>OU898277.1:153957595-154350095 GCA_918026665.1 Diabrotica balteata
CCTAGAGACCTATCATCGTGGTTTATAGCGATGGTGATTATCGCGTGGTAAATTACAAGTTTATTGGTGGTTTTCAAACCACGTGACATTCGCCGGAGATACGGATGGTATGATAAATATACTAAAATGTATCCAGACTCATTCTCATATAAGCATAAAATCTGTCAAAGTGGTACGTCTTAAGCTCTTTTAATAGGTGGTGGTATTCTACTAGATAGTGCCTTTTTTTATTTATAGGACGAGCCGAAAGCTGGCGATATAAAGAATTACAAATAATCCATTCACTTGAAGACATGCATTCACTGTCGTCACTACTGTTGCTAATGTACATAATTTTATAATGTAAAAAAAACTACCTTTTCCGGAACACATGTAAGTCACTCAGAAACTCATGTAAGTCACTCAAAAATTTAGCTTCATATCGGTCGCGTTTACCTACGACCTACATTACGACCGAGCTTAATGTGTCCCTCCACCACTGGTAAGTAAGTTGCCTTTAATTAAATTGAATTATAGGTATACAAAAATAGGTAAAGGTAAGGTCAAAAATAGGTAAAATATTACAAAATTTATAAAACTCACATTAAAACCCTTCCAGCCTCTCTAGATCTGTAAACATCACATGTATGTAACGGTCCTACATGCCTACCCGCCCTGCACATAGCTTCATATATTTGAAATTCTAATAATAAAGCCACGAAATATTTCATATAAGGTAAATCTGCTGGGACGTGTCGTTTGGTTCCCGCGTCGAAATGAGCCTCCGATCTTGGTACTGGGGGTATAATTCCTTGATACCTTAATCTCAGATCCCACCAATCTGCATTCATTCGATTTACACCGAGTTCTGAAATCTGGTAGCGCCACTAAAATAAAAATTATTATATATTCGATTAAAATTTGTTGTTCAATTGAATACAGTACGAGTATATTGCTGTCGCATAATTAGTAGAAGCAAAGTATGGCACTTTTATTATGTAAAAGTGGTTTAAGTTAAATTGGCTGAAATTTGCAGTGTAGTAGCTTTGGCCATGCTGATCAAAATTATCATTGCGCAAAAACTCAGAGATGAGTTGATTGTTTATGAGTTACAGAGGTTCAAAGTCTCGGTTTTTGTCTTTTCAAATAATACATATCTAAAAAATATACAGCTACGGACTATAAACCAAAATTTTGAAGCTCTGTAACCCAAAAACAATTGATTTCTGAATCTTAGTGCGAAAAATCTTTTGATCAGCTGATTTAAAATTTAAATCAATAATTTAACTGAAACAACTTTTACATAAGTAAATAAGGTAACACCAGGAATACTTGCACGAATACGGCAACCGATGAGGCTAAGTGTTGCAACTTGTGTCTCGTGCCAAGAAGGTAATTTTGAACATTTTTGTAGCTATGAGTTTATTTAAAATTATATCAGAATGTCTATTTTTTGAATAAAAACAGCAACTTATACGAAAAAAGAAGAAAGATTTTCTGACAAAAATTATTGAAAATTTCAACAATAATTTTAATTTTAAAAATCTTGCTGGCGTATTATTTTTTTCATCAAACAAATTGAAAACATTACCCGTATGTGCGTCAACTTTGAATATAAAATTCCTAAGAGTATGTCAAAAAATGCGCAATAACCAACTCTTAAAACGCATCAAATTTAAAATTTGATACGTTTTTGAGGCAAAAAATAAATCGTTAGGTTGTAAGAAAATTTTAATTTTTTTTCTCGTATCTTGGAAAAGGAAGCATTTGATGTCATATTTCTACATAGTAAACTGACATAATTTTTCATACAGGTTGGGAGAGAAGAACCAACAATGAATTAATGGCTTTATACAAAGAACCTATTATTACCAAGTTCGTCAAATCACAAAGAATCAGTTGGTTGGGACATGTGGAAAGAATGGCAGCAAACAGAATGCCTAAACTAGTAATAATCAGAAAATTATTCGGCACCAAAACAGAGGTAGACCCGAGAACGAGGTGGATTAGTAAAGTGGAGGAAGACATTAAACACGTGAAGGTGAGGGACTAGAAAAAAGAACAAAATAGACGCGAATGGAGAAATATTGTCCACCAGGTCCTTCAGAGTAGTTAAGAATGTTGTATATACACATTTAAGTTAAAGTTTTGTTTATAATAATTGTAATTAGTTAATATTAGGTTTATGTTTTAAAAAAATGAGCTAGGCCTTAACGGCCTGTTGTGCGTAAAAATAAATAAATAGAATATTATTACCATGTCGGCGATGATGTGCAAGGTACCTGGTGGTCAGGAGGGCCTCGTGTTCTAGAGTTTTGTGCAAAATTTCTATTGACCTACACCTTGTGCTCAGGTAAGTAACGGCCTCTTTGCGCATCGAAGTCCATCATTGTTATGATATTCGTTATTAGCGATCCCAAAATCCCCCGAGTGGCAAGTTTACACTGATTTTGCATCGAATTTTCATATAACTCTAAAATACGATGTCCTTCCTGGCGCCAAGTGCCTCGCACATTATCGCCAATATGAGATTTATGATCAGTGATCCCAAAAACCCACGAATAACGAATGTGCACTGATTTTGTATCAAATTTCCAAAAAACTATGGCTATTCTCACTATAGTGCTTGGCATCTGCTCGGCTTGTGCCCTGCTCGAGACCTGCAAAATTACTTTATCGTTATTTAAATGGGTTTAGCAACGGTCCGTTCTCACTACAAGTGCTCGGAGTGGAAACGGTCCGTGTCCGGCATCGGACAATCTTTTCAAAAAATATTTTCCTAGCCGATGCCTGGCACATTCCTTGCACAGTCCTACATAGTGTGAATACTTCAGATGAGTTTCGACAGGCAAAATGGTGCGAAAAAAAATTATTTTCACATGATACTGATGAATTTTTAATAGAATTAGTTCGTGAGAGAAGTAAATTATACGATTTTATGAATCGACTGTATGCAGATGCAGCACATAAGTCTCAGGTATGGTGGGATATTGGAGAAAAAAATTAAAATAGGTCAGTAAAACACTATATTTTATCTAGGTAATAGACCACTCCCGATAATATTTTAAACAAAAAAAGGAGTAGTGGGATGAAACTCGTTGGAAAAGAAAGATGATATGACAGAAATAAAAGGAAAAATAATTTACGGGCGAGCTGAGTTCGGAAAATGGAGGAGAGTGAGTTTTTTAAGGGCAAAAATTGCTTATCGTGATTTCCTAGAGCAAGTCGAACTACATATCTACTAAAGCAAGTAGAACTACAGAAAAAATCTTTTTGTAGTTAAAGTAGAACCACTGGAAAGTTCCAGAAAGCTGGAACCACTATTGATTGGTGCTAAAATTTTGATGTGCTTTCCATTTAGGGCTCCTAATCGCTCTCTCTGTCTCTCTCTTCAATCCTGAACTCCCAGGGGGAGTGTAGTGGTCGACGTGATGTCGTGTATTGTCCGTCTCCAGAGATCTCTGTCTCTGGTCATTTCTTTTAATTCATGCATAGGTCTTTGGCATATTCCTGTAATTTGGTCTATCCATCTTGTTGGGGATCTTCCTCGTGATCTTCGGCCTTCTACCTTTCCTTGTATTATGAGTCTTTCCATGTTTTCTGTGTTTGCTTTCATAACTGCCCAAAATTTTTAATTGTTGGAGATGGACTTTACTAGAGAGTCGTTGGCTAACTTTTAGCTCTCTTAAAATTGAATTATTTGTTCTACGGTCGGTCCAAGGAATTCGTAACATTCGTCTCCAACAGAACATTTCAGTGGCGTCTATCTTTCTTCTCTCCGATTGTCTCAGAGTCCAAGATTCACATCTTTAGGTCAGTATTGGAAATATTAAGCAAGTGATCAATCTCATCTTTATCGCTCTTGAAATTTGACAGTCCTTCCATATTTTGGTCATTTTTGCTGTGGCAACTTTTGTTGGGAAAATTCCATGCCAACCAAAATTTTTGGCAATTTGTTCAAAATCGCATTCTGCTGGTAATTCTGCTGAAAATCATCCGAAAATCTGATTGACTTATCATCCAAGAGTTCTTTATACAAGGTATAGTATTCTTCTTCTATTTTTCTTTTCTTAATCATTGGATGTATCCAAAACCTCCTTTTTTAACTTTATCTCTCATATGTATCTCGCTCTTCGGCCTCCAAAGTAAAAAATGCAATTTTTACTTAAGTTGCAGTGGAAAACATTACAACTGCACAACTACCCACCGACACGTCTAACCGACTGCTTGTGCAAAATACCGCTGAAAGCATGCTACGAGCGCGAATAGTGTGAATATTTACCACCTAAAGGAGAAGAGACACGTCGTGACCACTAGGTGTTTCAAAGACCATTGCCTATATATTGTTAGTGTTCTGAGATCCCAAAAATCTCCGAGTAACGAGTTTGCACTGATTTGCACTAATTTTGTATCGAATTTCCACAAATCTCGAGGAGACGAAGTTTTGGTGAACCAGATACCTCGGAGATTACCGCCGTCATGATATTCGTGTTCAGTTACCCCTAAAATCTCCGAGTAGTAATATTGAACTCATTTCCGTCAATTATTTCCGAATTACAAATTTATCATTTTTCATCACTTCGAAATGCACTTAGGATATTGCATTTTCCTTGCGAATCCATAAAGTTTAATTGAGATCCATCTTACTGCAATAATTTGATAGGTTTTGAGCTTTTTACTGCTTAATTGTCTCGCCTACTAATTAGCATGTGTTTTGTCTTTTTATTCTCTAAATAGCGACTCTATCTCATACACTTATGATTAAATAAACTAAAAACCAACTGCTAAGTTGACATTTAATATTTTGAATTCCTAAATACAAACCTGATCTATTAAGAAAGCAAAGGGAGCATACGCAACTTTTTTCAATGCCATTAACATTAGGAAGTTGATGTTTGTTTCAATAGTGTCGGTGCTGTTATTAAACAGTCCGACTCTCCATAAATGCTTTGGATTAAAAACTGATAAAACTATAGCATTGGCAAGGCCCTCGTGAAAACCTAAAAATAAAACAAATACATTTAAGTACAGATTTTAAATATATATAAAATACACAGCGACAAATGCAAGGATATAACATGATATTTAAGATTTTTTTTTGAACCTATTCTCTATCCTTCCATTGTTGGATATAGGTCTCCCCCAGTTCTCTCCATCTTTCCCTATCTTGAGCTGTTCTCTGCCATGTGAGACCTCCTTGTTTCCTGATGTCATCTTTCCACCTCATCTGTGGTCTGCCTCTTGATCTCTTTGCATTGTATGGACGCCACTTTCCGATGGCATTGTTCCATCGTCCGTCTTGGAGACGTTCATTGTGTCCAGCCCATTTCCATTTCAGTTTTGCTGCTTGTTCTATCGCGTCTACTGTATTTGTTCTGGTTCTGATCCACTGGTTACGTTTTCTATCTTTAAGTGATACACCCAACATTTGTCTCTCCATCGCTCTTTGTGCCTTCCTTATCCTATCCAAATCGGCCTGTGTAAATGTCCATGTCTGTGCTCCGTAGGTGAGCACCGGTATGATACAGGAGTTATATACCTTGCTTCGTAAGTACAGAGGAATTGTTTAATTTTTTAGAACGTAAGAAAGTTTGCCGAACGCTGCCCATCCCATTCTTACTCGTCTCGATATTTCGGCTGTTTGATTTTCTCTATTAGCTCTGATTGCTTGTCCTAGATAGATATACTCATTTACCTGTTCTATTTTTTCTGTTTTTATTTTTATTGCCTCTTGGTCTTCCGTGTTTGTCATTACTTTTGTTTTGTTGAAGTTAATTTTTAGGCCTTTTTGCAGTGATTTTTCATGAAGTTCATTCAGCATTAATTCCAGTTTTTGTCGTTCCGAGGAGATCAGGAGTATATCATCCGCATATCTAAGGTAATTTAGGTATTTTCCGTTAATACATATTCCTTTGTTTTCCCAATCTGTTGATTTTATTATGTCTTCGAGGGTCAAGGTAAACAGTTTAGGTGAAATTATATCGCCTTGTCGGACTCCTCGTTTAACTTTTATATTATCCGTTATTAATTTGTCGTCCAGAATTACGGTCATTGTTGCGTTTTGGTAAATATCATGTATCAATTGTCTGTATCTTGAATCTAGTCTACTATTGACCAGAGCTTCTTCAACCGCCCAGTGTTCAATGCTGTCGAAAGCCTTTTCATAATCTACGAATGCTAAGTACAGCGGAAGGTTGTATTCATTGGTTTTCTCAATTAAGATTTTAAGCGTATGTAGATGGTCGATTGTGCTGTATCCTTTTCTGAATCCGGCCTGTTCCACTGGTTGGTAGTTATCAAGTTTATAGGTTAGTCGGTTGTTTATTATTCTTGTGAAGGTTTTATATAGTTGTGACAAAAGGGAAATAGGACGGTAGTTGTTTAGGTCTGTTCGGTCTCCTTTCTTATGTATTAAGATTGTGTTGGCATTTCTCCATTGTTTGGGTATTTTACTTTCAAACAGACATTTGTTGAACAGTATTTTTAGCATTTTTTTTATCGTGTCTCCTCCTTCTTTTAGCAGTTCCGCCAGTATTTTGTCCTCACCGGCCGCTTTATTTCTTTTCATGTCGTTTATGGATTTTTTGATTTCATCTTCAGTTATGTCTGGTAATACCTCTGAGCCAACATTTTGTATTTTCCTCGTGAGATTCTGTTTAGATGATAGTGGTGGGTCATTTTTAGAATTGTATAGGTCTGTGTAATATCTTTCTGTGATTTTTACTATTTCTCCTAGATCTCTTTCTTCACTGTTCTCAGCTTTAAATAAAATACACATGATATTTAAGATATGTCAAACTAAAATATATATAACAAATGCGAACGATCCAGCAAATAGTCTAGACGGAATACAAAGAATTCAACGAACTTGTTCAACTATTTGCTAGTGAATCGCACCGGTACGCAGAATGTTTCAGCAGCAAATTCTATGGAACCATCTTAATTTTTTACTTATCCACTTTGGCGAAGCATACATAATAAAAATAACCCCGGTAAGTGCCGGTAAGAATTTACTTCTGACATTTAACATTGTTACCGTTAGCTTTTAGTTCAATTTGTAAATATCACCTTCAATTGAAAAATGTAATAGTATAGTCGTATAATATGCCTATAAAAGAAAATATTATCTACCTGGATTGGCTCCTTCTCTGTATAAGTAGGGTTGGTCAGCATAGTATAGATAATATTCTACGTGAGCCATCTCATGATGAATTGTAACTAAATTTTTCATATCAACTTCTGTACACTGTTTAATCCTGTAAGTAAAATGAGACAAAGTTTTAGTCAAATTATTTTCAGTATAATTGTTTTAATTTCAGAAAGTCTATTTAACTTGAAAGCATAACATAATGGTTTGCCAGATTCTGCATTCGAAATTTGTTTAATACTCAACAATGTGTTTCCGAGACAAAGACTGTTTCATATAAATTTAAGTTGTAGAAACGTTTTATGAAAGATTTATTTTGCGCATAATTACGAGGACTTGCAAAACAAATATATCATTACCTTAATTTGCATAAAAAATACAGAACGAGATGGAGTAAGAAATCAAAATAACTCAAAACACAGTGCTGCATTACAACAATGAAAGGAACACATTCAAGAATTATTTCAAGACTAGACATAATGACAGTCAGAGCTGGTATGTAGGACCACAGATTACTTCACGAGATTATTCATGCAATAAGATCGATGAAAACCAATAAAACTTCTACTCCAGACTAAATACTAAGGTAATAAAGTTAATAACTGACAAAAACACTTAAATTCTTATTTAACTTTTGACAGTAAAAGTGATTCTTGTCATTATTAATTTTTATTACTATGGTAAGAGACGCCATTTTAATATTATTTAAAAGCTTCAAACAAAGTTTCTTTTAAACTAATTAAACTTTTCTTGCTGAAGAAACAAACATTGTTAGGTACATATATTTGTACATATACAGTGAGAGAAATGATTGGAGAATTATTGAAAATAAATCAGGTTGGACTAACATACAAAACTATATCCTTGTAGTGATCAAGAAAAAAGAAGAGGAAGAAAGACAACTGGACCAACGGCAAGGATAAGAGTGAAAGAGGCTGGAAGTTGAAGCTACAAAAGTGAGTTAGAATGCGGGAGCCAGGCTGTGGGGAAAGAGCAAATGCCCGTCTGAGAATGATGCCGAACTAGGAGCGATGAGGGTCTTCTACGCGCTACCTGGAACGAGACTGGGAGCCTCTTTGCTGATGACTAGAGTGTGGATGTGAATAAATGGAGAATGAATAAACGAAGGTAGTGCTTCGGAAGTAATGTCAGCCTGACAGCGGCTATTTCGCTTCCGGATCGCTGGATGACAGAAGAGGGTCCGGTTTAGCAGGTAGGCGTTCGGCATAGACTCGGCGACGAGAACGCATTTTAAAGTACTTCGGGAACTATCACCAGGAGTACAAAGAACGAATCCTGCACTAAAGTCAGTCAGGCGGCTTCCTGGACTGAGATGTCTTTTGAAGATTCCAGCCCCTCCTCTAGAAAGACGAAAAAAAAAGGTACATATATTTAGTAATTTTTTGATCGATCATTATATCAATTTTATGCTCATGTAGTTTGTTGTTAGCTTCAAAGTAAAATACCTTGGAGGTTTCCGTTTGAAGATGTCCAAAATCAGACTTAACCAGTAACCAAAAAGGTTACTTAATGTCATACCATGTTTCTGAACACACACTAGTATGTCAATATCGAGCTTGGACATATTTTTTTTAAATTTATTAATATTTCCTGTTTAGTATAGAGTTGTTGTCACACTCCATATACTAACATTTAGTTTTTGGTAAAAGAACATTGTTTTTTCACGAGGCAGTTTTTGCACATAGACGACGTAGGAGGCTCCGTGATTAGTAAGGTTATTATATGGTACCATCTGGTACGGACTTTCACTAAACACTAAGAAAACAAAATGCATGATGATCTCTAAGAAGAAACAGCAATTTGGACAAATCAGTGTAAACGGTCAACAAATAGAAAGAGTAAAAACATACACCTACCTTGCTACAAACGTAAAAAAAATTGGGACCATTCCATAGAAATCAAATGTAGAATAGAGAAAGCAAGATCTGCATTTCAAAAAATGGCTAAGTTATTCAAATGTTATGATTTATCAATGCCCATAAAAATCAGGTTACTACGATGTTACATCTTTCCTATACTGTTGTACGGAGTTGAGTCATGGACTCTCACAGACGCCACCTGCAAGAAAATTGAGGCTTTTGAAATGTGGCTTTATCGTCGCATCCTGAAGATATCGTATACCGACCACGTTAATAATGAGGGTGTTCTGTTGAGAATGAAGGGAAAAGTAGAAGGAAAACGGGGACCAGGAAGGCGAAGGATTTCCTGGCTAAAAAATCTACGAACGTGGTTCAACACAACAACCACAAATCTTTTTTAGAGCAGCAGTGTGCAAAGTGCAGATTGTCATGATGGTCGCCAACATCCGAAACGGATAGGCACTACAAGAAAAAGAAGAATAACCATTTGGTTATTTCAGGAAATTCAAGGAAACTGTAATACAGCGGTTTCCCGTTGCCTTCTGTATCCATATGCATTCTTATTGACGTTGAAACAGTTCTCAAAAAACATCTAATCGCATACCGAACAGTGAATCGAAAAACACCGATTAATCGAAAAGTTTGACGTTGACAATCTATCGCAGTAAAAGCCACAGTCGTAGCATATTTTAAAATTGCTTACCAATAGAATGACAATGTTTAAACAAAATCTTTGTTTTGTATTGTCTTGTATTGTAAAAATTTATATTGTATTTCCATTAAAAAACTTTTACCTATAATCTATGTTATTACAAAAATCCCACGCGCTGGCTGTACATTGAACTTTTCGCCCATTTGGTCGTTCAATTAAAGAATATCTCCAAAATTCAGGAGGCATAGGCTTTAATCCCATGGATGTAAAGAACTCTTCCGCCATTTGGAACATTCTATAAAACAAAAAAGTAAAATTAAATACAACAGATTATTCAATTGATTAAATGATATATTCAGCGTTATATCTTTTATGCTTTGCGTTTCAGTTCTTTCAGTTCACTTTTTAATCTCAACATCTTTCTTTATGCATCACAGGATTATGGTTTAATTTTATTGTAGATATTATAAAAAAATATTTACAGAAGAAAATTAAAAATGACAAGGAAAGTACCAACATAAAGCAACGACTACAATTTGCTAAAAGGGTAAACAAGAACACAAAAAAATAAACACATTAATTAATAACATAAACTACCCACTTCTTTACAAAAAATATTAACCTACTCATTGCCATAAAAAATTAAAATATCCACCCCTTAAAGAACGTTTAACGAGATATGGTTTTAACCTGGAGCAGTTGACACATTCTTATCCTACACAACGAGCTACACTTCCTTGGACTACTAATACTCCCACTACTGATATCCCTCACGACCTATCCAAAGAGTACCACAAATCCCATAATGATTAACAAGTTATATCAAGAACGAATATTAGAATACACTCGTGATGACGATTTCTCACTCTCAGTTTTAGTTGTGTCTCAGTGTGGGAACAGTCAACATGCTTTCAAAAAAGCGTAAAGTGCTTTCGGTGGAAAAAAAGTTATCGATAGTCAGACAATAGAAAAAGGCGAAAAGCAATCGGATGTCGTTCGTCGTACGGAGCTGTCTAAGTCAACTGTGGCAACGATATGGAAGGACAGAAATAAGTGGCTTAAAGCGGAAATAGAGGGCAATAGCAGAAATAAGTTGCGGAAACCCCAGTACGAAGATTTAGATCCCGCTATGTTTCAGTGGTTATAGACGATATTTTTAATGTTGATGAGACTAAATTGTTTTTTTAAAGTGACACCTAACAGAACTTCTCTCTAAGCTCTAAGGAAAGCTCTCTAACGAACTCATTACGGTTTTAGTAATGACTCATTAGCATGATAGGTTCAGCGAAGAGAAAATTGTTAGTGATAGGGAAGTCCCAAAAACCCACGTTGCTTTAAAAACATCAAAACTTTACCCGCGATCTACAAAGCAGACAAGAGTGCGTGGATTACTTCAGTAATTTTTAAAGAAGCCATAAGAAAATGAGATGATGAGCTTAAAAAAAAAATCTTCCATTAGTAGACAATTGTGTTACTTCTCCTTTATTATATACCTTCAAAACATTGAACTTTGATTTTTGAAGAGTTTGAAAAGCCATTACAGAAGAAGACTTTTATGGAATTGGTTTGAAGAACAATGGCGATCTCAAACAAACCGTTCTTGATGCCATCCTAATGATTAGTAAATCCTGGAACAAGGTGACGAAAAATACGATAAAACATTCCTTCAAATCAGCAGGATGGCTGGAAGACCAAGGATTGACTGTGGATAAAGATAATCTGCCGTAGCTATTTGGGCCAGACAGTTTAAACTTTCTATCAACTACGGACCGAAAGAGCGAACAGATTTCGAAAAAGTTGATCAAAATGTAGCTACAATAACTTGACTTGTCCTCTGATGAGGACATCCTATAAGTAGTTCGTGTAGAAGAAGAAGAAGAAAGCAGTGAAATACAAGTGGAATCAGAGTAAAAACCACCTCCGACCCCTCGGCAAGCGTTTGATGCGGCAAAAGTAATTTATTGTTTTGATGTTGAAGATTCTATGCGTCTTCAGGACAAGGTCAAGTCAGTTCTGTGAAAAGAGAAAAGGAAACATGCTGCCCATCCCATTTTTACACATTTGCTTATTTTGGTAGTTTGATTTTCTTTGCTTACTTTGACATTTTGACCCAGATATGTATATTCATCTATGAGTTCTATCTCTATCACTCGGATGTTTATCATAAGTTGTCATCTTTGTTTGGCATTAGTTTAGTTTTGCTGAAACTAATATTCTGTCATTTTTTAGCGATTCTGTGTGTAGCTCCTCAATCATCGTATTTAGTGCATTCCAACTGTCGGCTATTAGTACTACATCATCTGCGTATCTAAGATGGTTCAAGTATCTTTCCTTAATAGGGATTCCCTTATTTTCCCAGTCTATTGACTTAAAGATATCTTCTAGGGCAGCTGTAAATGATTTTGGAGGTATTGTGTCTCCTTGTCTTACGCCTCGGTTGATTTTTACTGGTATTGTTTCGATTCCATTACCTAAAGTCGCTATCATTTCAGCTTGTTCGTAAATATTATGTATTAATATTCTGTTCCTGGAGTCGATCCGGTTGTTCACTAATGCTTCTTTTATTGCCCACAGTTCTACGCTATCAAAAGCTTTTACATAATCTATAAAAGCCAGACATAATAAGAGATTGTATTTGTTAGCCTTTTCTATTAGGATTTTCAAAGTATATAGATGGTCACAGGTGCTGTACTTTTTCTATATCCGGCTTGTTCTACTGGTTGATATCCGTCAAATTTAATTGTTAACCTGATTGTAATAATATTTGTAAAGGTTTTGTAAAGTTGTGAAATAAGTGAAATTGGTCGACAATTTTTCAGGTCTATGATGTCTCCCTTTTTGTGTATTAGTATTGTTTTAGCAGTATTCCATTGTTCGCGTATGTTGCCTTCTAATAGACATTTAATAAATAGCATTTTTAGATACGTGATGGCTTCTTCTTCGCCTTTCTTCAGCATTTCTGCTAGGATTCCATCGTTTCCAGGAGCTTTATTCCTTTTTATTTCTCTTACGGTTCTTTCTATTTCTTCGCGGCTTATTTCGGGCATCACTTCTGAGTTGAAATTTGTTATCTGCCGTTTCAAGTTCTGCTTTGAGGAGTTAGAGGGATCGTTTCGAGAACGATACAGATGGGCATAGAATTTTTCAATTGAGTTTGCTATATCAGATTTATTTTTTTGTAGTTATCCTTGTTTATTTTTAATAGTTGTTATGTTTTTTTCTAGTTTCGCTTTGGTGCATTTGATACTTTGGTTTTTCTCTATGACTTGTTCTATACGGTGTTCTTGTTGTTTTTTAATGTCCTCTTTTATCTGTTTCCTTATTACTCGATTAAGTTTTTTAAAGTCTGCAGTGTCGTATTTACTACTGTTACATCCTGTATGATATCTGTTTTGTTACACAGTATGTAATCTATTTCGTTACGAGTTTTTCCGTCTGGGGATAGCCACATCCACTATATTTAAGGTTTTTTCTTATAGAATGTGTTTATTAATATATATTCACTCATATATACACATTATATAACAGAGTAACTTTCGGCCAACCAGGAGGGTTCAAGACAAAAAAAAGAGAGATCAGTTTAAAATTCTTAATACAGTAAAGTAAAGGATTGATCATTAAACTTTGACAATTGTACTATGATAAAGTTACCGATTTCCGAACCAAAATATTTCTGCTTAACAATCCGTGCACTTTGCATACTCAAAATATCCAAAGTTATAACTCAAAGAGCGCTTTGTTAATATGGAAAATTATAATTTAATTCTGGCCTGTAACAAGTTAAGTGTTGTGAAACGTAGAAGTTCTAAATGAATTAAAATTTAATAGTAGAACCGCCGTATAGATCCTGCTGCTTTACAAGTAACCGAGAAACACTTTAGGTGAAGTTGCTTATGCTGTTTATTACATAATTCCAAATTCTTTAATTTGTCTTAGTAGTTCAGGTGGTAGATTTTACACATTTAAAGTGCCTTTAACACAAGTAATCTAATAGAGAGGGAAGCCGGGAATGCTAAAATAAATTTAGAACGAAATATAAACAGAAAGAAGATTGACATGAAAAACAAACAAAAAACAGCAATATTAAAAAATATGTTCAATCACAAATTAAACCCTTAATTTGTAATCTCACATTAATCTTAACCCTTAATTTTACTGTATAAAATTGTAAAAGATAGGTATCTATAACATACTTTAATTACAAGGTTATTTACCTTCCGGTCGAATTGGATCAATTGCTAAATTCTATTGTAATAACTTCCTAGTTTATAAGATCTTCTTCTTCTTCTTCCTTCTTGTATGTAGGCTTTAAAACCTGTTTCTTCTTTAATTTTAGCCTCATAAATTGTTTAAATTATCGCACTATCCTTTTCTTGGTCTGCCAATACTTCTTAGTTCATCTAGTGACTTATTTCGTGCTATTCGTACTACCATATCCTCTGTAATTATACTAATGTGTTCGTTCCACTCCTGTTTCCGTTTTGTCACCCATCCATTTATGGTTTCTATATTGCATGCTCTTCTTATGTTTTCGCTTCTCTCTCTATCCAACAGACTTTTTCCTAATATTCGTCGGAGTATTTTCATCTCTCTTGTTTCTAGTAGTCGCCTTGTTTTAGATGTGCCAGGTCTTGTCTCCGCTGTGTATGTTAATATAGGTCTAATTTCTGTTTTATAGATTCTTGTTTATGTGGCTTGTCTTATGTGTTTGTTCTTACAGAATGTGTCATTAAGAGATCTCGCTGCTTTACTTGCTTTTAAGCTTTGTTGTCGTACTTCTTTTTCAACATCTCTCTCTCTCTCTCTCTCTCTCTATATATATATATATATATATATATATATATATATATATATATAGTTTGAATTTAGTTCTTGAACCTTAATATATATTTTAGTGGATTCTCTTGGGCTTAGGTTCATAAAAAAAATTTAGTTTGATACTAAGACATTTTTATATATTTTTTTCCGACGTTTCGGCAGGAAATCCATGCCTTTTTCAAGAATATATATTGACTAAAAAACAACATTTCATGAAAGACATAATACGGTTTAAAAAATAAACTTTTGACTTACCAAGCATGTAAATATTAGGTATTAACAATTAGACGTCACAATTAAGAGAATATTAAAACATAGGACATACCCACTAAGTCACTACAAGTAAAATGTATTTTAAATCTAACGTATTATTTATTGATGTTAGTTTATCGTTTAAACAATCAGTTATTTTAACATCATAGGCGTTCTGAGATTGACTTTTTATGTGTTTTTAAATTAAGTTAAAATATATTTTGTTCAAATTTTTGACATCTTTTTTATCATTTATTGCGTTATTATTATTTTTTTATTTGTATAGACTCTAGAAGCTCTCTCTTTTTCCTGTTGGATTCACTTTTTAGAATCTTGGTTTTCTCAAAATCAAATTTACGTTTTTTTTTTCGTTTTCGTGTTTTGTGAGGGCGGTTGAGTTTTTTTTGTCATATTTGTGGGAACGTATTCTTGAATTAAGTAGCTGACTGGTTTGTCCAATATAAATGTGATGGACTCGAATTGTGATGAAGTTTATTATTTATTTTTTAAACTGTATTATGTCTGTCATGAAATGTTTTCTTTAGTCAATATATATTCTTAAAAAAGGCATGGATTTCCTGCCGAAACGTCGGAAAAAATATATAAAAATGTCTTAGTATCAAACTAATTTTCTTTATGAACCTAAGCCCAAGAGAATCCACTAAAATATATATATATATATATATATATATATATATATATATATATATATATATATATATCTATTCCCAGATATTTGAACCTTGCTTCGTGCTTTACTATTTTCCCATCAATTTCGATTTTATATCGTAGTGGGTATTAGAGGTTGTTATACATTTGGTTTTTTTATGCTGATATTATCATATTGTATTTCTTGGCTGTTATATTAAAGGTATGTGTTAATCTTTGGAGCTCGTCTTC
This sequence comes from Diabrotica balteata, assembly GCA_918026665.1. Lineage (NCBI taxonomy): Eukaryota > Metazoa > Arthropoda > Insecta > Coleoptera > Chrysomelidae > Diabrotica > Diabrotica balteata. The sequence goes on from OU898277.1 coordinate 153,973,224, forward strand.
TGTCGGAGCGATCAATGCGGCGTCATCTGCATAACATAATATTTGGTTTTCTTTCTTTCCCATTCTGTAACCGTGACATTTACGTACTGCTTGTATTATTTCGTCCAATGTTATATTAAAGAGAAGTGGACTTAACGAATCACTATCTGACTCCGCTTTGTACTACTGTGTTAGTTTCCCATTTATCTTCGCCTGTATTGTAAGTAGATGTTGATTATGTAAGTCGATGTTTTCGATGGTTTGCATACTATTGATTGCATGTTTTTTTATACAGTAGGTGTAAGACGTTTTCGACTTGGAGGCGATCGAAAACCTTTGTCAGGTCTATAAAACACAGATATGCTGGTTTATTGTACTCGATGGCCTTTTCTGTGATTTGTCTTAGTACAAATACGGCGTCTATGAAAGATCTTCCGGATCTGAATCCTTGTTGTTCATCTGATAAAGTTGTTAGTATATTGATTTTGTTGGTTAGGACTTTTGTGATTAGCCTAAGTACGGTGTTTAGTAAATATACACATCTACAGGGTGAGTCATAACTATTGGGACATAGACTAAGGACAGGTTATTTGGACCAAAATATGGCTATTGGGCCAAATATGCCTTAATAAAATGTTGCTGAGAAAAAGGATACAGGGTGTTAAAGTGGAAATTTAAAATTTTATTTTTGGCTATAACTTTTATGTTTGCAAACATTTATGTATAAAAATTTACAGCTGGGTACTAATGAATATTAGAAATTATAATTTGATGCATACTTTATTATATCTAATAGAGAGCGCCACATATGCCACATACGTGGCATACATTTACACTTAACTTTTTTGTTCTTCAAGTTACCGGTATTCTTAATAAAAAATATTAAAGATACGTTATTTTACCAAAAAAACTGGTATACTTGTTAATAACTTCAAAACTCAACAGTTTTCGAGATAATCGCATTTTACAAATCAACTACATGATTCTGATTTAACACAATTACTCCAAGCAATGAAAGAAAAATAGATAAAAACATCAATACTTCTGAATTTTGTTATTAAATACCTTTAATAAAGTCAATATTTAACGAAATATTAAATAAAATAAATATATCAGCAGGAGAATTAATAATAGGATTTGATAAAATAACAGAATAATTGGATTTTACATCAAACATTTTACCTTTTGTATTAAATTAAAGTCATAATCAAAACATTTTATTTACAAACCAAATTAAATAATAGTTAAACTAAATAACGTAGTGTGTAACAAGTGTTCGATATGTCCACCATTTTCTTTAATTCATTTGTCAATACATTCCGTAAAATATCGTCTCATATTAAATAGCATCATTGGTTCTAAAGAAACTGCTGCAGTATTTATTATAGTTGTTTTAAGTATAATAATAATTTTTTGAAATTTTTATGCATTAAATAGTTATTATTATCTCACCACAAGAATATGACTGCCACGAACAATCCAACGTTCAGAAAGTGTATTTAAACACTGTCTTACTCCGCTTTCTCTGTAATGTAATGGTGTACCATCTTGTAGAAACCACATATTTCGCCTTAAGTTTAATGACAATTCTTTCAATAAATCAATAAAATCATTTTATAAAAAATGTACATAAATCTCAACATTTAAATTAAAAGGTAATTCGCATATCTGTAAAATATCGTTCAAAATTCATATTTACAATGCATGTCATATGGTTTGGAACCATTGATAATTATTTTTTTTCGGATATGAGAATTACCTTGCAATTGAATGTCGAGATTTACTTACATTTTTTATAAAATGATTTTATTGATTTATTGGAAGAATTGTTATCAAACTTAAGGCGAAATATGTGGTTTCTGCAAGATGGTACACCATTACATTACAGAGAAAGCGGAGTGAGACAGTACTTAAATACACTTTCCTGAACGTTGGATTGTTCGTGGTAGTAATATTCTTGTGGTGAGATAATAAATATTTAATTATTATTATCTCACTATTAATAAAAATTTCAAAAAATTACTTATTATACTTAAAACAACTATAATAAATACTGCAGCAGTTTCTTTAGAACCAATGATGCTATTTAATATAAGTATTGATGTTTTTATCTATTTTTCTTTCATTGCCTGGAGTAATTGCGTAAATCAGAATTATGCAGTTGATTTGTAAAATGCGATTATCTCGAAAACTGTTGAGTTTTGAAGTTATTAACAAGTATACCTTTTTTTTGGTAAAATAACGTATCTTTAATATTTTTTATCAAGAATACCGGTAACTTGAAGAACAAAAAAGTTAAGTGTAAATGTATGCCACGTATGTGGCATATGTAGCGCCCTCTATTAGATATATTAAAGTATGCATCAAATTATAATTTTTGATATTCAATAGTACCCAGCTGTAAATTTTTATACATAAATGTTTACAAACATGAAAGTTATAGCCAAAAATAAAATTTTAAATTTCCACTTTAACACCCTGTATCTTTTTTCTCAGCAACATTTTTATAAAGGCATATTTCCCCCAATAGCCATGTTTTGATCCAAATAACCTATCCTTAGTCTATGTCCCAATAGTTATGACTCACCCTGTATATTTAAACTTTGAAGGTATACAAGGCAACTATCGAACTCGGTGATTAATTTAATCTTGCCCAAGTACTTTCGATCAATAGATCATCTTCAGGGGCATCTAAAATAAGCCAAGAAACGTTTTTTGTTGGTTTCTTGGCTTATTTCAGATGCCCCTGAAGATGATCTATTGATCGAAAGTACTTGGGCAAGATTAAATTAATCACCGTGTTCGATAGTTGCCTTGTATACCCTCAAAGCTTAATTATTCGAACATTCAACCTTATATTGACATCTATATTTGTTAAGGTCTTCTTTATCTCCTTTCTTGAATATTGGTATCATTATGCTGTTTCTTCATGCGTCTGGTATCTTGCAGTGCAATATTAGTTTTTGTATAAGTTTTGTTATCTCTAGGGTTATACTTTCTCCTCCGTGTTTTAGAAGCTCGTTGGTTATTCCGTCTACTCCTGGTGACTTTATATTTTTAAGTGAATTTATGGCTATCTCTATTTTCTAAAAAACTTATTTCTATTTCGTGTCTTTTTTCAAGTACGTTATTGTGCTGATTATTATTTTCGTTTCCTTTAAACAGTTTCGTCAGGTATACTTCCCATTTGTTTGCTGGTATGTTGTATTCCATTAATTCTGCCATTTCTCTCTGATGGTTTCTTATGAATCTCCTTGTTTGTTTTTGTGTACCATAAAAGTCGCTTTCTATCCTTTTTGTAAACTGTTCCCAGTGTTTATTTTCTGTTCTTCTTACCAACTGCTTTGTTTTATTTCGTATTCTCTCATAGGTGTCTCGGGATTTTGAAGTGTTTGATATTTTGTATTTCGTGCAGGCCTCTCGTTTTTCATTACATTTTTCTTTTATTTCTTTTCTTAACCATGGTGTCTTTTGTTCAATATGACTTTGCGTTTCCCCAGAGCTTCTGTTGCTGCTCCTTCAATGTTGTTTTTAATTTTCTCCCAGCTCGCGTTTATGTCTTCGATGTCGTCTATTTGTTTCAGCTGTATTTTCTGTGCTAGCCTCCTTTGGTACATTTCTCTAGTAGAGTCGTTCCACAGTGATTTTACATTGAATTTTTCCTCGGTGATTTTCTGCAGAAAATGTTTTGGTGTTATTTTCATTCTTATTTTTGCTAGTACTAGTTTGTATCCACTCCCTGCATCTGCTATGTTTAGTTTAAGTTTAAAGAAGTATTTCATTTCCGATTCGTGTATTAAAGTCACCCATAAGAATTAAGGGCTCTTCATGAGGTATTTCATCCAGGATGGTTTGTAATTGTTCGTAAAATGCCTCTCGTTCCTTCTGTGGATATAACTTACAAAGTGTAATCCAATTGATTTTTTGATAAATTGATGTTTTATTTTTCTTCTTCTTCTTCCTCTTTATAAGCAATTCTACTTGTTTATTGGCAGAATAATACCTCTATAGAAGGTTGCCACTTCATCTTCACTCCAGTAGCTCGACAGAACCGTTGCCGGTTCCAAGACCGGATAAAGGAGAAGGGGGTCTACACGCCAGATAGTACTCTACTGATAGACTTTAGATAGTACTCTACTGATAGACTTTAAAACCATACAGCTCATAGAAACACGATTATGCCTCAGAACAGGAATGTTTTATTTTTGATATTTTAAATTGGGCTATAAACGCTTTTGAGCACGAAGGCCAATTAGAATACTTACCTCATCAAGTAGTAAGTAAGTGATTGTTTAAAGTGACGTCGAGTTATATTTATTAACTATCAATAAATTTTATTTCACGAGTTCGAATGTTTTCACATCTTCGTTTGAGAAGTTGGGCATAAGAACATTCGGATTTATATTCGAATTTATATTACATTCGAATTTATACATTGGTCCTTCGAGCCAAATTTATATTCTAATTACCTTATTCCAGTTACCCAAAAATTAATTCATTTAAGTTTTATGGCTGAGATAGTTAGTTTCTTAAAGACATTGTAGAAATGGGCAAATAAGTTAATATATAAAAATTATTATTTCTCACTAAAAATTAATTAAAGTTATCACATTAGTACATTAATTGCATTTTACTGAATATTATCGGATTTAGATGATAGTTTTTCTTTAAGTATTAATTAAATAAACTTTAAAAGTCATACCTGAGCGGTGTAAAGCCTTGCCTTAAAATTTCATCGGTAACATCCAAATCAGAATAATCACGATACGGTAGAACGATGTCAGCAATATTAGTCCAATCTTGACCCCATAGATTTCCCAGGATATGAGCTGGTAAGGGACCATCTGGTCGTATTATTTGATCTCCATATCTTTGCAGAAGTCGTTTACGTACAAAAGTTAGCAGTTCTTTATACAATGGTAGAAGTTTATGCAAGGATTCTGTTAAGTCCTCTTCTAAGTTTATATCTTCATACATGTATCTCATCTCCTCTCCGTAATCACTAAATCCTAAAATTGGTAAAAAAAATATATTCATTTCATATTTCAGAACACTACTTAAATCTTGAAATAATCTTACATAAAATACTAAAACAATACGGAATAGCTTGAACTAGGTGACAGAAAATATCCTTTTATATTTATAATCACAAATCATAGAGCGGTTTATAAATCGCAAGTATATAATTTTTCATAAAAAGCATAAAGTTTATGCTTTTAAGAATTTGGATTGGATGACAAAAGGAATAAAAATAGATGGAGAATATCTAAACAACTTACGTTTCGCCGATGATATACTTATAATAGATGAAGATCTAGGTATGGCAAGAGAGATGGTACAGGAACTCGTTGTGGCTACAGAAAATGTAGGTTTAAATATACATATCTCGAAAACAAAAATCATGACCAATTTGGTGCCTAACCAGAACATCAGTATTGGTGGAAAAGAAATAGAACTCGTAGATAGATATAAATACCTGGGACATGAAATTATGATTGGCAGAGATAACCAGACTCATGAACTGAAGAGAAGAGTCAGCCTTGGTTGGGCAGCATTTGGAAAACTGAGAGAAACTTTTAAAAGTGAGCTGCTCACATGCCTAAAGAGAAAGGTATTTGATCAATGCGTCCTCCCAGTCTTGACGTACGGAGCAGAAACACTTACCTTGACAAAAGCAGCAGCTACCAAACTGAGAGTCACACAGAGAAGAATGGAGCGATCCATGTTAGGAATAACTCTCCGAGACAGAATAACAAACGAAGACATCAGGAGAAGAACCGGAGTGACTGACATCATCGAGAAGATAGCCAGACTAAAATGGAGATGTGCAGGACACATAGCCAGAATGACAGATGGGAGATGGACAAAGAGGTTATTGGAATGGAGGCCAAGGGAAGACAAGAGAAGCGTCGGTCGACCACCTACAAGATGGACTGACGATTTAAGAAAACTCAATAAAAACTGGATAAGAGCGGCGCAAGATAGACGGGGTTGGAAACATGAGGAAGAGGCCTATGTTCAGCAGTGGACTCTTGAGGCTGGATGATGATATAATTTTTTCTACTAAAGGGTACCCACCGTTAAGATAGTCAAAATGCAGTCGGGGCCAGAATTTTATTTTTTTTTTCATTTTTTACGTTTTATACGATTAAAAAATAAGGCTCTAGCCGGCCGCTCCATCCCTTTCTCCCTCTACCACCAAAATAGTCACTTTTTAGTTTTTATTTTTTTTAGGTGGGATACAATCAATTTTTTATTTTTTTTTAATTCAAACGCGTAGCTGAGGCTTTTCAATAATCTTGTCTATTTTTATAGACCCGTAGGTTGACTGTGCATAACCTAAAAATGCATTTTTTTTTTCGCAAAAAGCGTACTTTTTATTAGTGTTATTAGCGTTTATTTTTCGGTGAAGGTGCTAATTTTTTTAAAATTTTTGTGTATTTAATTAAAAACAAATTTCAATTTTTTTCATGAGGTTTTGGGAATTCTTCTTCTTTTTTATATACTTCAAAATTGATCAAAACAAAGTTTTTTATTGGTTATATAATTTTTAAATAGATAATCACAATATATTCCAGGCATGGAACAGACGTAATCAACTGCCTAGTGATCTCAACATTGAGGGCTAGAATTTCAAATACCAGTAAAGAAAATAAAATCCAATAATAGATTGCAACAAAAGAAAAAAATGAAGCCTATAGAAAGATGATTACTCGACGAACTAGGACAACTGTAGAGCATTACCAAACAAAGACAAGAGAAGAAAAGAGACTACATAAAAGAAAAAAAAAACAAATATTATAGCAGCTTATAAAAAAATATGGACACAGACATCCCTTCCCGATGATTGGAATATTGGAATACTTTAAATAATGCTCTACATTCCACAGAATTCCACAGAAGAATTATACTTCTAAACGCAGCATATAAAATATTTTCCACAGTACTATGTCACCGTATCGCACCATATGCAGGGCGAATAGTAGAAAAATACCTGGCTGGCTTTCAGAGGTGGTAAATCGAAAATTTCTCTGATTACAACCTTGAAACAAATTATAGAAAAAACACTGGAATATGGCATTGATACTCCTCACATATTTATAGACCACACAGTAGCCTAGGACTTTATTAATAGAAGAGAAATGTTTAACACGAAATGATGATGAAAAGCAGTGAAAGAGTGAGGAATACCAATCAGTTAGTAAATTTAACAAAAATAACTCTTGAAAAAGTTAAATGTAGAGTACGAATTTAGGGGAAACTGTCTGAATCATTTAAAACAAATAAAAAATAATTTAATAATTTTACAAAATTTGAGGTACACCTATTTTGGGATATGGAGATCCATATTTGATATTTGCAATGTTGCTAGCTTTGCCGTTTCTCTTATATTATTAGTAACTGGTTTTTCAAATTCATCACCCTGTATATTCAGTCATTATTAGAATTTCAATACGACTCAAACCATATGTAACACTTATGATTTTATGTAGTCTGGAAGGTCTTAAATACATAAAGCAGTGCAAAATATGTAGATGTTAATAAATTTAAATATTTAAATGTAGAATACTGTGATTTTGACATTTGGTCATCATTTGCATTATTAACTAAAAGTGACAGTAGTTGTGTTACGAAAAGTTCTGCAAGATAAATTGCTTGTCTAAAATGGATTTTAACGAAAAAGAACTAATTACTATTCTAATGATAAGAGGATACGGTGACAGAAAAAGATCTTGTGAAATAGCCAACTTGTTCAATGATACTTTCCCAAACCGTTCTCCTATTCATAAGGCGACGGTACAAAAAACTGTAAAACGATTTGAGGAATCTGGAGAAGTAAAATATAGATATCGATCAGGTAGACCGAAAAGAAATATAAATGACAACAAAACTTCAGATATAATGCAAAGTTTTGTAGAAGATCCACATACATCCTCACACAGGGTTGCACAAGTACATGATGTAGGTCGTTCTTCAGTCTTACGTGTATGACGTAAGAATAAATTTAAACTATAAAAAATTAACTTATTACAAGAAATAAGTGAAAGATGACTTCGATTGTAGATTAGAGTTTACTGAGATAATGAAGGATACAATTGAAAATTATGAATATTTCGTTAACAGAATATATTTTTCCGATGAAGCAACCTTTACACTATGTGGAAGTATAAATTGACATAATTTAAGGTATTGGAGTGACGTAAATCTAAAGTTTAAAAACCATACTTAAAGAGCACAAAAATTAAATGTATGGTCAGATATAGAAGGTACTCAGTTAATTGGGCCATTTTATATCGAAGGAAATTTAACGTAACGATAGTTACGAAATGTTATTTAGCAATGAAATTGTACCTACACTGAGAAACTTATTTGGGGCCAATTTGAATCAGATATTATGGTCTTAGCAAGGTGGAGCTCCAGCTCATTTTGGTGTAAATGTTCGGCCTTAGTTAGATGAGATATTTCCCGGACAATAAATTGATAGACGAGGTAGAATTGAATGGCCTCCACGTTCACCTGATTTTAATCTTGAAGATTATTTTTATTGGGATACTTGAAAAATTACAAAAATAAACCAGCAAATCTTACACAGCTAAGGCAACGAATTAGCGATGAATCTCGAATAATTTCTAGACAATCATTTAGAAATGTGGTAGACGCATTCTACCCTCGATTAGAGTACTGTCAACTCACAAATGGAGCACATTTTGAACACATGATAAAGTAAACATTATGTTAAAAAATGTTGTAATCTATCAATTGTTACGTTTTAATGTAGTTGAAAATAGTTAGTTTGGCTGTTTCTAGACTTTTGGTCCACTCTGTATAATAAATCAGTTGCAAATGCTGATGATATCAATATTGTTGGGAGAACGGAAAACGCTGTACGAGAGGCGTATGTAGCATTAAAAGAATAAGCTAAAAATGGGTTTAATAATAAACACCAACAAAACGAAGGATATGAAAATAAGCACGCAGCCACAAATCCTACAAAACAGTTTTTTGGATTTTTGAAGATCTGGCACATACGGAAAAATCTAAAAAAATCTGAGAGATTTCGAAAAAAAAAAATGCATTTTTAGGTTATGTACATTCAACCTACGGGTCTTTAAAAATAGACAAATTGCGCTGAGTCTTATTTTTAATCACGTAAAAAGTAAAAATATGAGAAAATTGTAAATTCAGTGTCAATTGGTTGTGTCAATTTCAAAACATATGATTACACCAGCCAAAACCTTTTAAAAAGTGAAAAACATGTTTTTTTTTTGGAATTTTAAAGGTGTTTCTAAAAAAAAAATGCATTTTTAGGTTATATACACTTAACCTACGGGTCTATATATACAAGTTTGTAAAAGTCTCAACTAGGCGAGTGAATTTTTGAAATTTTTAAATTGATTTTATTCCACCTAAAAAATATAAAAACGACAAATTGAAGTTTTTGTTGGTAAGGGTTGAGGGGAGGGGGATGACCACCTAAAATTGTGCTAAGCCTTATTTTTTAAACACTAACACATTAACTAAACACTTAAACATTTTGACTTTTTTAAGGGGGTACCCTTAATTTTTTTTGTTCATAACAATTTCATTAAACGATCAAATAATAAATAATGAATATACATATTTTTTTATACTCACACATGGGAAGGATCAGATAACTAAATTAGATCTTGAAGATGTATAGAGATTGTAACGTATTTCCAATTACTTTGGAATACGATATAAATGTCTTAGGCAGCAGTCATGTCAATATTACTCACAGGTTTCACTCGCATTATGAGTCAGCAGACCGTGAAACCGCTATGTGATAGGCAATCGGAAACCACCTAGTCCTTAAATACAATCATTATGGGTAATGACACCAAATTGGCGAAGCTACTGATTATAGACTGCGAATACCAAGATCCAGCAGGAGAGGAAAAGCACAATTGTAAGAACACCTAGGTCATCAACTCACAATCCAAAGCTGTAAAAGCACAAAAAAGTGTACTGTTCATCGGCATATACGACTTATGTGACATACCAGAGGAATCAAAGTTGTCAACATCTGTAGCACTGCCAAACAAAATATCTGCGAAAACGTGCGAGGAGTTTCGAATCATCATATAACATAATGAGTAACATCATGTAATGAGCAAAGAAGAAAGGTATTGAATTATTTAACTCAGAGCAAAGTATTTGCCTGTAAGTTCACCAAAACATTGTCGTATCTCGCGGCTAAAAAACTTCCGGCAATAGTTTGTAATGACCTATACTTAACCGTTTCAAAGAGCGCTTAACAAAAACTATGATAGCCTTGATGATCAATAACATCTAGACCGGATAAGTTATTGAAGAAAAAGAAGAAAACTCAGAATTGATCAAAATAACATTGTGCTTAAAACTATTGAATGTAATAGTATCAAACAATAATCTACATATTTACTTTAAAAAACATACCATTCAATCTAGAAGCTTGGTTTGCCAATTCCAAATATCGCATAAACTTATTTTTCATAGGGGGTCCCATTTTGTTATGTACTTCTCTCCATATGTGTGCCAACTCTATGGGATTTCTCGATCTAGCCATTATTGTATGGACGTCGTCAAGATCCAAATCACAGTAACTTATTTCGTTGGCAAAAAAATCTGCTCTGTAGGGACATATTCTTGTTGTAGCGTAAATATCTTTCATTTCAGATATTAGATGATATATCTAAAAAACATAATTTTATAATTAATAACGAATATAGGATTATAATTATCTTCGCTGTTTATTGTTTGTTTGAGCAGTAATTGTTGAAATTAAAACTTGCTTAACAACGTTTGCACTTTGAATGGGGAAAAGCATTCCCGAAGAAGCAAAAAAACCGTCACCTCAATGCAAATTGACGTCATGGCTCTCATTCGATCAGACATACTTCGGATTAAGACAGCAAAGTCTGCTTGGGGAAATGAAGGCAAATGGCACTACATTATCTTCCAAACTTCGCTGAAAATACCGTTGTGCGTTCAAATTGCCCCCTTGAATTGTTACACGTTCTGTATAATCCTCTAGGAAAATGCCTGCCCACACCATTATACCACCTCCACCAAATTGAACTCTCGGAGTAAAACAACATTGCTGATAACGTTCATCAACTTTTCTCCATATATTATACCACCCTTCTGATGAGTATCTGTTAAGTCTAGATTAATTCGTGAAAAGCACAGCACTCCAATCATCAACACCTCAATTAAAATGTTCGCGAGTGAAATAAAATTCCAACGGAAATATATAAGCTTATAAAGGATAGCAATGTTTAGAGGCTATAACTTCGTTTTTCAATTACCATTTATACCAGCGGACAAACTACCTAATGGTTGGTCTAACTCAATGTTTATAGCTCTACCTAGAAGACAACAGCAAAAACCTGTGCTGATTATAGAACCATCAGTTTGTTAAACCACTTATTGAAAATTTTTCTGAAGGTAATACATGGTAGTATCTACAATAAATGTAAGGAATACCTGGATGACACTCAGTTTGGTTTTTCCGTAACCGGATTTGGAACGAGAGAGGCACTGTTTGGAATGAACGTACTTGCTCAAAGATGTCGTGATATATCTGTAGACATATACTGTTGTTTTAATTGACTTTCAAAAGGCGTTTGATCGTGTTAAGCACTCTATATTGATCTAAGCTCTAAAAGACATTGGCTTGGACGGCAGAGATGTTCGAATAATTGCAAATTTATATTGGAATCAAACAACATCAGTTTTAGTAGATGGTATGGAATCACAAGCTCTCAATATTAAAAGAGGAGTACGGCAGGGATGCCTCTTGTCACCCCTGCTTTTTTAACGTTTACTCCGAAAGAATTTTCAGAAAAAGCACTTTCTGAAAAACAAGAAGGAATACTTGTGAACGGAGAAGTCATCAATAATTTGCGATATGCGGACGATACAGTACTCCTAGCTTCTAGTCAAGAAGATCTGCCAACACTACTTGATAGTGTCGTTGAGAGTTGTAGGGAGGCAGGTCTGGATCTTAACATAAGGAAAACCAAAATACTCGTAATAAGTAAACAAACAAATAAACAACAGAATATAAAACGTCTATATATGTAAATAATACCAAACTTGAGCAAGTTGATAAAATCGTCTACCTTGGACAGCAATTAAATTGTAATGCAGAAAAATCACGGCGAAATTAGATCCAGAATAGAGCAGGCTAGAGCTGCGTTTAGAAGATGTCCAAGGTGTTATGTAACGAGACCTAAAATTGGCATTAAGGATCCGCCTACTTCGCTGCTACGTGTTCTCGGTCTTACTTTATGCTGTCGAGTCCTGGACTGTGAATAAAATCGATCTAAATCGCCTTGAGGCTTTCGAAATGTGGTGCTATAGAAAGAATTTTAAGAGTTTCCTGGGTGGAGAAGATTCGTAACTCCACAGTACTAGAACGTCTCAGCAAGACTACTGAGATCATAAAAAGCATCAAGCAGAGAAAGCTGGAATATTTCGGACATGTAAGAGAGGTCCCAAATATAGATTGCTACAAAATATCATGCAAGGAAAAATAGCAGGCAAACGCAGTCCAGGACGAAGAAGAACCTCATGGTTGAAGAACTTGCGAGATTGGTATGGTGTAGATACAAGCATGCTATTTAGGGTGGCAGTGAATAAAATTAAAATAGCTATGATGGTAACCAACGTTCTGAAAGGACATGGTACATGAAGAAGAAGAGTGAAATGTAAACGTTACTTCCAATGATCTGTTAATAGAGGTATCGTGACAGGTATTTCTGGACCTTAATCCGTATTGATTTAAACGTCATTCGAACGGTTATAAACGGAAACTGTGTTTTCTATGGATATCATTTAATCGTTGAACAAGTACGGACGCGGATAAGGTACGGTCGCGTAACGCTTGTAACCAAGAAAGCGATCTTCAACTTGACTTGTGGTTCTTCGTCTACCTTGACCTGGACTCCTGGTGTATTTTTCTGTTTCCCGAAATCTTTGTATTGTATAAAATACTGTACTTTGAGAAATTTATTAAGCATTTGCTACGTAACGAATGCCCATTATCCTGTAAAGCAACATCTTGTGCTACTTCTTCTAGTGTTATATTTTTTTAAATACAAGTTTTAAACAGAAGACAATACAAACACCTACAGCAGAAGTTATAATCAGGTACAGTACCACAATAAAACTTAAATTAATACTATTTATATACGGCCACTATTTTACATTAATAACAAAACAGTATGTGTAAAAGTGTTGTTGTTTGCACAAAAGATCTAAACAGGCTCAAACAAGAAAAACATTATCGGTAATAAGGCATAAAATACAATTCAAACAAATTATATAAGTTTTAATCTAAACACCAAAAAAACACAAAAAAATTGAGTGAAAGGTTAATTTTGTACCCCAGTGTGGTACAATTACGAAAAAAATAAACATGGCGACATTGACAAAAGGGCATTACATCATATCTCCGTTGTTATTGGTCCAATTAGAGCGTGTGATGCCTTAAATAAAAGGGGAGGGCGAAACAATGTAGCATTTCCATTTCCCCTCGTACAAGTTAAAACATTGAAAAATATTCTCAATCCTTTTACGCCCCGGGGATTGATAATATAATCATTTCTGGTCTGTTTATATTAATTTTAATTGCATTTTTTTGATTCTTATTCCGTTTAATATAACGCGTTAAATAAATATCCACTTAGGTTGGTGGGAAAGTGATGTGGAGAGATTATGATTTTACTCTACGATGTATCGCCAAAGTGGTCAGTTCATTGTTTAGTCTGCATTTTTATTTTTTTAAATTCGTTATTGTTGTTCTTTATTTCATTTTTTTGTCATGGAATATAGTGTAAAATGGTAGTAGTAATTAAAAGTTGAGGAGGAGATTTAGATTTAGAAAGAGATAGCTGCTTTCGGCGTGTAGTCTTCAAAAGCTGGCAATTTTTTTTAAGTTGAAAGGTTTAATTTGGGCTCAAAAAGCTATTTGGCCGTTTTTGTTGAGTTATTCACCGATTGTTTATGCTGTGTCCTATGTGGGAGATTTGTAAGACGGCGTTTTTTAACTATTTGAGAGGTCCACATGGTTTTAAAAAGGAATTGAGTGGCCGTGTTTTGAAGATTGCAGTTAGTTATCATCCAGGATAATCCGAAGCCGGAATCAGTGTCCAACTTACCAAGAATTCTCTATTTAGTGTTCCATGGTCACCCCAGACCAATTTCAGTATGTGTTCTCCAATGATCAAACCAAATACTTACCATGTCAGAATAGTATTATGAAGTTTTTTTCCTGGTTTTTTCCTCATGATTTACTAATCACGAACACGTAACTACCTAGTTGCACTTTTCATATGGGTATATTAGGACAACTCGGATTATTTTTATCCCTAAAATCACTAATAATCCCTAAACACTTAGCACCTTAAAATTCAAATATACTCATTTTTTTTATAACAATTAGTTTAGTTAATTAAATACGGCATTGCCTAGTCTAAAAATACATGAATATAGTACAATTTATTCTTCAACAATTGTATTTAGGTTTAAATAAAATATATAATTTTATATTTTGTGTTTGAGTTATGGGCAGCCGTGGTAGCAGAATGTTTAAAACGTTAATCTTCAAGCAAAAATTTGGGATTGCTACTGTCCGAGGCGCTGCAGTAGTTCAAATATAATAAGCTGCAGTTTTCAAAAAATATTTAATTTGCCTTAAATAGTAACCAGACATTTACTCAACGTTCATACTACTTCAAAACAGAAATAAGTTCCAATCGGATTATGAGGGAGTATTCCAGTTAATTGTAATGTAATAAATAAATCATAGAAACAATGTCAACCTCACCTCGTTATATTTGTCATCGGGTAAACTTGCTCTTGGTATTTGTAGTTAACATCTTTAATTGTCTTCTGATATCGGGATCATTTATATGGGTCCAATCGAAAACAGCTGCTCTTTTCCATACCAGTTTATCGAATTTAGCTTTGAGCGTTTGTTCTTCAATCATTTTTCTTTTTTGTAGATCCGTCATATTTGTAGCATAGTGCCATTGGGCCAAGTTGACACGAAAACATACTTCTGATCCTTCGATATCATAATCTTTTAAGAAATCCGTCGCTTCTGGAACGTTGGTATTTTTCCCTGAAATAAAATGGATATATATAAAATTGAAAAAACTTTAAACATTGAAATGAATATCATAACATAATTCGCGTTAAATCATTAAATGCGTTACTGGGATTAAAAGAAATTTATGTCAAATGACTCTATTTTATAGATTAAAAGAAAACGAACTAGAAATATTCCGATCTTTACTAGGGAAGCGCTTGCGCCGATCTGAAGAACTTGGATGAAATCAATTGTACTAATACATGGAAAAATCAGTGCAGTCTGCCCAAAAATAAATGCTGTCTAAAAATTTTCCATACTGTCTTAATACACAAAAACCTAACAACAAAAGGGCTACTAACAATTGGCTCCAGCTGCTCTGATCCAGTAATCGTTAAACATATCCTGCTTGATTGTCCGCAATTCTGAAAGAAAGAAGATTCTGAAGAAAGAAAATTACAGTATGATGATGATCTTAAAACAGTTCTCACCAAAAAAATCTCAACCGTGTTAACCTATTTAAAAGACATAGAGTGAAATATTTCTTGTGTTTTTTAAATCCATTTTATATCCATGTGCGGTTGATGTGGGTTTGGTATTTAAATAAAAAAAAGTTTAAAAATATTACTCAATTGTATCCTTATGTTTTTCGGTTATGACTATATTTAAATTATATTTGGTAAAAACGGATTCAGAAATTCTTCAGACAGAAACTAAGAACACTTCTTACAAATGCACAAAATACGTCATCCAACATCAAAAGGCGCAAAACAGTGTTAGTAGAGAGATACAGCATTACCGCAGTATCAAGGGAGAAGAGAACTTATTGACATAGATGAGCAACTGAATAAACAATTTGCTAATTTAAAAACCTATTTTTAGACGTGGGTTGAGGCATCTACTTTACATCGCGTAATTTGCGCAGTAGATGTCACAGAATCGCTTAAACTGAGGAAACAAGAAATGCTCATAAACCGCCTGTTTAAGCAAGGAAAAATGCGCACCTGGATGAATAAACCTCTGCATGAATGGCATCTTAATGAGATGAGTCAAGAATATGTCGAGAATACAAGCGTCGAACTAATGGTTGGCATCAAGAAGAATGCTTTCCAAGACAGAGGGTTCCTCATTTTCCATTCAGTCAGGATAAAGTTATTGGACTTAAAAATTAAGTGAAATATATTGCTAAAGACCCTTAGATTAAAAACCGATATGGTTATAAATATCGATAAATACCGATACCAATAAACACGATATGGATTTCAAGCACAAGAAATCATCCAATATCTTACCGGGGCTGACAGGCGTTTGTCGGAAAACTAATTATAAAAAATGCAATTAGAAGAAAAAAGAAGGTTATACATCACTGAAAGAATGTTTGAAGGCGACAACTACAAGCTCTACTGAGATCGCACTATAGTCAAAAAAGTGGCACATAATAGACCGGATCTCATACTAGCAATTTAAGAACAGGTGATAGCAACTAAAAATTACATGAAACATATCTTGAAAGACCCTAACATACTAGACGATAAATGCAGAAGATGTCACCAATTTCCGGAGACAATGTAAATGGCATATGAACTTCTCGCTAGTGCAGACTATACAGATAGGCACAACCATAACAGCTAAAACAGTTTGCCAAGAAATCATTATCCTACCCATTATTATGTCACCCTCAGGAGTCATACTATTTTCATCATCACGTAGCGCTATAACCCTGGGTGGGTCTTGGCTGACTGTACAACTTTTTTCCAATTTGTTTCGCTCTTCCATCAACCTAGGGTCAAATGGAATGTTCATTTTCCGGAGATCTGGTTGAATGTAATCTCTCCATCGCATTCTGGGACGTCCGAGAGGTCTTTTGCCTGTTGGAATCTCCTCTCATACCAGTTTTACAAGTCTTTCGGTTTATGAAGTCTGTGCACGTGGCCTGCCCATCTTAGTCGCTGTGATTTATTTCTTAGACAATATCGGAGTCGTTGAAGAGTGGTTTTAATTCGATATTAAAAGTCTACGAAAAGATTGTGTATGGGTCTGTTATACCCCCATCCTTTTCTAGAAGTTGTCTCAGCGTGATAGGTTGATCTATTGTTGATCTGTGTTGCTCTAAAACCGGCTTGGTATTCGCCTAGGACATTTTCAGCGTAAGGGATTAATCTACTAAGAATGATGTTTGAGAGGGTTTTACATGCGTGCTTTAGGAGTGAGATTTCTCTATAATTCACTCATTTGTTTTGTCCCCCTTTTTTGTAGATGGCACTATAATGTTTTCCATCCATCGTGCTGGTATCCTTTCTTCTAACCATATGTGCGTTATTAGCTGGTGGATTTGGCGATGTAGTGCTTCTCCTTCATATTTCAGAAGTTCTGCTGGTATCTCGTCCATACCCGGCGGTTTGTGATTTTTCAGTTTATTTAAGGCCTTTTGAGTTTTTTCAAAGGAGGGATTTTTGACGGGCGTGTCCACTATGATATACATATCTGTTATTTGTGCTGTTCTTCCTGTAGGATGTATAGAGGGTTACTAAAATACTTTTTCCATTCTTCAGTTACTTCTTTACCGTCGATTATCATACGGCCTTGATTGTCTGTCAGTGTATGGACGGAATTGGAATAAATAGTCATACAAAACCTACATAAACTCATATTCTATAGACACACTCTCAATCATCAAACCCAAACAAAGAGGTAAATACCATTAGGGATAATTTAGCCCTCAATAAAAAAGAAGCTTCCCATTTACTTACTACCCACCCATAACGGGAGCGTAAACCAGGGAAGTCTGAGACGAATATTGTTTTTATATTGTGAGATCGATTTCCGAAGTATTGATCAAAACTTATGGAATTGAGGTGTATTCCTAAGAAAAATAGTCAATTAAAATGTTGTTTATTTGCAATACAGTTGGTAGCATCTTCAATGCCTTCATGTTCTTAAACTCGTGTTAAATAAAATACTCTTAAATTGTTTTTATCAATTAATGTTAAATGCTATAACGTGAAACTCATCACGAAATCATTTTGTCCTTTAAAAATTAATTTGCTTTTACAATGTCAAAAATTAAGCACCTAACATCTTAGAATATACAGTTAAAGGTGCAGTTTCGCTTTTACGGTATTTAGGTATAAACAATGAGGGACAATTTGACCCATAATCGGTGAATCGTATCGAAATGGAGGAAGAGTCATCAGTGAAAACTTTTATAGGCATGTCATTTAGAACAAGCAAATGATAAATAAATGCAAATAAATCAATAACTATGTATATGGAATTATTACGAATATGGCGTAGTTTTAATAGACTAAACTTTCTAATGAGTTGTTTATTTAAATATATTAGATGTAAATATAATTAAGTTTAGACTTACACTGGTCTGCAAAATAAAATGTTCTTATTTAGCCCAGTCTGGTTATGCAAAAATCATCGATTTCACGGCACAATTTTTCGCAGATATCTGATGCCTCTAAGACCTAGGTGAGGGTTACTAGATGACGAATATATGAAAAGGTTCTCGTATTTTTACCTTCCGTTTTTTTTAAACAATAAGTTATGGTCACAATTTGATTTTTTATTTATAAGTTTTTTCCCTTATATTTTAAATCATTTCTTTATATCAAGAATATCTTTATTTTTCCGTTTTTTCAATTAAAGCTTATAAATAATTTAAGGAGATATTTGCAAAAAAGCAGTTTTCTTTGCACTAATTTATAATTTTTATTAATTTTTTTATTAACAAAATGCAATATTAGTAATACACTTGAACATTCGAGGAATTACCATCTTTATAAAAGTTGTGCGAAATTTTCCCCCGATAAACTATCTCAGAAGTTCAATGCATATTGCGTTTTCATTGAAATTATTTACAAAATAATTGTTTTAAAAAAGGGGTATGTTTATATTTATAAACAATTGTAATAACCTTTATATTTTTCAAGCTACAGACTTGTAGGTACAACCATTGGATAGCTGGTAAAAAAACTCACATTTAAAAAAAAAACCTTTTATACCAATAGGAACGAAGTTAGCGACTATTTTAAAAAAAATAATATCTTCATTGTTTATGAATATTAAGAAGTAAAATTTGGACAAATTTTGAATGAAAATCTAAAAATTATATTGAAACTTAAAGCTATAAAATTTATCAAAATTTTTCGAATCTTACAGCCCTTCTGAAACGAAGGTACTTTCGAAAGATCGACATAGAAAGTGGAGGGGAAACTGTTTCAGCTCCACGCTCTATTACACTGAGGACTGAGCTTCACGCTCAGTCTCAGTGTAATGGCTTCAAAAAGCAATTATACTTATACTTCGTTGAGTAAAATATTTTGTATACTTTGAACAAAAAAGTTTAACTAAACGTATTTAATTACTTTTTGATTGAGAATTGTAAGTAATTATTTAAAACTATTGAATGAATATTATTTTCAACTTGTATTAATCATCATGCAGGGCAAAATTAAGGGCAAAAGAAGTGTGGGAAGAAGAAAAATATCGTGGCTTCGTAATCTACCGTGGATGGTTTGGGTGTAGTTCGATTGAACTTTTCAGGCCGCGTTGCTAACAAGTCGCAGTGGCCATGATGATTTCCAATCTCCGCTAGGTGTGACATGAGAAGAAGAAGGAAGAACTTGTATAATAAGTGAAAAATATTATTTATTATAGATTATTTCAAAATAAATAGAAGACTGTGGTGTTAACTTGTTTCAAACAGTAGTAGTTTCAAAGTAAGTATTTTAGTAGTAAGTCGCAGAGAAAGATGCTGACTTGCTCATCATACAAACAGCTACTTCAGCAGTACAGAAATGAATTAGAAATTGAGTGCAGTAATAACAGGTAATGATACTCGTGATATGACTCAACTTTCTTCTCCAGACAGGAATATTTTTTTGAGAAGAAAGGTGAAAAGGATAATTTCACACTTTTGGTTGTTTTTTGTAAAGTTTTTAACACCCTCATTTAAGAAAGGTACGTCAGCTTTTTGTACATTTTCACTGGATGTGATTTAAATTATAATTAATCAACGCAACGAAGAAACTCTCAGTTTCAAGGATATTTTCTACGATTCCAACGAAAGTAAAGAAAATATAATGAGAATGGTTGTGAGGTGATTGTAGTATCTATACTTTATTGCAGTTGATATAAATTATGAAAAAAAAAAAACACAACAATACTCTTTCTTTAAAATAATTTAAGATGCTAACTATTCAAAGAAATATCGGTGAATCATTTTTTAAACTAGAAACTCTGCCACCAACTGAAAGTGCAGCCATAACAGCCTGTTCTTCGGGTTTACCAACAATTACAAATGTGGTTAGGTAAAGTTTATATACTTGTGCCTATGGATGAAGACAAAGTGCCACTGGTTTTTAAACCAATTTATACTCTAGATAATTTAATTCCCGAAGAGACATTAACGCACATTACATGCAAATGCGCCACAGGTTGCAAAACTATAGATGTGACGAAGAAGTAGAGGAGAAAATATGACTGCAACCTAAGTTACGTTTGATGACGACAGTGATTCTAAAGATGTATGAGTAGAGACTGATTTAATAAGTGAAGACAAACACCCTGCAACAAAAAAAGTTCACAATAACAGTACAGTCGAATGAATGAACCAAATTCTAACTTTTAAACCAATGTATGTAAAGAAAATAAAAAAAAATCAATAAACATTGCAAAACTAATAAGTGATGAAACATGACTTATTTTATCAAAGTAGAAAGCAGATTAGATTAATATTATGATTATTGCGATAGACTATTTAAGCCAAATATTAAAAAAAAGTAAGCTTTTGCGGTGAATTTCAAGTGGAATATAATTTTTTCGAGGTTTCCATATTTCCGGCAGTGAAAACTATGTAGTTATTCATATGTCGACTAGTACCCCAGAATAAAAAAAGAGGCTTCCAGCTGCAATGAAAGCCGAGATAATGTAAATTTTTTTCCTCACGTGTTTTAATTTGAAGTTCCGATGTCCGAAAAAAAAACGGAGGCTGAATCAGTTATCCTCTCCATTTCCATTGTCGATCTTTCGAAAGTACCTTCGTTTCGAAGGCTGTAAGTTCGAAAAATTGGATGAATTTTATAGCTATAAGTTTTAATATAAAGTTTAGTTTTTCATTCAAAATATGTGCAAATTTTACTTCTTAATGTTTATAAACAATGGAAATATATATTAATTTTTAAATAGTCGCTAACTTCGTTCCTATTGGTCATAGGAGGATTTTTTTTAAATGTTAGTTTTTTACCAGCTATCCAATAGTTGTACGTAGGTCTGTAGCTTTGAAAAAATAGAAGTTAGTACAATTGTTTATAAATAAAAACACTTCTTTTTCAAACGTTTATTTTGTATATAATTTCGAAGAAAACGCAATATTCATTAAACTCCTGAGATAGTTTAAGTCTTAAAGAATCCTATGAAATTTGCTAAATGTGTTCATCATTCATATCAATCAATTTTAATTGAAAAATATTATGACAATGACAATATTATCAATTTTAATTGAAAAAACGGGAGAATAAAGATATTCACATATGTCTTAAAACCTTCAGATACCTGAAAACATTTTTCGACCTTTTTTTTTGAACCAGACTGGGCTTAATTGTGTTCAAGCACTATAAAAGTTACTTGTTGGTGCTTGAAAACGCGGGAATTTTACCTTAAAAATAAATATCAAACACCTAAAACTTTTTATATAACGTCCATTTAATCAAAGAACGATATTATTTGTAGTAACAAAAAACTATATAAAAAAAAAGTTTTAAAAACAGTTTTAGTTTTACAATAAAAATTACTATTTTTTTCAGGCTCATCCTAGTCATGAAAGTTCCACTAAACTCTATCTCATTGGGTTTATAAATCATCTATGTGACTTTGTAATTTTTCTTTCTTTTTATTCGCTTCAAAATGAAGTTTTCAGTAAATTCGACCAACAAAAACCGGCAAGAGCTGTGATGCGGGACTGTTGTGAACCTGAGGCGCAGAAAAACATAATCGGCTCTAAATTAGCGTTTTTGCAATTGTAATTATTAAATTATAAAATACAAAACTGACTAACTCTCTAACCAAGCTAACCTCTCATTCTATCGCTTGGCGGGAACCATTCCTTCTACTTCTATGAATATTTCTCTTTAATCCAAGTGTACACGAAGTACTTTTTTAAGGTACTACTCAATACCGGGAGTCCCCTCTAAGATCCATAACGATCGGAAGGCTCTAATATAGGTCTTGTTAACCGGGCACTGGCAAAAAATTGCCTTTAATCTAAAGTTTCTATATCTTCCACTGGTAAACGGCTTAATACATCTCCTTTCACAATATCCTTTCCCTTAATATACTTCCTAGTAATAACCCAAAACCAGATAATAAATATTCATCATTTTTGACAATCGTGTGCTGCTGCCATTTTTTTATATTATAAGAATTAGAATTTTATCATGACACTAAATGGTCTCTTTCCCAGTCCTCGAATGCCTCATTGCATTCCTTGTTCCTCCTAAATTTCCATATCCTTTTTGGTTACTTCATATAAAGGTTTTTAATATTGGTGACAAATTTTGACTACACCACGAATAAAAATTAATTTTTTGTAATCTCCTGTAAACGCTCTTACCTCTGGTAATATTTTTAGGTGCTGGAATCTTTACTATTGCTTTTTACTTTCTCTTCATTTTTTCTTGAATTCCTTCTGCTGATATAATGCCTTAAATATTTTGCTAATACTTTTGAAAAAAAAAACTTACATTTTAACGTACTGTTCCATTTACATTAGAGAATGAAGTTGTTATATCTTCATACAGGCTTACCCTTGCGAGGATTGTATTATAAAATTTAGCAGAATTACTTAAACATTTGACAATATATTATTTGATTTTCTTTTTCTTTTTAATTTCAACACTTATTACTTATGGTTTTTCCATGTTCTCCCTCTATTCTTTTATATTCTTTTTTAGGTTTGTTTGGACAAAGGAAGTTTGTCTATGTTTATGCAAAACCTTCATTGCAAATTTTTTGACAGAATATGTAAAATTATATTTCGTTTGCACTTATTAAACAAGCTACTGACTTGTGTCTTTTTTATATAGTTGTTGTGATCTTTTCTTTAAAGAATATTACTGTAATATAGCACTAAGGATTTTCATATGGTCATTCTCTTTTGTTTAAGGTGTTTTGTGTAGTTGTTAAGTTAAACACATTTCTAGCTAAAACTGTCCCTTTTGTTGTAATTTCCTTCTCCTTTCTCAATATTTCTGCTTGATCATAGTTAGGCAGGCCGTGTGGTCCATCGTAATAGAAATGTTCACTTAATGCCACACTCTTGTTACTTTAGTTCAGATTAATGTCACTCTTGCTTGTGCGATGTTAATCTTTCCGGACAAATTTATGAACGTTTTCTCCCATATAATATTCCTATTTGCAATTATTCCAAGGTTAGAGAGTACAGTACATTGGTGCTAGATAATATATAAATATAACAAGATAAAAAGCGAGTCTTCTACACTGGCGCCGCTTTCTTCTCGCATCCTAATATTCCAGCGTTTTTTGTCTCGAAGCATTCTTCAGTTGTTAGATCTCTGGCGGTCCATGGGCATCGTCGACATCGTCTCTCCAGGATCGTCTTGGTCTACCTCGTTTTCTTCTAGTTGGCGGAGTCCATTCTTCTATTTTTTTTGGCCATCTATTTTCCGGCATTCTCTGAAGGTGTCCATACCAGTTAAGTCTTTTGGCTTCGATTGTGTCTATTATGTCAAGATCGATTTCCATTTCTCTCCGAATATCTTCGTTTCTCACCCTATCTAGTCTAGTGAGCTGGCAACATCGTCTCCAGTAGTTCATTTCCATGGCCTTAATTTTGATTTGTTTCTTTGGTTTATTTCCCAGAGTTCGGCGCCATACAGTCCAATACTTTCTATTATTGTTTTATAAATTCTTCTTTTATTTTCTTTTGTTATTTTTTTATTCCATAATAGTCCGTGTAGCTGTCTGGTGGCTGATCTTGCTTGGCCAATCCTGGAATGTATTCTTCCGCTACTTCCTGCTTTTGATGTTATTTGGACTCCCAAGTACTTAAAATTGTCTGTTGGTTTTATAGTTCCCATTTCTATTTGTAGGCTTTCTGGTTGTTCTCCTACAACTAAGTACTCAGTTTTTTGTATATTAATTGTGAGGCCCCATTTGGTGTACTCATCTTCCAGTTTTCTAAGCATGTAGCTTATATCACTCTCGTCTTCAGCTAGAATGGCTTGGTCATCAGCGAAATGTATCGTGTACAATCTATCATCTCCGATTGGGATGCCCATATTGCAGCACTTTCTTCTCCACAGTGAGAGTGCCTCATTTAGATATATTTTGAAGAGTGTAGGTGCTATGCAGCAGCCTTGCTTTAGGCCCTTACTAATAGGAATTTCTCTAGTTAATCTATTTCCAGTTTTAATGTTTGCCGTCATATTTTTGTAGAGCTGTTGTACTGCTTGTATATGTTTTTTGCTTATTCCTTGTGTTTTTCCATTGCTACCCAAAGCATTGACAGTGGTACACTATCGTATGCCTTTGTCAGATCTATAAAGACTATATGAGTTGAAAGGTTGTGGGCTAATCTTTTTTCGATTAACTTGCCTTTTAGAGCGAATATTACTGTCCATCAGCAGGATCTGCCCTGCACGCAAGCCATTTCTGCTTTCTTCTACAATCTGGTTATCGTCTCTTTCAATTTTTATTTTTTATTATTTTGCCATACAGTCTTGAGAGTGAATTTTATAACACTTTGCCCCCTATAGTTTGAACAATTCTTTCTACCCTCCTTTTTTGTATATGTTGTTAATATGTGCGCTTTGGTCCACTCCGGTGGTAAGGGTCGTGTCCATTATAGACTAAGGTGAAGAACATACGCCCCAGTAATTCCCGTAAGTACTTGTGGGCCTATGTTTTAATTAATTCATCTTGGTATACCTTGTGGTCCTGGGGGCGGATGATCATTGGAGCTTTTTTCTGTAATATTTAAGAGTGTTTTAAGGTTTGTGTAATTTTTGGATCCAATTGTGATATTAGGGCATTTCTCTAAATGTATTTAATAGTCTAAGTTTGTATATAGAAAATCTTCACCTGGGGCAGTTATGAGGGTATTCTGTAGCTTCACAGCTTTAACTGCTAGTTTCTGATAAATCCTGGATAAAGAAGGAGGATTGTACCGGTAGGCTAGCTTCCTACTTTGAAAGATATGAAAAAAAAAACATTTCCTTAAAAACCCAGCTTAAAGTCTCGCAAAATGATTAAAAAGAGACGAAACCAAGCTACGAAAATGGAAAATAATTTTAGGCACTTAAACTATACAAGAAACATTGTCCAAAATAAATAAAGTCCTCTTTAAAAAAAGTAAAATATCTTAACACCAGTGAACAAAAAGTAAACACAGTATAAAAGTAGACATCGCGATTCTAACCGAAACTAAGAAGAAAAGAAATGTTATCAGGAAAATCTTTGTATATCTTGGAATAATAATAGATAGGCTCTTCGATAAATCGAGTACCTTAAGACAAAAAGAGCATAGCAGAGCTATCCTTATTCATAGGGACCCCATTCGATGAATGAATTATAAAAATGGTCTTAAAAATGAATGGTAAAAGATAAACCACCATAGGGGTATTAACACCAGGGTAATAGAATAAAGACAAATTACTATGACATTTGGGAAATTTCACAATTAGATACGAGACGCAAGATATATTATAATTTTGGGAGATCTAAACGGTAAAACGGTGTGTGTCCAAGACTGTGGAAAGTCCTATAGACATTAGTGTTACGGTAATAAATTCTATAAAAGCGTTATACAGAAACACCATTATAACAGTAAAAATGACAAATGTGGCACATCCATTTAAGTTAAGTAAAGGTCCCTAAAACAGGGATGTTTGCCTCTCAACACCGACTATATTTAAAATATAGTTTGGAATATGCCTTAAAACATTAAAATAATTGTAAAAGTGTAAAATATGGGAATTTTGGAATTTTTGAATGAATAGAGTACAGAAAAAAATATACTACAGTACAGTAAAAAATATACAGATAAAACGACCGCTTATCCGAACTCCCCGACTTGTCGCGTAAACAGTCGATTGAAAATGCCTAAATCTTCTCCTCCGTGAAAGACAATACAACATTAATAAATGGTTGGAGAAAGGTAAATATGCAACCAAGTTATCCAATAAATACTAGTGGTAGTCGGTCTCTCATTATGGATATAAAAAAAGACAAGCAAAAATAGCCTAATCTCCCAGTTTGCTTGTTGTGATAGCTTCACAAGCAGTATAATCGATGAAACAATGATTTAGAAATGAAGCTGGTATATAAGGTAGTTTAAACTGGGCTTAATTGGGAGAGCTTTGCCACGAAAAACTACATTCCGTCCGTGAACCAGCAGCACCGAAATCTAAAATAGACAAAGGCTCGTAATCACTACGCCCTCCGCTTGGTGCTACTTTTTTTTTTTTCTACTGACTAGAAGAAAACTGATTAGCTCTTGACTACGAATTTGGTATACAAGCTTTTGATAAAATGTGGCATACAGGCTTACAACATAGTTATATTCCAGACATATATTTCCAGATAAAATCCGATACGATAGTAACAGCATTGCGACATATAAACTCTGGCATACCACAAGGTAGTGTGCTTGGTCCACTCTTATATCTATTATTCACGGGCGACCTAACCACTTTTGATCAGTGTTCCTTGGCAACATTTGCTAAGGATACCGTCATTCTCTCGTCGCATACCAATTGGATCTAAGCATCTAGAAGGTTACAAGTCCCTTAAACACCATTGATTTGTGGTTTAAAAAAATGGAGAATCAATTTTAATGACAGTAAATCAAACCATGTACTTTTACAACTAAACGTCTGACAACTAAACAATTAAGATGCACTGCAATCAGATGAAAAAGAGGTGCAAATACTGATATTCATCTTGATGGACGACTTACTTGGAGAAACTACATCTTCATAGACAAAAACAACTTGAACTAAAATTAAGACAACTTTACCGGCTACTTGGGAAAAAGATCTGAACTATCAATAGAAAACTAATTAGTAGTGTATAAAGTAATTTTAATACCATCTAGACCTATGTCCTTCAAACGTGGGGTGTACAAGCGAATCCAATATTGAAATCTTAGCAGAGGTTCTAAATTGATGTCCTTTAGGCAGATTGTTAATGCACCATACTACGTCCCCAATGAAGTCATATATCGTGATCTCTCAGTGAATGTTTTGCGTGAAGAAATTAAAAAGTGTAGTGACAGGCATTTAAAGCCGTTAGAAATGCACCCAAATTCTAGTGCTATAAACCTACTGGAAAACAGCATAGAAGTAAAAAGACTTAAAAGGTACAAACCATTGGACTAACCAGATAGATTTTCATAAGCAGAATTGTTTAGAATATAAGGAATTTTTTTTAATATGAATTTTATCTAAATTTAATAAGGAAGGTACAGCATGGCAGATATTATCGTTTATTGTTAATTTCTTTGTTTGAATTATCAAATTTGATTATTACCCAAACAGGACAAATTGCAAATTTTTACTTGGGAAATAAAAAAATAAAAAAAAAAGAATTTTCCAAACAGACTAGTAATGATATATATGCGGAAGAAAAAAACAAAAAAAATGATCCTGAAGCAAGAAAAAGAGGTCTCAAAATAAAACGAAGCAAAAACGAAGTATATGACAGTCAAGAGAATAACTGACAATGAAAATAATATCACAATAGGACAACTATACTATCTAACGAGTGGAAGCCTTTACATATCTCGGCTCAAATTATCAGAAGATACTCCGTAGTAGCGAAATTAATGCAGTATTTCCAGCGGGATCGTACATACTATGCGAATAAAAGATTGATGACCTCGAAATTATAGACAAAAAACCAAAATGACTATCTACAGAACACTGATTAGACCCGTAGTAACCTATGGATATGAAACTTGGGTAATGACGAAAAAAGATGAAGCCCAACTCAGGACATTCGAGAGAAAAATACTGAGGAATAGTATTATGGCCCAGTACAAGAGGAAGATGGCATCATGGAGAATCAGGAGAAACGACGAGGTTAATGAGTTAAATTAAGGTTATGACATTGTAAGATTTGTGAAAAGTTAAAGACTGTCATGGCTGGGACATGTGCAGAGACTAAACGATGCAAAAACAACAAAGAAAATGTTACAATGGAAGCCCATAGGCAAGGCGAAAAAAAGGAAGGCCCGAACGAGATGATTGGATGACGTGGAAGACGACCTTGAAAAACAATAAAAAAGACAATGGAGAAGAAGGGCACAAGAGAGATCTGAAATGGGAACATAGCCATCCAGGCAAAGACCCATCCAGGGGTTTTATTATGATGCCAAAAGAAGAGAAGAAGAACGCGGAAAAAACACGACCGATAAGAGAGAAACAAAACATACAAGACACGAAGTGGAGATAAAATCCTTCAGAAAAATTGAGAGTAAGCACATGTCCAGAGCGAGAAGTACAAATACATGACGAGATGCAAAACGGATAAAATTAAAGACTGGGTAAATAAGAAAAAAGTAGGACTGAAATGATATAAACCAAATAACAATAAATAGAGTAACAAACAACACTAAAGGCACATTAAAAAACAGACAGTCATGTTTACATATAACTTTATTTTTCAACTATGCTAAAATTTAGCGCTTTTATAAATACTGTTTTTCTGTTTAATTCAATTATTAGTATTAAAAACCAAAACTTAAAAACCTATAATTACCGAACCACCAAAAAAAATGTGAAATAATTGGAGTGTGGAATAATACTTCCGAATTTGCATAAAGATATCTTACCAAAAGAAAGGGCACATCTTCACTATAACTATAAAATATCCGTAACCGACCACTAAAATTGCCACCTTAAATGCACCATTCATTGTCGAAGCCTCATATCTAACACAACATACAACAAATACTGTCGTTATTAAAATGTATTATTATGATCACATAGCGATGCCAGCAAAATTACGGCCTAGCAAAAATAAGACACAACTAAATTGTCTTGACTTTGAGGAAGTAGCGTGACAAATGACTCTTCAGGTATACCTCACGGAGCGTAACGCGGTGTCGTTAAGAATATACACTTATCCATACACGTTAATGTCGAGAATTCTTTCCACCAGGATTGTTACGCACGTGCCCACTCTCTACTAGAATAATTTCACCAAATGACCTATAAATACTGATTTGTTTTGTTTAAGAGAGTAAATGTGAAGACGAACAATGAAACTAAGCGGTCATGCAAATTGCTAAACAATGATTTGGAGGGTAAATCCGAAAATATGTATGATTAATTTGTAATTAAGGTCATATTTTTAAACTCTGTACTTGAACGGAATGTAAATTATATATTAGATGAATGCAGAATTTATTAATGAAAGAGAAATTAATTAAAAATTGTTTCTTAGTTGGATGAAGTCAAAAGTGAAATCGTATAATTATGTATATCTTATCCAACAAAGAATTGAAGTCTCTATACCTATCATAAAAAGATTAACATATGTACATTTAGTTACCACCCCTAGTAATCTAGATATGCACGAATTAAATAATTTTATTGGCCAAATTTAACATCCTACATTATTTTAGGAATATGAACCCGGCATGGGGAAGTCACAAAATTGATAAATATGGTTTTTTTTAACCTATTCTCTATCCTTCATTGTTGGATATAGGTCTCTCCCCAGTTCTCTCTATCTTTCCTATTTAGAGCTGTCTCTGCATGTGGGACCTCCTTGTATCCTGATGTCATCTTTCCACCTCATTCTGTGGGTTTGCACCTTGATCTCTTTGCATTGTATGGGACGCCACTTTCCGATGGCATTGTTCCATCGTCCGTCTTGGAGAAGCTCATTGTGTCCAGCCCATTTCCATTTTAGTTTTGCTGCTGTTTTATCGCGTCTACTGTCTTTGTTTGGTTCTGATCCACTGGTTACCGTTTTCTATCTTTAAGTGATATACCCAACATTTGTCTCTCCATCGCTCTTTGTGCCTTCCTTATCTATCCAAATTGGCCTATGTAAATGTCCATGTTTGTGCTCCGTAGTGAGCACCGGTATTATACAGGAGTTATATACCTTGCTTCGTAAGTATAGAGGGATTGTTTGATTTTTTAGAACGTAAGAAAGTTTGCCCAAACGCTGGCCCATCCCTATTCTTACCTCGTCGCGATATTTCGGGCTGTTTTGATTTTCCTCTGTTAGCTCGTTTAGTATTTCTTTTGGTATCTTTCAGGAGTTGTCGTAGTTTTTTATTTTAGCTTATCTTTGTGATTTACGCCTAATTTTTTTTGTTGTTTTCCGCCTTTATGTTTCTTAGCAAATCTTCAGGCCTGCTGTCTAGTAAGTTCTGTTGTTTTTTTATCGTTTAATTCGGTCCCTAGTTGTAAACCCTTTAGCTCTGATATGTCACCTTCTTTTTAGCTGGTTTATGTATTGTTCGTTGCGTTCTTTAAGAAGTTCTGTGTCTATTTCTTTTTTAGATGGTTTAAATTTTTGTCTGTCTGTTGTGGCATTAATTTTGATTTTGGCTCTAACAATTCTGTGATCACTTCCTACCGAAATCATGTTTATGACCGTAACGTCTTGTACTATGTTCTTTTCTTTGGATAGGATGTAATCAATCTCATTTTTTTTAAACCATTGGGCGCGACATACGTCCATTTTCTCTGTGGTTTTTTATTGAAAAATATATTCATCGCATATAGACCGTTCGTTTCCATATAGTTCATCAATGTTTCTCCTCTTTCGTTTTGTGTTCCATATCCAAAGTTGCCGATTTTATTTTCTGATTCTTCTAGTTTTCTCCCTAATTTGGCATTGAAGTCGCCTATAATGATTGTGTAGGTGCTTTTGTATTTGTTCACTGTTTGTGTCAATGATTCGTAGAATATCACCACTTTTTCATCCGTATGTGATGATGCAGAGGCTTAAGTTTGTATGATCATTAAACTTATATTTTTATTTATGTCCATTATTAGAGCCGCGATCCCTTCTGAAATTCCAATATATTGTCTAATCTTATGGACATGCTGATTAGAAATAAGAAAACCGACACTAGCTAATGATTCTTCTTCAGTTCCTTTATAGTATAGTACGTTCCCGGATTTCAACTTCATACAGGCTTCCCTTTTTTTTTATTTCACTTAATCCTAATATATCCCATTTCATCTTTTTTACTTCTTCTTCCAGTTCGGCTAGCTTTTCGTTTCTCATCAATGTTCTGACATTATAAGTTGCAATATCCAGTTTCGTTGCTTGTTTTCGTTGTTTATGGCAATCTTTTAAAACCCAGGGATTCTTAGCACCCTCTGCTCTTTCCTCGATCCTACCATTGCCTTGGAAGGTGACTCCGGAGCTGCTGGGGACTAAGGGCCAATTCTTACGTGTATCTGTCGTAAGAGTGGGGGGGTAGATTGGCCGTGAACTTTCACCACGCTGGCCAGACGGGTTGGTAAGTGTGTTTCAGCCGCCCATTCTGGGAACAGACGCTGTTTGCAGCCGCCCACTCTGGGTCAGACGCTACTATTGTCGCAGTATCACAGCCGCTTAACTCATAATTTGAGTGACACCTGTGAGTATCTGGAATTAAACCTACAGAATTTTTACTTCCCATAGCCTTAATCCAGTAATAACATTACTGCTAAGTAATGGCAGGCCCAGGCTAGGGATAACATCCTGGCTACGAAATCTCCGAGAATGGTATCAAGAAACCACCTTTAATATTCATAAAACACTTACCACCATAAACCAATATTCATAAAACACCTACCTTTCAGAGCAAAAATAATATTGTTAGATTTATTCAATACCTGTTTCTTAAAACATAAATTTTCAAAACTGGTCTCAGGCAATAACTATTCCCTTTATTAAACCCAATAAGCCCAAAGATATACCCTCATCGTACCGTCCTATTTCTCTCACATGCAGCATGTGCAAAATACTGGAAACCATTTTAAATCTTGGTCTAACATGGTATTTGAAAACAAAAGATCTCCTTACCCCATTTCAGAGTGGTTTTCGCAAGGGACGGTCTACATTAGATAATCATATTTCACTACAAACGTCAATCAATGTAGCCTTTGCAAACAATCAGATGTCGATTACAATATTCTTTGACATAACCCAGGCTTTTGATAGGATATGGAAACACTCTATATTAGCAACACTTAATAATTATGGAATTTAAGGTAACATGTTTGCTTTTATAAAAAAATTCTTAAGTAATCGTTCTATACAAGTTGGAATAAATGAAATCACAAGTACTCCAAAAGTGCTAGAAAATAGAATCCCTCAAGGATCCATTTTAAGTCCAACCCTATTTTTAGTAGCTTTTAATAGCATCATAAATGTAATTAGAGCTCCTATTAAAGCTAGAATTTACGCGGATGATATTCTAATTTACACCAAATCTAAAAACCTAGTTTCAGCAACAAATATATTACAACTTATGTTAAATCGACTTCAAAACTGGACATTACAAACCGGATTCAATTTTTCTGCAGAAAAAACTCAATACGTAATTTTTAGTAAAAATAACACTCACCATACATTAAATGATTTACCTATAAAGCAGTCAACGGAAGCAAGTTTTGTAGGCCTAGCTTTCGATAAAAAATTAAATGCATATTAATAAGTTACAACAAGCATGCCAAAACCGGTTAAACAGACTTAAAATATTATCTAATAAATTTTGAGGTGCCGACTGTAAAACATTAATTAGCCTTTAAAAGTCACTTATTAGAAGTAAATTAGATTACGGTTGCATATCTTACGTTGCTGCAAGCAAAACTGCTTTAAAAAAACTAAATAGCATACAATCTATAGTTTGTGATTAGCACTGGGTGCCTTCAGAACTAGTCCTATTAGTAGCTTACAAGTTTTAGCGAGTGAACTGTCTATATAGTAGACGCCAAAAACTATCCCTAAACTATATAGGGAAAAGCACAGAAAACATCAGCATAGCTGATGCACATAGCATAAAAAGCATAGAAAAGATCAGCTCAGAAACAACATCCAGTATTCTCCCAAATTTACCATCCCAGTTTTCGGTTCTACAAAACTAACTAAAAATAGTACTCCCCTTATAGAACGAATAAAATCTTCTAGCTTTGACATGGATAAGCTAAATCTATCTCTACAAGTCAGTGTAAATTTTCCTCCATGGACAATCCAACCACTTACCATTGACTTAACCCTCACAAAATACCCCAAATCAACTACAAATCCGATTTTCATTAAACACTTGTACTCCGAAGTGATATCTCATTATCCTAATTATCTCCAAATTTTTAGTGATGGCTCTAAAGCTCATGACGGACATGCTGCTGCAACTACTGTAAATACACTACTCACACTATATCCATACCTACAAACTGCTGCATAGGCACAGGCGAATTTTTTTTTGCTCGGAATTTTTCGCGTAAGTACATATAATATGTATTCGTGATGACTCTTAAGCTAGCGGGGACAAATGAGCGGAATCCAGTTTAACCTACGTAATATTTTTCACCCACATTTCACTAATTAATTACCACCCTAATAATTTTTTACCACCAAACAAACATCAGGGGGAGCGATTCTGCTGGCTAAAGGTTCAAACTAGCAGAATTCGGAAAAAAACTTTTTGTCTCTGGCATATTTTTTTTACCAATTTTTCACTTTTTTATTACCACCCTAATAATTTTTCACCGCTAAACCACCCTTAAGCGGAGCGATTTTGCTGGCTTTTGGTTAAAACTAGTAAAGTTCCAAAAATAATATTTATGACATACCACAGTGCTCTGCTAGGTTTTTATGAATTTATTACCGCACTAGTAATTATTCACCCCTCAACTACTCCTTATGAGAAGTCAATAATTCCTAACAGAGCACTGTCGTATATCATAAATATATATATTTTTAATTCTACTAGTTTTAAGCCAGCAAAATCGCTCCCCTTAAGGTTGGTGGGTTGGTTAAAATAAAAAAGTAGTTTAGTGATGAAAAAATATTAGGGTGGTAATAATTTATTGAAAAATAGGTAAAAAAATATGCCATCGGCAAAAAGTTTGTTTTCTGAATTTTGCTAGCTTAAACCTTAAGCCAGCAGAATCGTTCTCTCAGAAAAAATATTACGTAGGTTAAATTGGATTCTTCTCTTTCCTGTTCTTTGATTTTTCTCTTTTTACCATGCCTTTCTTTTAGGACTATCATTATATTGAACCCTATGTTCATTATCCCATGCGTGTTTACCTATTTAAGATCTATCAAAATCTTTATTTTTAATATAAGATTTATGTTCACTTATTCTAATATTTAATGGCCTTGATGTTTCACTCAAATAAAACTGATCGCATTCACAAGATATTTTATAAATACAATTCTTTGGCCTTTCTTGTTTACTGTTATGTTCACTGTTATGATTTATGTTCACTTATTCTAATATTTAATGGCCTTGATGTTTCACCTAAATAAAACTGATCGCATTCACAAGATATTTTATAAATACAATTCTTTGGCCTCTCTTGTTCACTGTTAGGTTTGGTTTTAGACAAAATAGATCTCAATGTGTTTGTTGTTTTGAATGCTGTTTAAAATTGTAAAATTATCTGTTTTTCTGATAATCCCTTTATGTATGATATTTTCACCCCCCTTGTATTATTCCTTGCGTATGCTGTAGGATCTCGTTCTAAGTTTTTCTGTTCTATTCGGTCGATTGTAGAAAATTCCTTATTTATAAACGATAAATGATAATCATTTTTTAATAAAACAGATGTTAACAAATGTTTTTCTTCCAAGAACGAATTTTCATTAGAACAAGCAATTTTGGCTCTATCGTATAAAAATTTAATGATTCCCTTTTTAATATTAATATTGTGATTTGATTTAAAATTTAAATATCTGTTGGTGTGTGTTGGTTTTCTATACACCTGAGTCTCTTATCCAGTATCGTTCTTAGAAATTAAAACATCCAAGAAAACTAGTATGTTATTATATTCCTTTTCCATGGTAAATATTATTGTCTCTTCTTTATCGTTTATATGACTCAGGAATGTATCCAACAACTATGGTCCATAAGGCCATATTGAGAATAGATCATCTAGTATCATCTGAGTAATTTTCATTATAAAATAAACCCTAAAAACCCTGAGATTAAATAATTTAAGTATAACATCGTATTATATGTTGGCTTTAAATAGAAGGGCGATAATCACAGATGGCATGAAGGTAAAGAAGAAGAAGGAACGGACGGTGTTTTGCAACAACCGTCTTACCCACATTTGTTTACAAATAATGTTAGACGTGTCAAACTGTCGATAATAATGCATACTACATCAAGCAAAAATAATATAAACCATATCCACACTCATGGAGGCATTTGTGAACTAAGTTCTAAACCACATTCGTCAAATAAGATGAAAACAGAAATTTTTTAAAATAGTCTAACGCATGTTTTCATTATAAATATGTGGGATAGACGCTTGTTGCAAATCTTTGTAAGGGTCTTTTCATTGTGTGCACCAGATGCAAAATATTAAATTGAACAAATCTTTATTTTGACTCATTAAAAGACGAGAAATTTATTATTACACTAATATTACAATTTTATTTTAATAAATAAAATTGCACCAAACTAGATGATTTATCTTTACTGGTAAAATACGAAAGTATATTATTTAAAACCGTGAATTTTCTGTGTTGTCAGCTTGATTAAAGAAATTTTTAAATTCCTTTTATAGCAGATAGTGTACCAAAAAGGTAACATAATATGTTTTGCGATTCCTCGAATGTTGGTGCCATAAATGCCGACAAAAAATTGCATTATCAAATAACGAAACAAGTTGTTCATTATATAAAATATTGGAATTGTTGCTTGATAGTAAAAATTTTGGTCAGCAAAATATTGTAGGAATATGACAGGAATATTATAGGTATGATTTTAAAGGAATTGGGTTAAATCCTGATTTCGAGATTAATCAAGATTAAATCGAGTAGGAATTTAATCAGCAACACCTACTTACTATTACTAATGAACTCGAATTTGTTTTTTTTTGTGTGTTTGTGTGTAAAGTTTTTTTAGGTAGGTAGCCTGTAATTATTGAAATATAAAAATGTGAAAATAAATGTTTATTTTTATATATTTGATATATAATTATCAGTGAATTTCTTAAAGTAAGTAGACACAATATGCTCATTTACTCTGAACCATATATATGTGGCTTAGACTAATATTGCAGAACACCATCCGAACACCAGAACGTTTAACGTTTGTTGGCATATTACATCCCCGTTAATTTTAGTTTTAGTTGGATTATATTTAACATACCAAAACAGTACAAATAGTTAGATATTTTATTTTGTCAACTGTATTTTAATAATACATTTTAATCGGAGATTAAACAAACTAAAATTGTTTCCCTACCATGCAAAATATAGTCTTTAAACAATTTTTTATTCATATATTTTTTTATTTTATAAACTACTTTCTGATCGCATTTTTATAAAAACAATTTAATCGAAGTATATAAATTGTCTATCTAACAAAACGCATGCATAAGTAAAATATCCAAGGGAAGTCTTCAACCCATCGAAATCTTGCCTATTATTGTCAACCCCATTTCGAACTTTCAATCACTTGAAGAAGTCTGAAAGTCATTCGGATGTTACTTGAGTTGTTAATATTTCAAAGTATGAGTTGGATATAACGATAACGTCCCTCGTATAGGTCTTTGAAACGTGATGTATCAGTCACAAACATCTTTGTAATGGATCCCTTATATGGTGACTTTCGCTGACGATGCTGTCTCATTATTTCTTCTCCGTCAATTTTCATTTCCACCTTTCCAGAGCGAGAGTATTCGAATATTCACGTGTATGTCAAAGAAACAATTAGATTTTTACTTTTTTGCGTCTTCTTTTGTTCTGAATTTTCCGCTTCATTTGAATACACGAGGTGGGTTTATAAAGTTCCGAATACGTTAAACAGATCGATATTTTTATACAAGTAAATAATAATCACAGCATTTATTTATGTTATATATTTACACTGACTAAAATTTATATAATTTTGTAAGCATGAATGTGTTGCTTGTGTGAGTCCATTTCAAATAGATAAAGAAATAATAAATAAGACTTACTCACAATCAATTTAATTTAACTATCTGACGACCGGTTTCGCTTTCTACAATATGTAAAGCATCCTCAGGTCTCGATACAAAGTTAAACAAATGCTGAAATAATAAAAACCCATATTAGGGTGTTGTCCAATAACGATAAATAAAGTAGATGTTGTAAATTACAATAATTATGCCAATATTACATGTCTGTGGTTTTATTTAAATGAGTAAGTTGAATAAAAGGTATAAAAATTTTATTTAAAAGTTTAAACAGACAAGGTAAGGCCCACAAATTGTTATAAAATAGTCTCTTCGATTGTAATAAATTAACAAATGAGCAAATAAATAAATAAAATAAACATTACTTACATGCCGGTACTCTATTAATTGATGGATGGTAGAACATGGTTGAAACTACTATATATTGTTGAATGGAGAACTCAATTCTATTATTGCAGTTGTTTGACAGTAAACGGGAAGTTCTTGAGGAGATAGATTTGATCCAATGAAGAAGAGATATGTGTGTGATTGTTTGTTAAATGAAAGTAATGTAATATATCATTGTGTTATTAAAAGCTATTTATACTTATTCGAGAGATATATTTTTGAAATTTGTGTTATTTATTGAGTAATTGTTTTAAGAAGGTGACAGTTTTATGACAATGAATAAGTTTAGATGTAAAAATTGTGTGGGTGTGCAATTATTTTCAAACCTGTAGTTATCAAATTACTTTGATAAAGTTCTATTGGCAATTAGTAAATTATTGGATAGTCAAGTGGATAAAATATTAAAATACAAACAATTAAGGACAATTTAAACACACTAAAACAGAAAACACTTAGAAGGGACGAAACAAACATTGAATTTAAAAAGGGGGGAAGGACTTTAATGCACTACATCCTAGTCTTGGGCACAATGAGTTTTTTTATGTTTTATCTATTAGATTTTAGTGGTAAATTTGACAGATGAAGGTTAGCATGTGACAGTTCTTCTTCTGTTTCTCAATACTGTAAGTTAAGTTATCTAGTTTTATGAAATATGCTGTTATTAATGAATGTCTATAAATTGTTTCAATTTAGATATCAAAAGTAAATTGATGTGTTTAATATTGGCATACTTTAACACTCTTTAATTAATCAAATTTAATGTAACAATATGGATAATTGAAATACATCCTACAATATAACTAACTCAGTCTACTGTCCAAATTACTGAACAAATTAACAAATTAAAGTAATTCTTTGGCAACTGAACATGTACATTTTATAATCAAATGTATAATAAGTTTACAAAGTTTTCTATTTTTATTTGAAATTGTTGTATGTGTGTGTTATCTGTCAGGGTATTTTTTAATTATTTAAGATATTTATTTCCAATTCTGATATATTAATATCTAATATACTAATATTTAACCAAAGGATAATTATTGAATTAAAGTAACAAAGGATAATTATTGATGGTAATTAATTTATGGGCTCAAGAAATTAACTGAATTATAAAGCCTTCAATAATTAGTTGGTAGTTCTAATATCTGACAATTGGAACCGGAAATTGTTATACGAACAGGTAGAATGATCATCTATTTAAACCGGTATAAGGTAAATTTATTCTTATTTCAATTTTCGGTGTCATATGAACAGATATTCCTCACACCTACATGGACAATGGTGAGTTTGTACAAGTGTTTTAAGTAACACTTTAAAAGTTTTTCAAATTAATAGCTGTTTGTGAAAATTAATATTTCTATTTGAAATGTAAATTTGTGTATAATTGTAATTAGTAAAGATGTATTTAATTAATACAGTTAGTCTAAACGATTAATGTGTTATTTTTGATGATACTCAAAACACGTGTTGAGTTTGAAATCAAATTTTTCTAAGATGAGTATATTTCGGAACCAGATGGAATGTAATAATAATTGTGGGTTAAATAAGTTGAGGTACCATACCAGTTCAATACTGATATTTAATGTAGTTGTAGGAAAAATTGTTTCTGGTAGTATGTTAAAAAAGAAATTCCGTGAACAAAGAACTAGATCCATGGGGGCCCGATTTTAATTTTGAAGTAGAGGATTTAAATGAACTAAGAGGTGTATCAAATGCATCTGATTATATATGGAATTCTGAAATAAATGTTGTTTGACCATAATATTGAAGTTACTTCTGAAAAATATGTAATGATTAGGATAAGATATGGAAACTTATATGAAAAGTTGAAGTTTGCGGCAACAATTCTATAAGTTTGCTGTAGGAACAAGAAATGGAGTCGGATCAGGTAATATTATGTATATAAAATTTTTTTATATTAATACTGAGTATACTGGTGTGTATTCCAGTTCTAATTGTGCATTTAGTGTAACTTCTGTGTGATTTTTTAATGATTTTAGAATTTCTAAATGTTCTAGGTTATTTAATAAGGAACTTTTATTACAAGTATGAAGAATTGTGAAGTCTGTTTGTGGATCAAAGATGTGGTTTGTTCGATGGATATGTTGGGAGAAATGTGATTGACCTGATGTTGGGCGTTCTATATATCTAAGATGTTCTCTTAGTCTAATGTTGAAGGATCTAAAGGTTCTACCGATGTAACATGCATTGCAGGTATGCCAGCTCAACTTATACACTCCGCTATACTCAAGTGAATTACGTTTGTCCTTGTTATTCAAGAAAGTCAGTCTTAAATTTGAGGCAGTTTTAAATGAGATATTTATATAGTCATCAAAG
Source organism: Diabrotica balteata (assembly GCA_918026665.1). NCBI lineage: Eukaryota > Metazoa > Arthropoda > Insecta > Coleoptera > Chrysomelidae > Diabrotica > Diabrotica balteata. Next base: position 154,013,184 of record OU898277.1, read on the forward strand.
ACTTTTGCAATCTTATAGGAAAGTTCACCTATATATGTTAATGAACGATAAGGTTTTTGTTCCATTATTTCATTAGAATGTTGAGTATATACCTGGTGTTCTAGCATCCTATTTGTCTTTTTGTGTAAAATTTTATTCACTAGGTTAGTGGAATAACCATTTTTTAATAGCTATTTGTTTAATAATCTCTAATTCTTTATTAAATGATGTTATAGTTTTTCTCATTTGCTCATTTGTTAATTTATTACAATAGAAGAGACTATTTTATAACAATTCGTGGGCTTTACCTTGTCTGTTTAAACTTTTAAAATTTTAATACCTTTTATTCAACTTACTCATTTAAATAAAACCACAGACATGTAATATTGGCATAATTATTGTAATTTACAACATCTACTTTGTTTATCGTTATTGGACAACACCCTAATATGGGTTTTTATTATTTCAGCATTTGTTTAACTTTGTATCGAGACCTGAGGATGCTTTGCATATTGTAGAAAGCGAAACCGGTCGTCAGATAGTTAAATTAAATTGATTGTGAGTAAGTCTTATTTATTATTTCTTTACCTAATTTTGTAAGCATTTTTTTCTTAATTAAAACACTTATACCACATCAACCACAATAATTTTAATACGATTATGTACATTAAATACTATAATACAATTTTGTATCTCTTAAATAATTGAACACATTTAAATTTTTATCTGTCAGGATGGATTTGAGGTCGTCTGAAATTCTAAGTTCTGAATTCGCCTGAGTCAAGCAGGAAGTGTTTTACTGTCAATGAAGTGGAGCAGTTATTGTAAATTGGTGGTGGATGTTTGCTAATTAAAAATTTGTATGTGACAGCAGTATGACCAATTCTTAAACGGTTTATAATTACTTGATTTCGTCTACTTTTGTAGTTATTCAAAGTGCTGTTCACCTTTAAGCATATTTGATTTAATTTGGTTACTAAATTTTCCCAGTAATTATGCCAAATGTTATTGCAATGAATCTTAATCAGATGTTTCACGTCACTATAAGGATATTTTGTAATTTTTTTAGTATCTTCTAAGTTTATACGGCTTGTAGTTGCTAGTTGATCTGCTTTTTCATTTCCTCAGATTCCAGTGTGCGATCGTACCCAAATGAAAGCTGTGACCTTTTCCATGGAAGGAAGTGTTTCTAATTAATTGTTTATTGCTTGCATATTGGGATTTGTTGTATATATTTGCTTTAATTTTAATAACGCATTAAGTGAATCTGTAATGATGACGCACTTCATCGTGTTACCCGTTTTGAAAAAAGTTAAGGCTTTTAATATAGCTGTGGTCTCGTCTGTGGGTATACTACAATTTGTAGGTAAGTTTATAGGAGTTTTTTTTCATCAAAATAGTAAGCAGCAGCATATAAAATTTATTCAAGTTTATTAATATTTTAGTATCTGTGCTCCAAATTTTATTAGACAAAATTGTTTGGGTACATTAACCTAGATTGACAGGAATGCTATAGATTCTTGATATGCAAGTTCAAGTACTGATAAAAGTTAAATCTAGAAAATTACCTTTTTCTAATTGTTTTATTGATAAATTATTTCAAGGAAAGTAGGCTAAATACCCAGATCTGTTTTTATTAAAAATTATGTAATATGCTTTTTCTGTAGAGAAGTTATACTCAGTTTTTAACGTAAAAATTTTCAATCCAAGTTTAAAAATTTTGCAAAATTTTAGTTGCCGATTTTATATTGTTTGATTTAGTATAAACGACGATGTTGTATGCATAAATACTGCTTTAATAGGTGCTCTAATTTCATAAATAATACTATTGATAGCAATTAAGAATAATGTTGGATTTATTATGGAACCTTGAGGGATTCCATTATTTAATGTTCTTGTTGAGATTTTTAGGGTCATTTATCCTAATTTTTATTGATCAGTTATTTAAAAAAAAATGTTTACAAATGCTAGTATGTTACATTGAATCTAGTTATCGCTTAGATTTTTCAAAATGCAGTGTCTCCAAGTTCTCTCAAAAGCTTGGCTTATATTAAAAATCAGTTTTTGGGTGTTTGTTAAAGCTTAATTAATTGAGGTTTGTAAAGTAACATGGTTATCTGACGTCGATCTACCTCTTCGAAAGCTACCTTGATAAGAGTAAATGAGATTATTTTCCAAGCGCTATACTAGACGACGGTTTAAAATTTTTTCTAGGACACATACTATAGGTAAGCGAGATGGGGTGGTAACAAGTGGGTTATCTTTAGGTTTATTTGGCTTGATGATGGGAATTATTACTGCCTGGGACCAAAGATCAGGAAATTTATGTTTTAGAAAACAATTATTAAATAAATCTAGTAAAAGTAGTTTAGCTGTAAATGGCAAGTTTTTTATGGATATTGGTGGTATGTCATCTGATCTAGCGGAGGCGTTTGTTAACTCAAAAATAGCAAATTGTAATTCTTGAAGGGTTATGACGATGTTTAAAGGATCATTGATATCGTTTATGGTGATAATAGAAGATTCTATAGTTACCTTGTGCGTTAACATTGCCTGAGGTATATCATTATTACTAGAATTTTGTTATTAAACATCAGCAAATATTTCTGAAATAGCTTTGTTACAAGTAATTAATGTTTAATCAAGAGCTAAGGTCTTTATTTGTGTAAAAGAGATGAAACCTTTGAAAAATTCAATCATAATATCTACTCTAAAACCAACTAAACCAAAATCAGATCCACAAACATATCGACCGATATCACTCACATGTAGCATAGGTAAAATATTAGAAAAGATAATAAACAGTAGGCTTATGTGGTATTTAGAATCAAACAACTTAATTATTGAACTTTGAAAATAAGGCTATTATCGAGCACAAATTAATTAAATCTAGCCCAAGTACTTTCGCTTAAAATAGCATCTTCAGGGGCATCTGAAATAAGCCAAGAAAACGTTTTTTAGATGAAGTAAATTAGTTAACTTCGATAAAAAACTCGAAGTTAATGGATGAAAAAAAAGGGTTTTTGAGATTAACGTTTTAGATTTACTTCGTCAAAATGTGAACTATCCGGCAAGCGTAGAATGTGGAAACATTAAAAATAACATAAATTGTACAAAACACTACACTAAAACGAGGACAAATAGTTTAAAATTACTTATACGCTACATTCTCTGTCAGTATCTGGAGGGATAATGATCTAAGCGGAAATGATACGGTGACATGTGACATATGACAACTTTGATAGGCAGTCAAAGTTATGGATCTGTGATCAGCAAATATTAAAATTCTGTATAAGTTGTCATTGGCCAAAGGTCCAACTAGAACTACTACTGAAAAAATCAGCTGATGAAGTATGACATATAGAATATTTTGATTTAAACTAGATTGCATAATCCAGATCTCACACTCACACCCGTCTGTAATAATAAGGTTGTAGGTTTGAGGCTAAATGAAGTGTACATAAAGTGTGAATGAAAGAAATAGACCAAACGATCTATTGGACAGTGGGTAGTTGACTACAATAAAATGGTCTACCAGGCACTGTCAATACTGCAAAACGAGAAGAAAATTGACTATGAAATTGAAATATTAAAATTAGATCAGAATTAAAAGCAGTGTGTAAATGGGTATAGTTCAAGTAGTTCAGTTTAACCTCAAGCCAATGGGGAACTATAAAACTAATATGTAATAGCATTACTAAAGACCAACTGACCAACAGGTGTTGAAATATAAAACTGTGGAATTAGTATATGTAGATTATGCAGAGATATGAAAAGTGAAATCAACTCCAACTGTGGATCAATTGAATCTGAGCAAGCTAGTTGTGTAAATTGTTAAATACAATAGTAATGCTGAACAGAGCTTGAAATTGGTAGATTCTTAATGTATAGACTCAGCGCAGGAAGTCTAGACAGCCGAGCTGGGTCCACTACGAGGTGAAGCTGTAATAAAGTTTTTAAAAATAGGTTTAAATTTAGTACAGTTTAAATTAATTTGAGTATTAAGACAATGAGAGTTTCCATTCGTTTCCTTTGTGATCTCCAAATCTTCCAATAGATCCAACTCCAAATAGTTTTTCTTTCTACTGATGTCATGTAAAATAGACGACCCAGTATTGATGTTGAAATTGTGTTTGGTAGACTCTAAATGTTGACCAAAACTTGAAGAGTTTGGTCTTTTTAAATGTTCTGATATTCTAGTAGATAGCTTTCTAATGGTTCTGCCTACATAAGAGGCATCACAATCATCACACTTTAATTTGTAAAAACCACTTTTGTCAAGTGTGTTCAGCCTGTCTTTGGTGTTAATTAAAAAGAAACCTACAGTGTTGTGTGACTTAAAGGAAATTTTGATGTTTTCAACTATAGAAGTAAAAAGTTTAGCTATTTTATTAGAAATGTTACTAATATAAGTAAAAGAGAAATATCTGATGTTAGAAGTATTTTGTTGGAGAGGACTTTGTGATGAATATGCAAGCTTTTCTGTAATTTTGAGTTTAGCTCTATTTAGAAGCTTATGGATAATGTTGGGATCATAACCATTATTTAAAGCAATTTGTTTGAGAGTGTTGAGTTCTAACTTAATTACTTAATTAAGTTAGAACTCTTAACTCTTAACTTAGTTATTCCAGAAAAATGTGGTTTCCGAAAACATCGCTCATCTCTAGACAACCTCGTTGACTTAGAATCAGAAATCCACGAAGCATTTGCAATAAAACAACATTGTTTTGGAATATTTTTTGATATAAGCAAAGCATATGATACAGTTTGAAAATATTCAATTATTAAAACACTCAGCAACTGGTTAATAAGGGGTAACATATTAAAATACATTTAAAATTTTCTTGAAAACAGACAATTTCAAGTTCAAGTTGACGGAACATATTCTCAAACAAAAATTCAACAAAATGGTATACCACAAGGATCAAATTTAAGCACAACTTTATTCTTAATAGCAATAAATTCGATATTAACAGAAATTGAAAACCCAGTCAAAGCTAGATTATACGCTGACGACCTAGTTATTTTCTGTAGAGGAAAAAACATAGCAAAGATTTACAATCACATTCAAAACGCGTTAACACATATTGAGAAATGGTCAGTTACAAGTGGACTTCAGTTTAACTCTTCAAAAACGAAAGGAATCTGTTTCTCAAAGAGAAATCAAATCCAAACAAAAGAATTATATCTACACGAACAAAAACTAGATTATGTAGAAAAAATCCGATTCTTGGGTATGACGTTTGATAAAAAATTAACTTGGAAGACACATATTCAACAGCTGAAAAAATCCTGTCTACCTGGTATAAATTTACTACGATCACTTGCCTTTAAAAACTGGGATGCCGATTATTCAAGTTTCTTACTTATTTACAAATCCATAATTCGATCAAAACTTGACTATGGAGCTATCGTCTACAACTCCTTAAAAAAGGCACATTTAAAGTCACTGGATATTATCCAAAATAGATGTCTACGTATTTCTTTAGGTGCTCACTATACAAGTCCCATTCAAAGTCTCTATTGGGAAAGTGGAGAACTTCCTCTTTCTTTCAGAAGACAATATTTAAGCCTAACATATGTAGCGGCAGTGTCATCAAACTAAAATAATCCAGTACTGCATAACGTTTTTGCTGATCGATTTACAAATAAATTTCAACAAACCCATCAAATTGCACCTCATACCTCATCAATCCACAACCCTGCATCATGGACAATATCTATTCCTGCTATCGACAACACTCAAACAAATTTAAGAAAATCAGAGATATCATCAACCGTCATTAAACAAAAGTTTCATACACTATTAAACAGATATGGCAATACCTACAACGTATACACCCATGCGTCAAAAAATGAAGACAGAGTTGGAGCAGCAATTTATTCAGAAGACACCTCAGTTAGTTTCAAATTGCCATCAATGACAACCATTTTTTCGGCTGAATTATTCGCAATTCTAAAAGCACTACCATTAATACAAAACAAAAACAAAGAAAGATGTATAATAATCACAGATTCTCTAAGTTCATTATCCTCACTGACTCAATTATACTGTGACAACCCTCTTCAACTTCTTATTAAAAAAGAACTTAAAAACATTTCTAATAAGAACATCCAAGTGCACTTTATATGGGTGCCTTCTCATGTAGAAATTGAAGGTAACGAAGCTGTAGATAAACTAGCTAAAAACGTACCAACTAACTCGATGTCCGAAGAAAGTAACATATTGGTACAAAACGATTTAAAACCGTACTTAAAACAAAAAATAATTCAAAAATGGCAACAAACTTGGAACAACACTCTATCAAGGCTATACGAAGTCAATAAACACCCAATCTTTGGAAACCAACAATAAAAGACATAAGAGAGCAAGTGATACTTACCCGACTCCGTATCGGCCATACACGACTTACTCATGACTATTTATTACAGCGCAAAAACAAACCAGTGTGTGAAGTGTGCAACAGTGTTCTAACGGTAAAACATTTTTTAATACAGTGTCCCAAATATAACAGTGAACGACTCAAATATAGCATACCCAACTCCCTAAGAGATGCCCTAGAAGAAAATTCAGATAACCGAAAAATATTTTCCTCTATTAAAGACTGTCAACTTCTTCAAAAGATCTAAAACGTACATTTTAACAAACATACATATTATTACTATTATTAAAATTATTGTAAACTAATGTATATTCACATATTGTATTAACTGTCACATATATTACATAATCTAAATGCGCTAATGACCCTGCGTGGTTGATGCGTTAATAATAATAAAAAAAACTATATAAAATCGTTTTCTTATTACGTTTGGGGTGTATTCTTGACATATCTTTATTTTACTGAATTAATTTTAACAAATTGAGAAACATTTATTTTACTGAATTAACTAAATATTGGAAAATTTATTTAAAAGGAAAACCTAACAATCGACCGAAAAGAACAAACTGTTGCATTTATACATTTCGGTGTGATTGGAAAACATTTGCTTGTGTGAGTTATGGACTAGTAAATTGTAGAATAAATTATTTAGCATAGAAACAAGCAGAATAATGAATACTGAGTACAGTGAAAAACTTCATCAATAGTTCACAAAGAATCGAGAGGTAAAAAGGGATTTATTAATGAATTTCCATTAATTTTACTAGTCGAAACAATTTTGTATGGCTGCGCTTCTCCGGAATGTGGTAAAATTGTTGGGTACAATTACAGAGACAAACGTATTGGGAATAGGGATGGAAAAAAGATATACACCGATAGATCGTATCATATGATACATCGAATGAAGATATCGGCAAAAATATATTGATGGATGCAATATAGGGGTAAATTATTGTGCAATTAAATAGATTAAAAAAATAAATAAATAAAAGAGAGTGGGGTTGTCTTCAAAATTTACAAGTAAAGAAGCACTTACTATATAATATACAGGGTGGTCTTTAAGTAATAGTACAAAAAGAAACCATTGATTCTACACTTTAAAATATTACGATTAAACTAAATTGCTTTAATAAAATTTTGATATTAAGAAAGATACAGGGTGTTAAAGTGGAAATTTAAAATTTTCATTTTTGTCATAACTTTCATGTTTGTAAACATTTATGTATAAAAATTCATAACTGGGTACTATTGAACATCAAAAATTATAACTTGATGCATACTTTAATGTAGCTGATAGAGGGCGCCACATATGCCACATATGTGTATAAAAAAGAGTATACGTGTTAATAACTTTAAAACTTAACAGTTTTCGAGATAATCGCATTTTACAAATCAACTACATAATTCCGATTTAACGCAATTGCTCTAGGCAACGAAAGAAAATTAGACAAAAACATCAATACTTTTGAATTTTGGTATAAAATGCTTTTAATAAAGTTAATAGTTAACTAAATATAAAATAAAATAAATATATCAGCAGGATAGTTAATAATAGAATTTGACAAAACAATAGAATAATTGGATTTTACATAAAACATTTTACGGTTTGTATTAAATTAAAGTCATAATCAAAATATTTTATTTATAAACCAAAATAAGAAATAGTTAAATTAAATAACATTAAACTTTTGACAAAGTAAGTGTACGATATGTCCACCATTTTCCTTAATTCATTTGTCAATACACTTCATAACAGATCGTCTCGTAATACGTAGCATCATGGATTCTAAAGAAACTGCTGCAGTATTTATAATAAGTATTACAAGTATAATATATAATAAATTTAATATAATAAGTAAGTATTCGTTTCTGATTTTTATGAATTACATAATTTTATTAATATCTCATCACATGACCAAGGAATATGACTACTACGAACAATGCAACGTTCAGAAAAGTTGTATTTAATTATGTTCTGTCTATAATATGGTGGTGTACCATCTTGCATAAACCGCATATTTCGCCTTAAGTTTGATGACAATTCTTCCAATACATCAATAAAACCATTTTATAAAAAATGTAAATAAATCTCACTATTCAAATTACAAGGTAATTCGCATGCCGAAAAAAATATTTAAAAATAGTACCAAACCATACGATATACATTTTAAACATGAATTTTAAATAAACGTATGGTGTGGAACCATTGGTAATTATTTTTATGAAATGCGAATTACCTTGTAATTTGAATGGTGAGATTTATTTACATTTTTTAGAAAATGGTTTTATTGATTTATTGGAAGAGTTGTCATCAAACATAAGGCGAAATATGTGGTTTATGCAAGATGGTACACCACCACATTATAGAGAGAGGGCAGTGAGAACATAGTTAAATACAACTTTCCTGAACGTTGGATTGTTCGTGGTAGTCATATTTCTTGGTCATGTGGTGAGATATTAATATAATTACTTAATGCATAAAAATCCCAAAATAATACTTATTATACTTATAATACTTCTAATAAATACTGCAACAGTTTCTTTGGAACCAATGATGCTATTTAATATGAGACGTTCTTTTATGGAATGTATTGACAAATGAATTAAAGAACTTACTTTTGACAAAACGTTTAATGATATTTAGTTTAACTATTATATATATATATATATATATATATATATATATATATATATATATTGTTATAATATATAATAAGCCACAAATAAATAATAAAATACGTTTATTGACGTTTCAATTTCCACTTCGGAAATCGTTTTCAAAATACAAACATTAGTTTGACTAATACAGTTTTGCCTAAAGAGAATTGCAGTATAGCAAATACTTTGTTTCAACAACCCAAAAGACGACTGTATTCCTGGAAATCTCCAGCTGATTAAGAAGGAAATGTAGTCAGAAAACAAATCGACTACATTATAATTAACAGAAGGTTTAGAAACAATATTACATCTGCAAAAATATTCCCAAGTGCAGACGCAGCTATTCATAATTTGCTCTGTGCTGGATTAAAACTAAAATTAAAAATAATAAAAACCGATACCTCAGAAAAAACATACTAATCGACTCCTAAGAAAATGCCGTAATAGCAGATGAGTTTGATTTGATTTGATTGATAGAATGTTTTTAACAAACAAAAAATACAAGAATATTAAAAAAAAAAAAAGTGTTTAGTTACAACATTACGATAGAATAAAAGTCTAGTGCTGAAGAACTTGTTTTCTCTCAAGCAATTATCTCTTCCACCATATACATAAAGCAATAAAATGTCCAATTTGGCACGTAATACACCAAAATAATTTCTATATTTATGATATTATTTTGTAGTGTTGATTTTCTACTCTAAATCCATGTATCTAGTATCTTGATTTCATTTCGTTCGCTGTTTTTATATCAAAACGGTACCACATTTAACCGAATAAAGTGGTATGCTTTAACTTGTAGTTATAAAACTGATTTCTAAACCGATGAGTTTGATTTATTCTGCGCTAACATTTCTGTATAAAAATTTTTTTACAATCCATTCACCTATAAAAAATAAAAGTATCGCCAACAAACAAAGCATTTGGAGTACGTCGGTTCTCGTTAAAATATGGCTCTTTGATGTGCAGTAAAAAGTGGACAATTTTATCAATGACGTCGAGTGTGTTTTGACACAGGAATGTTCGCCACAAATATAAACGCAAATCTCCCCAGGTTAAATAAAATGTACTGATGATTATTGATTTTAAACCACATTTTAGAAAATAAATATCTAGAGTGATTATAGTATACAGAGAAAGACTATAAAAAATGATAAATAAACACTATTACTACCTTCAAACGCTCACTAGTCTTAACTAAAGTTAGTTAATTTAATATGAACACATACTAAATTTCCATCAAAATAAAATTTTATAACCAATTAATCCAAAAAATAATTCAAATTCATATAGACTATTGAATATAGACATATAGAATATCTTTGACATATTATGAGTTAATATCACTACAGCTGTTTCGTTAGAGTGCATTTCCCAAATGATCTATTTTTGTTATGCGTTTACAGTTTATAGTATCTAACTTAATAAGATGAGGAGATTAGAATTGTTTATTTTAAGTTGGTAATTAAGAATTAAATCTGTAATTTTCATTATGTTAATTTCCATCTTCTTCTTCTTCTTACGGTGCCTATCCGTTCCGAATGTTGGCGATCAACATGGCTATCCTAACTTTGCTTGCTGCTATTCTGAATAGTCCGGTTGTCGATGTATTAAACCACTTTCTCAGGTTTTGAAGCCAAGATATTCTTCTTCTCTCTGGTCCTCTCTTTCCAAATACCTTGCCCTGAAGACTGAGTTGCAACAAGCGGTATCTCTGTTCATTCCTCATAACATGGCCAAGATATTCTAGTTTGCGCTCTTTGATGGTGTTCATAATCTCGCATTCCTTGCCTATTCTACGTAGGACCTCAACATTAGTCACATGATCCACACATGAAATTCTTAAAATACGTCTGTAACACCACATCTCGAATGCCTCGAGTTTTCTTAAGGAAGCTTCGGAAATTGTCCAGGCCTCTACTCCGTATAATAAGGTAGAAAATACATAGCATCTAATGAGAGAGATTTTGGTAGCAAGTGGTAAATCATGACTTCTCAAAAGAGACTTCATCATTATGAACGCTGATCTCGCTTTTCCTATGCTTTGTTTTATTTCACTGGAGTGATCCCATTGGCTGTTAATGTTGGTAGCAAGGTATGTGTAGCTGACCACTCTGTCAATTGGATTTTGGTTAACCAAAAGCTGTGTATTTAATATTTCGCGCTTACTGACTATCATGTACTTTGTTTTCTTCGTATTAAGATCAAGTCCGTGTTCTCTACTTATATGTGATATACGCGACATTATTCTTTGCAAACCGTCCAGACTATCTGCAAAAACTACTGCGTCGTCGGCATATCTAATGTTGTTTCGGCATTTCGTTAGATATATTTAGAGTATATCGCGGAATCCAAACTGCGTCCACGATACTTGTTCTTCGCATTTTTTATATATTCTGCCGTGTATCACTTTCAAGAACGTTTTAAGTAAGTGGCTCATTAGGCTAATTGTTCTGTAGTCTTCGCATGTCTTGTCATTTACTTTTTTTGGTATGGTTACGAAGGTCGTCTTTCACCATCTTTGGGGTATTTTTCTAGTTACGTATATGTTGTTGAATACAGTTGTTATCCATTTTATTCCCTGTTTCGGGGGGTCCTGTTTGGCATTCAGTGTCTTTAATGGTAGTCTGCCTTTCATCTGCAACAGTTACTTCCACATAATTCTTCCAAGTGCCTAGTTTTTCTTCCACAGTTAACAGTGGTTTGCCTTGGTTATCTGCCAAACACCCAACTCTTCTAGGTTTGTATAAGCCTGCGGCTTCTTTAACTTTTTTGTGCATATTAAATGTATCGTGTTTATGTTGCAATTGCTGTATTTTCTTATCCGAACACTGTTGTCTTAGATGTGTATCCTTAGCTATTCTAATAGCTTTTTTGATCTTTTTATCGATTCTTTTGTATAATGACATGTCTTGATCTTTGAACTTTCGCCTCTCTTCCATCATATCTAGAATCTCATTTGTCATCCACGATTTCTTCTTAATTTTTGGTGGTTTGAGAAATTTCTCTCGTATGTCTTTTAAACTGTATGTAACTTTTCTAGCTCCTGGTCCATTACATCCGATTGAATGACGGTATTCAAATTATTCTGTATATACCGCTTTACACTATATTCTGTGTGTTGGTCTTTTAATAGCTTGATGTCGAATTTTGGATTGACACTACGTCTAACCTTCTTTAGCCTGAGCCTAATTTTGCCAATCAGTGGGTTATGGTCTGATTTGATATCAGCTCCTGGGTATGTCTTGACTGATGTTATGCTGTTCCAGAATCTTTTATTAATCAGAATGTAATCTATTTGATTTCTCACTATGCGTCCTGGAGTATCTTGAGGTGACTTCCATGTATATAATCTTCTGTGTGGGAGTTTGAAGTAAGTGTTAGTAATCACAAGCTCTTCTTCTGCTACAAATTCACCCAGTCGGTCTCCTCGCTCATTTCTTTCTCCAAGTCCAAATTGTCCTATGAATTCTCCCGATTGTCCCCTACCAATTTTGGCATTTAGATCACCCATAATCAAAGTTAAATCCTTTCTGGAGAGGCGTTTTAAGGTGTTCGTTAGTTCATTATAAAATGCTTCACTTCTCTCGTCCGGTTTGTCAGCTGTAGGGGCATATACCTGAATACTGTTAGATGTAATTGGGTAGGTATTAAGTTGAAGGAGGAGTATTCTTTCCGATATAGGTACAGAGTTTTTAACGTGTCTGGCAGTTTCTTGCTTTAAGATTATACCTACCCAATTTTCGTGTCTTCCATTAGGGTTACCTGAGTAATAGATATGATGATCATTAATTTTACATTGCCCAGAGTTCGGCCATCTCATCTCACTTATTCCCATTATGTCTATTGATAGTCTATCCATCTCCTTGATTGCATTATGAGTCTTGCCTGCCTCATATAATGTTTTAACATTTCATGTGCAGATTGTGAGGGTTATCTTTCCATAATAATGGCAAGGATTTTACTTTTATCATTTGCCATTATAATGGCAAGGATTTTGCAACACTTTAAAAAGAGCAATATAATTCGCAAAGAAACTTCCTACATAATAATTACGAATTTGTTGACGACATTGGGAGAAAGTCGAAAAAGTTTGTTGCTTGATAATGATGATTCCTAGTTTCTCTTTTATTTAATATTTCATTCATAATACAAAGTAGTATTCTATAGAAGTAATAAAGAGTAAACTTTTTCTTAAGCAATAAATCTCTCGTTGTGAACTTTCAAAGAGTGCTGAGGTAGGTCTTGCATAAAAACTAGAAGTGTAATCATTTACTTAGCGGAAAATGGGTGAAAAATTTCCAAGTGAGGAACATTCACCTTTTACATTTTTGTGATTTATTGAAGCCGTCTGTGGCATTTTAATCCGGAAACATGTTTACCTAATACATATAACAAAAAGATTTGTGCTGGCATTGCAGAAAGGTAAGAGGAACATTACAAAGTCGGCGAAACGCAAACTATGCCGGCAGAACCTACATAGTGAGTTATTTGCGAAACTGAAATCCTTTTCCAGTGTTTTATGATATGTTTTTTGTTGGCTTTTGTGTTCAGGAGCTCCAAACTTGCTGAGCGTGCAATTAAAACTGGGTAATTACGGCTCCGAGACGTAGGTAGGTATAAAACAGGAGCGTAGCTTTGACATTTCTAATTTACCAGATTATGTTTTCATTTAAGTTTACTGCATATATATTGTTAAGATAAATTTAAGAATGGCTGGTGTTAAATACTTTTTATATAAAATATATTAATTTATAAAGTGCATCAATAGATCAAGTCCTTCACAATAATATAAAGTTAATTTAAAATGAGAATGTATGTTATGAGATTCCAATAGAGCATTTTGTATATCTTGCCTGCAAAGGTAAAATTGTATACAGTGTAGGAAAAAGTTTATGGTCGGTATGGACCTTACGTGAGATGGAGTGAGAAACAGCTGTTTAGAAAGAGAGAGGTATATTAGGTCCGCCCTTTATATCGTCAAACATGCATGCCTGGAAATAATAAAAAGGGGAAGTTCAACGTTGCCAAACTTATTGGATTTATTTGACCTGTTGTTTTTTTTGCATTTGAAGAATGTTCTAAGATAATCCAATTTGGGCGAAATTGATTTAAATGGCAGCTTACTGTTTTTTTATTATGAAGATGCCACAAGTTTACTTTACAATAAGTGTAATATAACATTTTGATTTCCACTTCGGAAATCGTTTTATATAAATAAAATTTATTAATGTTTGGTATTTTAAGTATGATTTCCGAATTAAAAAATCTAAACATCAAAATAAGCTTATTTTAAAGTCACATTGTGCCTTATTCTCAATATGAAATAATAAACTGCATACAATAACGCCACATTAAAAAATATTCATACAAAATAATTATTTGGCAACGTCGGTCTGGTCTGGTCTGGTTTGGCCGACCGAGTAACGAGTAGTAGAGGTGGGTCGTGGTAGTTTTATAGTTAAGAGCGTAGGCACAAAATTTCGTTCCAATATTTTTTAAATGCATTAATTTTTTGCGAATCCTGAGAAAACTAAATAATATTTTTGAAAAATTTAAACGCAGAATAAAACAATACATTATTACCGAGAGCCGAAAGTCCCTGAAAACTTCTATAATGTTTATTTTAATAAGTTATAGGGGTGAAAAAATTATAAGTGTGATTTTTAATTTCAAATATTTCGTTCAAAAACCTTTTTGTTTATTCTAAGGGACTTTCGGCCCTCGGTAATCATGTAATCTGTCATTCTGCATTTAAATTTCTCAAAAATATTTGTTAGTTTTCTCAGGATTCCAAAAAAAAATTAATGCAATTTAAAAATTTAAATTTTTGTAAACAAGTAACTATGATTGTTTAAAAGTAGTTTTAAGTTAGAGAGTACCTACATAAACAAACATAATGGCTATTATCGTTTATGTGTATATTTATTGAAGTGAAAGAAACTAATAATTTATTTATTATAACTTGAAAAATAAACTAAACAATACAAATAGTAACTCGTACGTACATTCACATTACACGTTACTATTAAATCGCGAATAGTCTAAATTGACATTCAAAAACATAAGTTTTTCAACTTTACTTCTTATTAACCGTCTTCTTTTTTTATTTCAAATTAAACCAAATTTTGAACATGTGTTCACATTTACAATACTAATAGTGGTTAAGTTAGGATATACATGGCGATGGTTTTTCCACCGTTGTAATGGACTAGATAGATAGATAGATAGATAGATAGATAGATAGTTTATTTGACTGTAAGTTACAACTAGGTTTACAGCAAGTCAAAACAAAAATTATAAATATTAAATATTACAAAAAATGAAAACAATACATTAAAAATATTTAAGACATTAAAATACTTAAAAAACGTATAATATAGACATATAATTAAAATATTAATAAATTTGGTTATGTTGCAGCTTAGGCATTCACAGATACACCCTCGTAATATTCACCTAATGTATAAGGACACATGGTCACTAGGTACTCTTTGACTTGGTTTTTAAAAGCTGTAGTTGAATTAATGTTTTTAAAATTTTGAGGAAGTTGATTATACAGTTGTAAACCACAGATGGTAGATGACTTCCTGCTTATTTCTAAATGTCGATAGGGTACTACAAACTGTCTCTTATTTCTTGTGTTGTGTGAGTGAATATCACTGTTACATAAAAAAGTTCTTTTATTTTTATGAATTAGTATCAATAATTCCAAAATGTAAATTCCATACACTGTTAATATATTCAAATCTCTAAATAGGTTTTAACAAGACCAACCATATGGAAGACCTGCTATACATCTGACAATACGTTTTTGGGCCTTGAAAACGTCCTTTACACTAGAAGAACCACCCCAGACAGTTATACCGTAACTTATTGTCGATTGTACCTCAGCAAAATAAAAAAGACGAAGGTGTTGCAGACTAAGTATTCTACCCAAATTTCTCAATTGATAACATTTAGAATTAAGTTTTTTACATACATTCCAACAATGAGTCTTAAAAGATAAATGAGAGTCGAAAGTCACTTCTAAAAACTTCACATCACTACAACTCAAAATATCCTCACCATTGATGGAAATACTTAAATCAGGTTTGGTTAAATTTGAACGTGATGTAAATGATAAAAATTTAGTTTTGTGAACATTGAACAGGAGCGACTGATTACTGGACCAATCAGAGAAGGTCTTCAGAGAGTTTGTTATTTTATCTCGTAAAAAATTTTTTTTTTAAAACTCTCTCTCGATTCAGGAGTACGTGTAGATGAGCCATCTCCAATTAATTGATCAAAAATACACCATGGATTGAAGTCATCTTTATTGGTTTCTTTTTCTTGTACTGATTAATTTTCAATAGTACAATCTTCTTGTTCGTTAATTATAGAAGTAACCAGCTTCTTAACTTTTTCTTTAATTTTTTTATCTTCATTTTTATCAGAAAAACCCTGCACTTTAAATGGTGAATCCATAAATGTACATAATACCAATGTGCCACTGTTCTATCCCTTTAAATCTTTTTGCTAAACCCAATATTAGTAATTGTACTACGTCGGATACTATGGATGTAAGGTTTGCTAAACCTTATTGCTAAATTTACCGTTTGCTAACATTTTATTGCAAGATTCTTGCAGGCAGCGTACCATAACAATCACTGAACTACCCTTCAAGTATTTTTGGTCACTCATTGTACTTGTTATTTCTTTAAACGCCCGTAAAATTTGGGAAAGCTGAGAACAAATAATCCAGTGTTATTTATTTAGATTTGGTCTAAGTCTGTCTGTATTATTTAATACCGATGTGGAACGGATTGCCTCTTCTAACTCGGTCATTTTTTTTTAATATGTAGTAGGTGAAGTTCTACCTAGTTTCCACGTCTTGGATTGGCCGTTTGGGAACTTTGTTATGTTGTAATTAATATTTAAAAGCCTTTCTGAAGATAAGGTCCTTTTTTAAATGTGTTTTTTGCAGAATTGTCGAAAATAGGACTTTTTATTTTATCTACTATCAAATCAGTTTTGACATAACATTGCTGAAGTAATGAACCTGGCAGTTTTTCTTGTTGGCAGTTTATATCCAGGAATCCACCCTGCAAACTTTTTAAAAGCTGGTTCTTCACCTATGGAAAAGGGATGAAACGAGTCTTTGCATAAGTTTAGTAAATCTTGAAAATCAACCAGTACAAAAAAAAGAAACTAATAAAGATAACTTAAGTCCATGGTGTATTTTTGATGAATTAATTGGACGTGACTCATCTAAACATACACCTGTATCGAGAGATATAAAAGAAGTCGACATGTATTTGTCTGATGATATATTACCCACAAAAAATTTTGAACGGAGATTGGAACTGTCCATTACCGTGGTGGAAAAACCATCGTCATGTATATCCTAACTTAACCACTATATTCATAAAATATTGTAGTATTGTAACAAAATCTTTTCCTTGTGAACACATGTTTAAAATCTGGTTTAATTTTAAATAAAAGAAGAACACGGTTAACAAGAAAAGTGGAAAAACTTGTTTTTAAATGTCAATTTAGACGATTCGCGATTTAATAATGTGTAATGTAAGTGTAAATACTATTTGTATTGTTTAATTTATTTTTCAAGTTATAAGAAATATATCCTTCGTTAGGTTCTTTCACTTTAATACTTATACACATAAATGATAATAGCTAATATGTTTGTGTACTCGCTAATTTGAATACTGGTAAACAATCAACTAGTTACAGTTTACGAAAAACGGTTCCGATAAAAATTTAAAAAACGAGAGGATTCACCTCTAGTTTTTTAGGTATATTAGGAACGGAACCAGAGAATTGATCGGAACTATTCGTCTCACGAATGAGCAATGAGTGTTAAAAATATTTATGGAGGGGAGACCAGGGGGAAATATGATTGTTATCTTTGTCTATTCGCTGAAAATATGATTTTATATCTGCGTTAGATATCCTGTTAAATTTTACCATACCGACCATAAACTTTTACCTACACTGTATATGAAAGAAGTGAGTTTTGAGATCAATGACTTTTTGTTTTCTTACTGTGCCGTTTTGTCATTTATAAAGTTAGATAAATGAAATTTGGAATATAAAAAAAGTATGTTATTATAATAATTAATTCAATAATAAATATTGATTGACAAATGTATCGTGCTTCTTCTTTTTGTAGTTCCTTCTCCTATCGGAGGTTGGCTATCATCACAGCTATCCGCATCTTATTGGCGGTTGCTCTAAAAAGATCTACTGAGCTGCAACTATACCACTCTCTTAGATTTCTCAGCCTGGAAATTCTTTGTCTTCCTATGGATCTTTTACCCTTGATTATCCTTGGTATCGTGCTTGTGTAAAATGGAGATGGGATCAGTGAAGAGAACTAGCATTCCAATAAATCAAAAACGTTTTTCTGTCAAATTTAAAAATATACCATCCTGACTACACAAAGCCATTCATATTGAGAATAGATTCATCAATAGAAAGATTATCAAAGATATTATTACAAATACACGATAGGATCGAATACCCGATACAATTCATTTCAAGGATTACAAAGCCACATGAAAAAGGTTACTCAGTTTTAGAATTAGAACTAGCAAGTATCATACACTGTGTCACAAAATTAAGATTTTATTTGTAGGGTAATGAATTTACCATAGAAACAGATCACCAAGCTTTAACATCTATATTAAATAACAAATATGAAAACAGTCGAGTACACCGTTGGAGCCTAATACTGAATGAATACAGTTTTGAAATCAAATACATTTCTGAAAAATCCAACATAGTGGTAGATGCTTTGTCAAGGTAAGAAAATACATCACAAAAAGGGCAGCGAACAATAAAAATTGGATTAAATCAATTAGTAGAAAGCACTGGATTATATTCTAAAAAAGAAATCATAAGAGATCAGATCAATTTGAGTGAAAAACAAAAAGTCCTTAGAAAAGATGGGGTGTATTATAAAATAATTAATGGCATAGAAGTATATGTAATAAGTAGAACTTTGGCAAGGAAAATATTGAAAGATTTACATAACAGTTACATGCATATTGGTTCAAGAAAACTATGGATGCTATTTAGGGATAATTATGATGCAAAGAATGGCATAAGTATAACAACAGAAATTACTACCCAATGCCAAATATGTCAAATGAATAAAGAAAAGAATTTCAAAAACGAGAACACATATAAATCTAATGTTGCCTATGAAAAAATAAATACAGTTTCCATGGATATCATCTCAAATTTAGATTCCAGTCCAACAGGAAATAAGCATATACTAGTAATAGTTGATTTATATACAAAATTTATTAAACTATATCCATGCTCAAGAACAAATGTTAAAACATTGAAATTATCTGTTTCTGGATCTGTAAAAGCTCCAGTCAAAAGATCGTTCACATTGAAGTCGCGTTTAATGATATCTGCCTAATAAACAACACATGGTAAGATAGCTTGCTGCAGATTTCCCATAAGTATTACTGTCTATACATTTTTGCTATATCCGAAGATATGACGTAATTGTACAATCATCGCCAGCTAACTTGGCGAGAAAGTACGCACAACGTCACAGAGAAATAAATTATGTATAAAGGGATATTCAATCTTTTCAATTGTAATCTAGACTTCACTGTTATACATTGCTATTATTGTTAAGTTTAGTGCGAAGTGTTACTTAGTAGGATATATACATTTAGTTTATTACTAACATTTATATGAATATTAACATAATTTATTTTTTATTTATTTTAATGGCCTTGTTAAATAGAATAAGCCTTTGTATAATTTTTTGTATATTAATTAGGGAATATTTGTTTGCCAGCCCTCCTGATGGCATGTGCCAAGGAGAACAAATGTCACTAAAAGTATTGTATTGTATTTTTTTTATATTGAGAAATAAAAGGCATTATTGATTGATTGATTGATTGATTGATTGAAATAAATTACGTTTACGCCCTATGATTCATTCTATTGGTTTACTATTTCTGATAAGTATATTCAGTAGCGTAGCGGTATAGGTCAAATAATTATTACACAATTAAAAAAGTAATATTTTTCGCAAGTTTTAATATATTATTAGAAAGATGAAATTGTAATTTTGTTTTATTCAATTTAAATAGTAAGCCATTGGTTTATAATATTTATTAGTAGTTTAGTAACTTAGTAAACAAATTATACAATAATGACTGAATTTAACTCACAAATCTACGTTGATATTGTGTTTCAAATTAAATGGAGAATATTGTATAAATAAATGCAACACAGTAATTATTTAATTTTAATATTTTGGTTTTATTATAACACTAAAACAAGTACCCGTGTTGAAAAGTGGTATCTATTTGAAAATAAATTGATTGTTAATAATTTTCTTCATCTTCATCTTCGGAAGAAGAAAACTCTGTACTGGAATCTGTCGCATATTCGACAAACTGTTATGCAATAATCTGGAATGCCGACACAAAATCAACCTAATCTTCCACTATGTTTTGTTTTAAACCAGGAGGAGTAAACTAAAAAGTTTCACAGCCAAGAAAGTCGCTAGAAAAATCAGCAAATATATTATATTTTTTTTTGGGGTTGATCATGACGGCCTTTGACGGTAATCCATAAATATTATAGCATTATAAAATTATTAAAGGTAAAAAAAAATAAAAGGTAAATTTGAATTACTTCTCCTGGTTTAAAAACAAGCCATAGTTTTGGCATACATACATAGGTTTGTCAACAAATCATAGGTTTGTTTGTTTGTCATAGGTTTTTTTTTCATAGGTAAAAGAGGGCATTGAAAATACTGTACGAAAAGGGAAACCCGAAATTTTGCAAATGTACATGTATCATATTGTAGCTTGCTGTGAGGTGTGTATCCAGCAAAAAACCTAAGAAACTATCCACGTGATTAATTTTTTTGTATTTTATGTGTAATAGAATTTTGCTGAACTCTGGATCATTTTTTGTAAAATAACGAATAATTTAAATTTTTTGTAAGTGTGGTAAGCTGTCAACATTATTAAGTATGTCAAATATTCACCTATTTTTGATCTATTTTTATTTACTACAAGGTAGACATAAACAAACAAAATATTTCCACCAGTGGGAAGAAAATGCCTTATAAATAGAAATAGAATTATTGTGTTTTAAAAATAATAGATAATTAAAATGAAATAAAAATATAGAGTTATTTTTGGTCCAAATAGACCACCGTAGTGCGGTTTTGTTATTATTTAGAAGTCGTCTAATTAAAATTAATTTATTGTAAGTACTAAGTATGTAAGAAATCTATTTGAAGAAGACTGGCAGAATAGACAGGCTTGGCGAACGGGAACCCAAAGGCGGATTACGCTATAAACGGGATATATATATATATATATATATATATATATATATATATATATATATATATATATACAAACTTACATGTTGCTTTAGCTGTCTTTTCTTTCACAGTTTTTAGGGTCTCTGCTTCGAGTTTAATATTTTTGAAATAATTAAACACATTAAATATATACTCCCGAGATTATCCACTAATAACAGAATTATTCTTTCTACTATTTTTCAACGCCATCGTTAGAAATTGTCACAAATACACTTAAATACCCGAAATGTTTATAAGTCTGAAAAATAATAGCCGCAAATCACTTAAGTGTTACGCACCTGATAACTGAGAGGAGACTAAAGACCACCACCTATGCCACTAAGCAATTTTGGGTTTGTGCGCACCGCCAAGTTAGCAGGCGATGACAGTATTTCCGAAATCTCAGTGTCATTGACAACAAATAATCTTGCAAAAAAGGTCCAGGAGCTTTTATATTATTGAAGTTATACTTCTATACGCGCGTTCGACGTTGGAAATTTGTACGGGAGTGAATCGGTGAAATCATTACATATGCAAGATATATGTAAGAGAGAGACAGAAGATATAAGAAGACATAAAAAATGTTCCTTTTGTATATATATATATATTTATATATATATATTATATAATATTATATATAATACATATTAATATTATTATTTATGTGATATGTTTTGTATTATTTATTAAATGTTCATAATTATTTTAGGCTTTTGTATTTCAAAATAATAATACTGTATAATAAATCAATGTATGACCGAGAGCTGTCAACTTTGAAATAAGTTAGTTTCATGTCTAATAGGCAAATTTTTTAAGTGTTTTGTTCATATGCTGATATATGTGAGTTCGAATCCCAATATGAATTTCCTTTTTTATTTTTGAAATATTTAAAAACCTCACGTTTACTTATTAAATATATGTTATATACGTAAAAATGTTAAATTTTAAAATAAAATGAAAATTTACAACATAATCCGAGTTGTTGGTGTTTTATTTTTATCTTCCACAAACATTTTTTGAAGTTATACTTCTATATGCACGTTCGACGTTGGAAATTTGTACGGGAGTGAATCGACAAAATCATTATATATGTAAGATATACGTAAGAGAAAGACAGAAGATATATTTTATCTCTCTCGAATAAAAATGTTCCTTTTGTAAATATATTTAATATTTATTAATATTATTATCATGGTAAATTAAACATAACCGTAAGTAAGTTATGTATATTATCAGTTTTAAATACTTATGAATATTGCATTTTAATTATTATTGTATTTTTATATTAATAACAAAATAAGCAATAAATTTTACTGCAGAGCATGCGTAAAAAATTTTTTTGTATTCAACACCTTTTATACATATATGAAAATAAAAATATATATATTTTTAATAAGAGATTGATTCAATCCTTCATTTACTATACTCCTATTACAGGTCAAATGTTTATATACAGCAAACGATGCACCATATACCTATATACCTAATTCTTTTTCTCTTTCTGCTCTTTTTACCTATAGCATTACATAAATAATGATTGTGCAGATTGACTCCCATATAAATTTGTAACGGCGAATGCGTGTATAGAAGTATAACTTCTACTGGCAGTCCCACTGGACTATTACACCCGTTTTTGTTGTGGGTGCTAAAGCAATAAAAACTACTCTTAACACCATGATGAGGGGGAAAATATTCGAATTTGTGGCCTTCCACTTTTTCATTAATCGTCACATGATGCAAATCGATGTACTCTAAAATGAATTTCTTGTATCGTTAGTCTAGTATAGTATCTCGTTTGAAGAACTCGAAAACCAGCTCGGTTTTCCCATCCATGGAAATGCCTGCCCAAAATATACAAGATCCGCCGCCATATGACACAATTTCTCGTATACAACATTAAGCAAATCCTTCCCCCGGCCTTCTATCGACTCGACGCCTTTTGTAGTTGCCATGTAGGCAGATTCTACTTTCGTCCGAGAATAATACCTGACTCCATTGATAGTCGTCCCAATCCAGATGTTCGCGAGCAAATTCTAGTCGTCTTTGCTTCTGGGCTGCAGTTAGCTTGGGACCAGTAGCTGCCCTTTTTTGTGTCAGGTTGGCTGCTTTCAGTCTCCTTCTGACTGTCTAGGCGCTGGTAATCATACCTCGGACCTCTCTAAGCTCTTTTTGAGATTAGCACCAGTAAAATGTAGATTTATCAGAGATTTAGATACAAGAAATCGATCATCTCTCTCTCTCTCTCTGTTGTTATTCGTTACGACCTTCTCCTTGTCGGCGGACATAATCACTAGTATCTTGGTACCGACGATACATTCGGGACATAGCAGATTGGCTTAAATTTGGTCGATTTGCCACGGCTCTCTGGCTCAGGTCTTCTCTCAATAATGCTACTGCTTGAGCTGATTTGACAAATGTGGTATCCATTTGTTATGAAGTTGCGAACTTAATTGGTTGATGTATTAGTGGGTTGCTATGGAAATTGATGCTTACGATGTTAATCAAATGTGTTAAGTGGGTGCGTGTTGATTTCAATGGGTCATTCTCTACGTCTTATGACCCCCTCTCTACGTGTTGCATTATTTGTTTGTAATATGTCACCCGATTTACCAAAAATCAAAACTTTTTTCAAACTCAATAATGAAGTTAATAATTGTACACTAAATATTTTTAAATTTACATCTTTTTTGATTAAAATAGGAGACGTAATTTAGCAAAATAATTTTGAGTCGATTTTTTTGCACTCAAGTGTAGTTACGTGTTGATAAGTTTTCATTTTTACCGTATTTCAATATTTTTTTAAAAATATATTTGTGTACGCCAATGATGCTGATTCAGAGTGAAATTTTCTACTAAAATTTTGGTAGACATCGTAGAAATGGAGGGAAAATTTATTTATGTCAATTATATGATGTCTGTGTAATTAATGAACAATTGGTTTCTTTATGCAAATACTTCATTATAATTTGTAGCTCGATTGTTTGAGAAAATACCGAGGGTGGATTTATGGGAGTGGGAAAGGGTCTATAAAGATTTTTGAGAAAGAGATATATGTGGTTTAGTAATGTCAATAGAGTGGGTTTGGTATACTTTACTTTGCCAAAGTTATTTAAAATATGTGTACTGGGTGGCCTTTAATTATTATACTTAATAAACAGGGATAGCGGTAGGAACTTTTTCTCGATAGTCCTATCAGGGGAAATAAATTAATCCCTGCCGTCCACAGATTCCAGATATTTCCTAACCAGGAAATCTAGTACCTGCATAGAGTAACTTATCCAGGATCACAGAAGTCTATAATGGCATCTTTGGCTGAGAAGAAAGTCCTCATAACATTTTGGAGAACGGATGTAGCAGCCTTCTGGTTTTAGGGCTTGTATAAAATGAAACCTGGAAATTGGCAACTGCTTTTGCAGTATTTGTATTGAGAGAAAGTCGCGTAAACCATATCGATCAGTATATAATAGTACCTAAACAGCGTGTGCACATTGCTGTAGAAACCCAAGGGAATGACTATGACACTACTTTTCCCAATAATATTATCATGAGTGAAGAACTAGATGATAGTCTTAAGTACGAACACCTCTGAAATGAGGTACGGGTGCGAAAAATCTCTCGTTTGGTCAAATTTAAAAAAGAAATAAGCTGTAGAATAGTCACATGAAATGTGCGAAGTTTATATGAACCCGGAAAGATACATATTGTAATAAATGAGATAAGGAGACTGTATATATCAGTTTTGGGTATTAGTGAAATGATGTGACAATGTGGATAAGCATAAAGTATATTATTTAGGAGAAGACAGCAATTATCATCGTAATGGTGTAGGATTCATAGTCTATGGGAGGGTTAGCAAATAGGTAAGCGCTGTATGCCAAGTATCTGAACAAGTGTTACTGATACAGTTGAACGCGAAACTCAGAAACATAAATTTAATACAAGTATATGTTCTTCTTCTTGTGCCGTCTTCTAACGAAGGTTGGCGATCACTTCTTTAAACGCTTCTCGATTTTTTGCAACGTGAAATATCTGTTCAACACTGAGGTTAGTCCAATCTCTGATATTCCTCAACCAAGATTTTTTCTTTCTTCCCAAGCCTTTTCTTCCCTCTACTCTACCTTGCATGATGACTTGTAGCAGAGAGTATTTATCGTTTTGGAGTATGTGGCCCAGATACGATGTTTTTCTTATTTTAATTGTGTTCATAAGCTCTCTGCCATGTCCAACTCGTCTTAACACTTCCTCATTTAAGACTTTTGCAGTCCAAGGAATCTTCAAAATATGCCTATATAGACACATTTCGAATGCCTCCAATTTTTTTTATAGATTGGGCTTTTAGAGTCCAAGCTTCTACCCCATATAGTAGTTGCGACAAACATAACATTCGACGAACCTCAATCTGATGGCCATACTCAATTTCTTATTTGTAAACATTAACTTGTATTTTATAAAGCCTTTTCGAGCTATTTCAACTCTGACCTTTATCTCCTGCTCTTGATCTTACTGTGAGTTTATAATAATTGCTCCGAGGTATTTATATTTGTCGACTCTCTCTAGGGTTTACCCTCCAATGTCAGTTGTATGTTGTCAACAGGGTTTTTGACATCACCATGTATTTGGTTTTATTTATATTCATTGTTAGTCCCATCTTTTTGTTTTCTCTGTTAATGATTTCCAGGAGAGTTTGCAAATCGTCTATATTCTCTGCCATGAAGGCGGTATCGTCTGCAAATCTTATGTTATTAATGATGCTCCCTCCAATCCTTACACCTTCAGTTCTTTCCCATAGTGCCTCCTGAAATATTAGTTGGGAGTACACATTAAAATAATTGTGGCGATAGCACACATCCCTGTCTGACTCCTCTTTAATTTCCACCTGGTTTGTCTCACTATCTTCCACTCGTACGACCGCTGTTTGATTGTAGTACAGATTTTTGATTAAATTAATATCCTTGGGATCTAGGTGTATGTGTTTCAATGCATGTATGAGTTTACCATGTTGGACTCTATCAAAAGCTTTTTGGAAATCTATATAACATATGAATACGTTTTTATTATATTCCCTGCATTTTTGTAATAGTACCGTCATTGCGCACAGTGCCTGTCTTGTTCCGCTCTCATTCCACATCTAAATCCAAACTGTGTATTGTCTAATTGTTCTTCAATTTTTTTTTATATACGCTGCTGAATAACTTTGAGTAGTATTTTTGAAGTGGGGCTCATAAGGCTAATTAATCGGTACTCATCGCAAGATTTAGGTTTATTTTTCTTGGGTAAGGGTAAAAAGATAGATTTTAACCATTCATCCGGGATTTGACCATCGCGGTATATTTTATTAAATAATTTAGTTAGACACTCTATATTTTCATTATTCAGGATTTTTAATATCTCTACAGGAATTTCATCGGAAACCTGGCGCTTTACCACTTTTGAGATTTTAATTGCCTGTTTAACCTCTGATATCAGAATTTTTAGATTTTTATTAGTTGGTAATGTATCATTTATTTCTTCCCTATTTTCTGCGAATAAGTCCTTGATGTATTTCTTCCAAGTTTGTTGTTACACCTACAAGTGTGTGTACCGACACCAAAAAGTAAACTACAAGAACTTAAAAAGTTCTATGTAAATGTAAAAACTGTTACCGACTAACTTAAGACTAGAGACCTCACCATTCTGATGAATGACCTTAATGGTAGGATTGGAAAAGGCAGAAAAAGTATCATTATTTGATATTTTGGACTTAGTGATCAAAGGGGAGATATTTCGCAGGCTCTTGCAAAGAATTATATAATCTATGCATAATTAATAAATTTTTCAAACTAAAAAATTTTTCCTGGTGCCGATGTTTAATTTGACTGTTGTTGGCCAAATTAAAATTAAAGCTTAAGCTGATAAAACAACAGCAAACTTTTAACAAAATACATATGGATCTTATTAGAAACAACAGTCAGGTGATTGAAAATAATTTAGAGAGCAAAATCAAAATGATTATCAACAAAACAGCTCGACTGCAAAAGATAACAATCGAAAAAAGCAACAGTAGATGAACGATACGATTTTGAAACTACTGGACAAAAGACGCTAATTTAAGAATAAAAACGTCGAAATAAATAAACAGGTAATAAAAAAGGTACTCATTTTAGAAAATCATGGTATTGGTAAAACATTTGTAAAGATCCCACAATACACAATATATAAGTACTATACAAACCACCCAGCTCAAAGTGGTCACGATGGGACAACAAATATCATCAGGCAATCTATTGAACACATTGCAATTAAACTTTATGCTGCAGAGAAAGTACATAGTACTACTGTAAGTCTAAAACTTAACCACTGATTAGTAACAGCAGCGACGATCCACTCTCTACCATATTCTTTTTCGCTGGTAATTTCAATTTATAGTAGTAATAGAACGGATTTCTAAAAACATAGCTTGGGGTTAAAGACCTGCCACTTCCAAAGGCCGAAATTTTCTTAGGGTTAAACAACAGTATAATATAACCTATCGTTTAACAGGTGAACCGACTTACTGGCCAACAGAACTAAACTAAATACCTGATTTGTTAGACGTCGCCGTTACTAGGAGAATATCCTAGATCTAATGTAAAATAGAATGAAATCTCGATTTGTTGTCAGAACAACAACAACTATCTTAAAGGAAACTTTGCCCAAGTTGTGCACAACGTACACCAACTGGGATGAATTTCAAAAAGTACTAAACAACAGCACCGTCCTAAACCAAAAAACCAAAAAATTGTCTCAACCAAGCTTGCTGTATAGCACCTACACTCTTTAAAATATATCTGAATGAGTTGCTCTTAGTGTAGAAAAGAAAATGCTGCAATATAGGTATCAAAATCAAAGACGAGAGATTGTACACGATACACTTCGCTAACGACCAAGCCATTCTAGATGAAGACGAGACTGATACAAACTATATGCTTAGAAAACTGGAAGAAAAGTACACCAAGTAGGATCTTACAATTTATATACAAAAATCCGAGTACTTAGTTGCAGGAGAAAAACCAGACAGCCTACAAATTGAAATGGGATCTATAAAATCAACTAAAATTTTTCGAATACTTGTGAGACCAAATAACATCAAAATCAAGGACTAACGAAGAAATATATTCTAGGATTGATTAAGCTCGATCATCTTCTAGAGAGATACACTTACCATTATGGAATAATACAATAACAAAAGAAAATAAAAGAAAAACTTATAAAACAATAATTGCAATGAAAGTATTGTGTTGTACAGCGCCAAACTTTGCAAAATTAATCATAGAAACAAACCAAAACTTAAGGCCATGAAAATCAACTATTGGAGACGATGTTGCCGACTAACTAGACTAGATAGGGCACAAACTTACTACAAAAGACTAAACTGGTATAGACAGCTGCAGGTAATGTCTGATAATAGATGGCCAAAAAATATAGAAAAATGGACTCCGCCCACTAGAAGAAAACGAGGTGGACCAAAACGGTCATGGAGAGAAGATGCAATGATCGTCAGATATTTAAGAATCTCTGAAAAAATATTAAAAAACCCTCTCCAAAACTTTTTTGGTCTTCTAGTTGTTTATTTATAGTGTCTTTTTGGTAAATTTCTTTTAACAGTTAAAAAAATATTGAAACGCTCAATTCAACAAAAGAAAACAATACGATGTTAACCACTACATTTTTGGTTAAATAAATATGCTTTACCATTTCTTTTTATATAGAACATTATGTTTTCCACGTAATTAAATGCTTTCTGACACAGCAGTTATCGTCAACAACCCTCTGGCTAAGATAATTGGCAAGCAGTTTTCAAGGCGGAAATAATAATTAGCGGTGCTTCAAAATTTGCTGATCAATAAATAAATACGTTTTGAGGTAATGGAACCGCAAGCTTTCTCGGTAGCACTAAGAGCGCACGAAATAAAAATAAAAAAGGCTTTTAAAATACTGAATGCAGAAATCTCTTTGGTAAATATGCCAACAAGAGGGGGGTTAAGAAAGGGTTTCCTAGAAAAGCGGCGCCGCTATCAAGTGGCAAATATTATGTGACACGTCCTCAGAGACGGCCTTTTTTACGGTAATCAAAAGTTTTATTTCACAGGAGGCTAACTAAAGTTTAGTAGCTGTATAATGGATAAACTAGATAAAAAACTATTATTTAATTTGGAAGTTAAGTTATCTGAAGATAAAATTATTGTTAGGTGTAAAGTGAAATATCAAGTTTTGAGTCATGTTTGTAGAGGGTACCCTGTTATATTTTTTGTTCCTCACTTGGCACTACAACTCTTTGTATGTTTGGGTCTTCTTATAATGTTACTATATTCTGCCCTCCCAGCTACTTTCCCTTACTATTTCTAATGATGTAACGGTATAAATGTCACATGTTTGTTGTTTTTCTTTTAATAATTAATTATTTTATTTCAATTTCTTTTGATTTTATTCGTTTATTAATTTTATTTTTTATTTTACTATTTTTATTCAAAAAATAGTTGGCGTCCAATTTTTCATTCAACCCTTCAATCAACATTCTATTTACTAAATATTATTCTGTCATCTAAATATCCTGTTTATTCTTTATTTTTCATTTTCAATCTTCATTTATTTCTTCTTCTTCTTATTTTTAATCTTCTTCTTCTTCTTCTTCTTCTTCTTCTTCTTCTTTTGTTTCTATGGCTTTCACGTCATGATGATATGCCAGCTCAATTTGGTGGTGACCTCGAAAATGTCTAGCTCTAAACCAACTCGAGAACACTTACTCGAAAAAAATAATTTTGTAAAAAAAAAATCCATTAATAATTAATAGGGGGTTGTGTTAGTAAACACTACAAAAGTATTGAGCATTGTCGATTATACATTTAATTTATTAATTGAAATGAATTTGATAAACATACTGACTGAGTTTTCAGTCAATATATGGTTACCAATATATGGTAAATGGTGAATTATAATTCATATAAATGAATTTTGTACATAGGTCAAAACCCAGAAGGCTCCTTATGGGGCATTCAAAAAAATATATGATTTAGGTTCTCTATTAGGCCACATTCAGAGTAAGGATTGTTCACAAAATTCAGTTTGAAAAGATGTTGACTTCATAAACAATTAAAAAACAAAAATTAAAAGTGGTCCGCATTCTTATAATAGTTGTAATGTGTCTCCTATCTTTATATGAGAAGTTTTTAGACCATGTGTTATTAGGGAAAATATCAAAAGAAAGGTCAACAATTAATCAGATTTTCCTTCTCAGATAAACCTTAGAAAAGACATATGAATATAGAATTGATACCCACCACCTCTTCATAGATTTTAAAAGCGCTTATGACAGTATAGACAGAAGCGCACTTTATAATGCCATGGCAGAACTAGATATATCGTCGCATCTAATAACATTGGTAAAGGCAACTCTTTCGAAAGTTGAGTCCAAAGTCAAGATACAAAACAAAGTATCAAGGTATTTTCAAACACAGACTGGATTACACCAGGGAGACAGCCTATCGTGCCTATTGTTTAACATCGGGCTAGAAAGAGCCATAGAGAAATCGGGCATACCAACATTGGCCTACACATATGACATTGATATACACTCAGGTGCAAAAAAATCGATCCATTCCTTATTTCTTATTTATTTGAAGTCGTATAATTTTAGAGACATTAAATTACGTATGTAAATTTAGGTGTACCCTCGTATATGAGAAATAAAATAACATTTTTAATATTGCTTTTTATATTTTTAAAACAAATTGGTATTTCAGGCTTTTGTCAAAAGGGTCTGAAGCAAGTAGATATTTATTGAATGTTGTTTTTAATTCAATAACCATACTGGTGTAGTGATTTTATTTTCAAAACGTGTTATATTTTTATTTAATTATCCTTCCCAAATGTCTCTAACTCCGACATATGCTGCAAATGCAGTGACTTTAGTTCAAGATGGTCGTAGCCAATAATATGCAGCTGAAATGTTGGGTGTTAGTCGGTCTTCGGTTCAAAGAGCAGTTCGGCGTTTTAGCGACACCGGTAACTTCACAATAAACCCAGGATCAGGTCTTAGAAGGGTAACATCCGAAAGAGATGATTGATTTTTGGTCTCATCATGTTTGAGAAATCGGCATCTAACTTTAGTTGAACTGGCAGATCGTCTGAGCGAAGTGAGAAATGTGGATGTAAGTAGATGGACAGTACGTCAACGACTTGTAGAAGGTAATTTATTATCCAGAAGACCAGCCTATCTCCAATACTATCCATAGAACATCGCAGAGCTCGCCTTGCTTTCGCAAGAGAACTTGGAAACTGGAGTGATGCAGATTGGAGCAATGTATTATTCTCAGATGAGTCCAGATTTTTTCTAGGATCACCAGACGGCCGAGAAAGGGTTTAGAGAAGATACGGAGAGCGATATTTTTAATGCAATATTGTGTAAAGAATAAGTTATCGGGTGGGCTTCGTTATGGTTTGGGCTGGTATCAGTTCAAAAGCCCATACTGATTTAGTTATTGTAGATAGAGGTTCTATAACTGCTGCAAGATACATAACAAGTATTTTAGATCAGCATGTGGTACCTTTTGTTCCTTTCATTGGATCTAATTTTATTTTTATGGACGACAACGCGCATCCTCACCGTGCTAGAATCGTCAACCAATATATAGAGGAGGTGGGAATTGTCCGTATAAACTGGCCAGCTTGCAGTGCCGATCTCAATCCAATAAAACATCTATGGGATATGATGGGAAGACGTCTTCGAGCACAAGTACCCCGTCCAAACAACTTGGCTGAACTTACAGTGTCTCTTTAAGAAATATGGGACCATTTGGATCAATTTGATATCCAGAAGTTAATTACCTCAATGCCTAGACGTGTACAGACTATTATAAGGGCCCGAGGGGGAAACACTAGATATTGATTTATTATCAATGTTTTTCTTAATTTCAGAAGATTTTGAATATTCTTGTATTTTTGAGTTTTGTCGTGTGTCTCTATAAATAAATGATTTTTTTTAGATATTCTGTAAACATGATCTTAATCTACTTTTTTATATATACCTAATTTAAAACTAGTATCTTCAAACGTGTTCTTTTTTCAGCAATAATACCCATGGATCAATTTTTTGCACCTGAGTGTAGTAACACGGACAAAAAGAGACCTGATACAGGCTTTTGAAATATTAAAAAAAGGTGCGAAGACAATGGGACTGCAGGTCAACGTATCCAAAATAAAATACATGAAGGTTACGAACAGCACACAAATACCGGCACCACAAAATCTGGTGACAGAAGCACACACATTCGAGGGGGTCTCGAAGTTTATCTATCTTGGAATATAACTACATAACAGTAACCTAGTAAGCGTAGAAATTAAGAAAAGAATATACCTGGCGAACAGAGCTTACTCTGGAATAAAGCAGTTCTTAACATCACACATAATTAGCAGAAAAACCAAGATACTAATATATGAAACTCTTATTAAACCTGTACTGACATACGCATCAGAGATATGGACTATGGTAAAAAGCGACGAAGAACTGTTAGGCCGATTTGAGAGAAGAATACTTAGGCACATATAAGGAGGAGTACAAGAAAGCAGGATATGGTGCAGGCGCTACAATTTTGAGTTGTATCAATGCTTTAAAAAAAGCAACATCGTCCGGTCTATTAAAATTAATAGACTAAGGTGGCTAGGCCACCTCGAAAGAATGGACATTGGAGACCCCAAAGACAGATAATATATCAAGAGCCAGTAGGAACCAGGAAGGGAGACAGGCCAAAATCTATATGATTTAAGAATATTCACTTCCACTAGAATAAAATATTTCATCATTATGGTCCTCCTCGAGTTCATATTTAATATTTTCGTTATCTCTGTACTTGCTAACTTCCCTACTAGTAATCTTGTAAAAGAATAGGTATGTGGAGCGTTATGTGAAGTTATGGAAAACGCTGTCACCAAATGAAATACACAATAGATCCTCAAGGGATGCTAACCCTGCGAGCGGCTGCAAGGAATACTGGTCACACTGGTCTGGAGGGCTGGCTCGTCTTCGTGGATTTACGAGAAGATAAGGGATTTCGGGATAGGGGTAAGGACTCCTAGGTCTCAGGTCCTGTAAAGAGTAGAGGTTATGGGCTTACTTTTGAAGCCGGAGATATGCATACGCAGAATCTCGTGTTCTCCTAGTCTCTAGTGAGTCGGACGAAAGGAACATTAAAAAAACCAAATTAGAGTCAACGATATATTGAATCTACCCTGAAGTTACTAATACAATCGTTAACACGTTATTCTGCGCGTCGGGAGACGATGTAGCAAGATAGTGAAGAGTTGGCAGTGGTACTAATATAATTACACAGGTTAGTATAAGAAATCTGTTACCTTATGTGTATATTAGGGCTTCAACCACGACACGTTCAGTCTTCTGGAACTCGGTCAGTTGAGGGTTGCGAACTTTCGAGCTGCCACAATAACCGGACTACACGCGATACTATCCAGATGATACGCGGCCCCCGGAGAATCACCGATTGTCCCGCGTACTGGGCGCGTACGGGACGCTGTCGCGTCCCAGTCACGGTGGCCCGCTATTACTGACTGCCCAGTACCAACTGCTCGTACCCGACGCTACCGCGTCGAGCGTACCCGGAGCAGGCAATTGGTGCCTGGACGCCCGCCGTATCACTACTACTGCCGACTCACTGACTACTGACTACTCGGCGTCCGTCGTTTCTTCTTGTTTTATTGTGGTCGTACTTTCAACGCCGGTTCTAGTACCAAGGTCGTAGTTTCGCTGAGTTGCAGTTTTGGCGTTATTGCTTCTATTTGGGTCACGGGTGTTGTTATTTTTTTACAACAATAGTTTCGTGCTTTTTATACGTTTAAACAATTATCAAACAATGCAATAACTAGGTCAATTTCTTTGTATAATTTAGACGTATAAGTTAACTGTATTAATTATCCCTTATTTAATTCGGAATATATAATAATTATCTCGAATAATTATTATCTTTTCTATGCTATTTAGCCATTTATTCCAACTTCTCACTCACTTGCTACGCTCACATTACATTACTCCCTACGCAAAAAAGAAAAGGGCCGAGGGGCCTTTTCCTTTTCCAACAATAAACTCATCCTATTTACATATTTATTACTTATATCCTACTATATATTTTTATAATAAGTCCCAATTTATATTTTATCATTTACTGTTTCTTATAGACTATTGTACAGTGGTCAGCGAATGTATCGTGCTACCCCCGTATTGAACCTATGTGTATGACAAGTTGAGTTAATCTTGTATTAATCTTATTGAAACTTAACAAGTGAAAGAACTTTCCTAACTTATTACAATTGTTTGTGATTACATGTGTCCATTACGACAAGCGTATTCTAACTGTTCTATACGATTGTACTCGCGTTTTGCGTTCACTTTATCGCGTATCCCTGAGGGAATTGTCCGCACTTCACTCGCGACGTCTTGGCTGTTTTAATGTTTGTTTGCCAATTCCACGTGTCGAGTTAACTATATTGATGCGTTACTGCTGCTGTCTGCCTCCATTGGTTTGTCCTTGCTGGGTGGTCGTCTGGGATTGATACTGCTTTGCTTTGTCGCATTATACTTCTGCTACATTGGTATCTGGTATGTGTTTGCTGCATGTGTACCCTGGCCTGTTCTGCATGAGTTGACTGACAGCGTTAGGTAAGGATGGGGCCATTAGTAATCTGTTTTTTTAAAATTTCTCTCTTTGTTTGGCATCGTCGCAGTACTGTGTCTAAGTATAGATTTTCTATTTCTCTTGGTAGGATTGTTCGGTATAAAGGAATTTTCTATTAATGTAGGTCATTAGGTTTACGTTTTGAGGTAGGAGTGGCATACTAGGATTTATTTTGTTTACGAGGAAATTTATTAGGATTCGTGGGTGTTCAGTTTGCCATACTTCTGTGTTACATATTATAGCCCTTTTGTGTAGCGTTAGAGCAAATATGTTTTTATTTCGTTCTACTATTATCAATTCTTTTAGTGATTGTTTATTAGTGATCTTTTCAACGTGCCTTCTGTAAAGTTGTGACAATTGACTTTTACAACTGTTGTCTTTGTATTGTTCCCAGGTTATTTAGCCTATTGTAGAGTCGTATCGATCGGTAGCGGTGTATATTTCAGCATTCTTCTGCTCCCATCTTCTTGATGTAACTGTCTAGTCCTCCATCGACTATGGACGTGTGGCTGTACATCCCACAGTGAAACATGAGTCTCTCCATCGTGATGAGTCTCTCCAATGTCACAAATCGCACTGTTATTGCTTCCCGAACGGTCGCACTCCCGTAAGCAGACTTTAGTTCGCATTAGTACTTTCTACGCGTAAGTCCAAACGCACATTAACCTATAATTACATGTATAGCTGCTTATTGCAGACAATTTTACCGATAGCTTTACATAAATCTGACTTATAAACTAACCTACATTGTATTGCATATTATTATGCCTATTGACTCTAAATTGATAAATAAATTGATATCTAAACCAATATTAATATGTTAATAATTGGGACTTGTACTTTTTAAATATTTACAATATAATATATCATCTTTCTGTTATATATACACCCTGTATATTAGAGTCATATATTTTTAATTCTCAACTTGTCATCACTTATTGTTTATAGTTACGTATGTGTAACGAATTTTCTTTATTTGAAGAGTATTTTAATTACTATATTTACTCTTAATAGAGAGTCAGAAAGTATTGTAATAATTTCTCACTCTTTCCCAAATCTTTTTAAAATAATTCAAAGGTGAAATTTATTTTGATTTCTCGTCAAACACAATGACCTGTTTTCAATGTTATGATATTTATGTTTCAAGGCTATTAAATTACGTTTTGCTGAGGGCTGAATTTTTATATACTCACATTGTTGATGAAATTTGATACTGCCTGATATAATGAACTCTTGGTGTCTGTTATAAACTACAATATTTATTTTTTTAATTAATTGTTACGTTTTTTTTTAAACTTGACCTTTATTAGTTGTTTATTTACCAGTGGTCTGACTCAATCTTTATACTACTTTCTTAGTTGATAGGAATTAAAGTCTGTCAATCAGTTTTAACATAGCAATAAAGGATTGGCGTATGGTATCTTACCGATCCAGCTCTTACTAATCAACAGCAGCTTAGACCCCTATAAACTTTAAATTAATTTACTTATTTCTCTTTCTTAAAACTTGCTTTTAGTTATGATCTACTATTATGTTTTCAAAAAAAATTATTTTTATTGAACTGTGCTAATATTTAACTATGAATGCTTATATTACCTGTGTTTTGTCCTTCGTTCCTTGTTAAAATTTTAGTATTATTCGAGCGGCCGTCTCTTGTAATACCAAGCTTTCAACTTTTCTATAGTTGTTTTGATATTTTTTTCACTATTCATCTATTGCGTCGAAAAACATGTCTGTGTCCTCATCGTTCTGTGTTATTTTTGCTGTCTCATTCTTGTTTATTATTCTGTTGTATGTGTTCCATCCTTTCTTTTTCGTTTTGTGGAATATGCCGCAACATTTTCTTTCGGGCATATTGCCTAGTCTATTCTTTATTCGTTCTGATCTTTTTGGTTGGCTGGTGTCTTCCTGACTTCCTTTTCTTCTTCTCTGCGGTTTGTTAATTGGGGTTCCTGGTTCCCATAATAGCAGTGTTGCCACCTTAGACGGGTCAACTCTTTCTTCTTCCGTCTCTTCTTGTTCTGGTTCTCCTATTTCTTCTTCTTCCTCTGTGGAGTATTCCATTTTTTCATTCTCGTAATATTTCTTTAACCTATTGACGTACACTACCTGTCTATTTTTTTCCTTTTTTGTACTTACTGCGTACGTCACTGGTCCAACTTTTTCTATGATTTGAAATGGTCCTATCCATTTTTTTTTTAACTTCTTTGAGAGTCCTGTCGTATTACTTAAGTCTCTCAGGTATACCTTATCTCCTTTTCCAAACTCTCTCAAATTCAAATTTTATATATTTATATTCTCCTGTGTTTTCCTATACACTATTTTCATTTTTCATCCATGTCCGTGTCCATGGGTTTCCGATTGAGTGCTATGCCCCTGGCAGTCGTATCTCTTCACATTTCACATATTTCCCAACATTTCTTCCTAATTCGCTCCAGAAATAATATTCTCTTATATTTCTGTACTATATTGAGTGCTAATGCCCCTGGCAGTCGTCGCATCTCTTCACATTTCACATATGTCTCAATACTTCTTCATAATTCGTTCCAGAAATAATCTTCTCCTATATTTCTGTACTATATATCCTATTTATTCTTCCATATCCTTCCTGTAACATGTGGAAGGTATTAATTATAACTCTTCTTTTTCTTCACTTTTCCATTTACTTTATTAACGAAAGTCACAATTCCAGATTCGTTTCGCGTTTTTATTACATCCTGTAGATACTGTATTGTCGTGCTGGAGCCGCGGGACTCTTAGCGGGTTGGGATTCTAGTACCACCCTAGCTTATCCCCTTAGCAGCCTCCTACTTGACGTAAGTTTCACCCCTTAAGGTCGAACCATATACAGCTTGCCCACATTTCTGTAAAAAAAATATACTTCTGGCACTGTATTCATCTTCGTATGCTGTGTGAGATATGCCTCTATTTCTGTGGCATCCCACCTGTGTACACTGATTATTCCTTCTTCTTTATGGTTCTGCTTCTTTGTCTCAAGCAAAGAAACTGGCTTAAACTCTTCTACATTTAGAGTACATTATTCGTCCAAAGTCTCTATATTGTTACTTTAAACGATAGTAACTACTATAACTTATCCGTTTCCAGCGAGTCCTTGCCTTAGCAACGATTCAGTGCTTCAGTGAAGGCCCTTAGGTCTTCCTGTCCAATTTGCACTTTTCCCTGGTACATAAACTGTAGCAAGTCTCCTCGTGTCTCGCAAGTTACGTTTGTCAAAATCACTATAGGACGTTGACAACGATTCGACTCAAATTTTCTTTAAATATGGGCCACAGCCCAAAGAACCACTTTACGTGCTTCTATGCATTTTCCTTGCGATGCAAGCTCCACGTCTACAAAATCTTGACTGTTCCATAATGGATCCATCCCCGAACTCATATGTTCGTGGAAATCATTCCAAACTAGTGAAAAAGATTTTCTGACGCCACATCCCATTTAAATTTTCTTTAAATATGGGCCACAGCCCAAAGAACCACTTTACGTGCTTCTTTGCATTTTCCTTGCGATGCATCCATTCCCGAACTCATATGTTCGTGGAAATCATTCCAAAATATTGAAAAAGATTTTCTGACGCCACGGTCAATTATCTTCCAAAGCTCCATTAAATTCTTTTCCCTTTTTTGTTTATATGTTTATCTCCGTATGATGTGCCAATTTATGAAGTTAACCAATAATTGTATAAAGAATTAAATTTTTGTAATAAAAGAACTTAGAAATATACGCTGCCGAAGTTAAAAAAAAATCTGTAGGAAATATCAAATAATCAAATCAAACAATAATCGATCAATCAATCAATAGTCAAATATCAAATAAGGTGTTAGTATTTATTTATTTTTTTTTAAAAATTAAGCTCTATTAAATTCTTTTCCTTTTTTGCAAATGAAACGTTATTTATAAATCCAAATATCGAAATTTACTTTAATTAATTAGTTAACCAAAGTCGTATCTAATTTCTCAATGTATATTACTCGACCAAGCGTATTTATTTAAATAGAAATATTTTTCAAACGCAAATAATATTTCACTTTCACTTGTTACATTAAACAAAAGAATTTGATATTATGTAAACAGTTAGTAACGTAGTAATCCAAGAAATAATACTCTGCACTTTTTTTTTAAAGTAATGAAATTGTACACTCTAATGAACTTGATCTTGACCTAATTACTTAAATTCTTTATATTCAACTAGTTAGTAAACAATATATTTATTATTTCTTTAAATAATTTCAATTCCTATATTCGACTGATAATTAATAATCTCTGTTATACCATCTTATATCATATATTCTGTTAGACAGTATAGTTTATATGTTTTTTTGTGCAATATTATGGTAATTAAAAAAAAACAATTATATAGAAAACATCATATAGTGTGTTAGTATGTATTTTTTTGAAAAAATTTGTACTTGTCATCTCTTCACATATATCATAAAAAGCAATTCACCTATCTTAATTTAGGATTCTAAGTCTCAGGAAGGAATTGATATGAGGTTATTTTCCAGTGATACAAGACAAAAAAAAATCTACTATATACGAATAATTTGTGTAAAACCACTAACAAGTTTATATAACAAAGAGAGAAAAAGGATTTTCTTCCAGAAAAGGGAGTCCTGCACTCC
Source organism: Diabrotica balteata (assembly GCA_918026665.1). NCBI lineage: Eukaryota > Metazoa > Arthropoda > Insecta > Coleoptera > Chrysomelidae > Diabrotica > Diabrotica balteata. The sequence continues at coordinate 154,052,890 of OU898277.1, forward strand.
ACACAATATTTACTGGATACCTCACTGTTTCTTTAATCTGTTGTCGTCTTAGGAAAGAGAAGAAAAAAAATTGGAATGTCACTGGCGAAATGAAACGATGAAGGCTTCTTATAGCTACAAAACTTGCAAAAGTTTACAAGGATACTGAAGAAGTGACTTACTTATCCCTATTTACCGAAATTCCCCCAAACCGGGACCGCTGTCACCACTGTAAAGTGATACATTGGGACAGATTTACGAGAAGTGGAGAGAAGTTCAGGATTAGGGGGTAAGGAACTTCTATGTATAGGGTCCTGTAAATGAACAGAAGAGAGCGAGAGAGTGATGAGCTTGACAGTACAACTAATATAATTAATAGGGTTAGTATAAAGAAATCTGTTACCTTATGTGTATATTAGGGCTTCAACCACGACACGTTCAGTCTTCTGGAACTCGGTCAGTTGAGGGTTGCGAACTTTCGAGCTGCCACAATAACCGGACTACACGCGATACTATCCAGATGATACGCGGCCCCGGAGAATCACCGATTGTCCCGCGTACTGGGCGCGTACGGGACGCTGTCGCGTCCCAGTCACGGTGGCCCGCTATTACTGACTGCCCATTACCAACTGCTCGTACCCGACGCTACCGCGTCGAGCGTACCCGGAGCAGGCAATTGGTGCCTGGACGCCCGCCGTATCACTACTACTGCCGACTGACTGACATACTGACTACTCGGCGTCCGTCGTTTCTTCTTGTTTTATTGTGGTCGTACTTTCAACGCCGGTTCTAGTACCAAGGTCGTAGTTTCGCTGAGTTGCAGTGTTTGGCGTTATTGCTTCTATTTGGGTCACGGGTGTTGTTATTTTTTTACAACAATAGTTTCGTGCTTTTTATACGTTTAAACAATTATCAAACAATGCAATAACTAGGTCAATTTCTTTGTATAATTTAGATGTATAAGTTAACTGTATTAATTATCCCTTATTTAATTCGGAATATATAATAATTATCTCGAATAATTATTATCTTTTCTATGCTATTTAGCCATTTATTCCAACTTCTCACTCACTTGCTACGCTCACATTACAATCTCGGCCTCTAATTGAAGATCTCATGTAATTAGATATCGTTTTGATATTGTTAATATCTGGCCAGTTGGTTGTCAAAACCAGTGCCAATAAAACACACACACACACACACCACACACACACACACACACACACACACACACACACACACACACATATATATATATTGTTAATACGCCTGAAACAAATAATAAGGGATTGCACAGTGTATAAATAAGTTACATAGTTATATTAACTGTATAAATTATACACAATAACGACTCTTTTCGTATTTGACGTTTGTATACGTGCTATACATTTATAGGTTATTTCTTCTTTTTTTAAACGTCGAGATCACAACCCAGCCATAGCGTGTGAAAGAAGGATTGTTCAGGTGGACTGTGGCCAAATTTAGACCATCGAGCAAAAAGACAATAGAGGGAATGTAAAGGTAGTGGGGGCAAACATATTGTTAGACAGGAAGTGCGATCTTTAGAGGCCACATTAAACAAGGAAAGAGAGTCTTTATCCTTGTTTGACATCAAATTTAGTTGGGTTATGTTATTGTTTGTCCCAAATGTCACATGATATCTTATTTATATTGAAGTTTTTTTAACAATTGTGTCGCATTTTAGACTCTTATCATTAATAATTAATTAAAACTTTCTCGTCTAAGACACATTCTGAAAAATATTATATAGCTACTGTTGATAAGTGTCGGAAAATTTAAATTTCGCGCATTCGCATTTCCGGATATGTCCGCCATCAGAGGCCACTTTTTTGGTCTCCTTTTCATAATGATTAGATTCCCTCTTTTGTCTTATTGCTCGATGATTTAGACCCACTGCGATAAACTGTGGTATACTCGGTTCGCTAATCCCAGTCCGAACTGTCTAGTGATTTTAGTAATTATGTTTTTACGAAGTAAGTTACTTTTTGACAGACTAGAAGTAGCTGGAAATTACTATACAACCAAGCACACGTGCTCATAGCGCATTTCATTAGAGTATTTCGTCAAACTTATACTATAACTTAGAAATTTATAGCATGCATTAAAAAAGTAAGTTTCTGTTATATATAAAAACATATTCTATAAAGTTACGGTAATTTAATTTATATCGTTAGGTTGCTCCAAATGTAGGCAACCAACTTAAAGTTTTTGTTAGCATTTAGCTGGAGTTTCTTGAGAATATATTTAATAAACGTTTAATATTTTCCAGTTAATTTATTATTTTTTAAAAAGTGATGATAATAATACTGAATAAGCAATTTTTTAAATGATATATTCACATACAAGACGTACTTAATATTGTGTTATATAATCCTCATAATAAAGTACGATAGATAAAGAAATAATATTCATATTATAATTCAAAAGTATTCATCAAAAGTATAATCCAATATCATCAATAACATAATTCAAAAATATCATAATATTATATTATTCCTATGAGAAACTAGTTTTGGAGGATCCGGAGTTTTACCATTTTTATCTAACGTATTTTATTATGTGGATTATATAACACAATATTAAGTACGTTTTGAAATATTGCTTATTGAGCATTATTATCATCACAAATATTAAACGTTTATTAAAAATATTCTCAAGAAACTCCAGCTAAATGCTACCAAAAAGGTTAAGTTGGTTGCCTACATTTGGAGCAACTTAACAATATACACTAAATTACCGTAACTTTTTTATAAAATATATTTTGTTATATAAACCATGATATAAGGAAACAAGGTATGCTCACTAGGTGGACTCGTTTTTGCACATTTCTGCGCCGACCAAAATCCACCATCTTTTCAATATGTCACATGCGTGTAGGGATGGTGACCTGATCCCGTACCAGTTACTTTAGAACATGTATTTTATTTTCAACTTGTGGAACTGATCCCTAACACCAATAATATTATAATAAACGAGTACGGGTTTCATTGCGTTTGTCCTTAATTTTTATCGTGCATTTCTCAACGTTTACAAAGCTTTAGATAAATATCAACAGATGACAATTGGCGTGAAGTAGACAAAACTATGGCCATTTTTTTATGAACTTTTTATACAATCTCTGAATAACAGTAATTTGAGTATTTTAAGTTAAACAGTCATTTAAATAACTATAAAGAAATCTAACAAAATACAAATAATGTTGTCGTTATGTTTAGATATCTATTAAACGAATGATAACAAATTGATTTCCAAACCAGTATTTTTTAACAGGTATATTTATTTACGCGTATCAGTTTGACCTGATCCACAAAAATACTTGGATCAACCACCTCTACATGCTTGACGTCTGCTTTGTTTTGCATTTTTTAACCTTACTTTGCAATGTATTGGAATTTAAAAGTAAATTTGTTTCGATTTTTTTAAAATTATTTTAGCAAAAGTCTGTTCAGATCATTTTAAATCTGAATTAATTGGATTAATGTAGAATATTAATTTTATTTTATTTAATTTAGCTACGATATTTTTTTATCAAATTTGTACATATTTGAATTGCCGCCTTCAAAATGGCGGATTTTGGTCGTAAACGCGATTGGCTGTTCAAAATAGATGCGCGTGAGCATACCATGTTCCTTATATCATGATATAAACTAGAAACTTACTTTCTTTATACATGCTATAAATTTCTAAGCGAATTTAATTTTTGACGCCATGTCAAACTGAACTGGATGTTAACTGAAATGTTTTTTGTCATTAAGAATATATTTACATAATTTCATAATTGAATTTTGAATAATCAACCTACGCCGAATTAGAAAATAATTAAAAAAAATGGTTGGTGTTTTGAATAAATATTTGTGCAGTTTGATTACCTTGTAATTTAACAGCATCCTTACTCATCTAAAAATATTAACTTTTAAAGAACATTTATCATATTTATTTATGAAAAACTTACCAACGCATTATCTGATAGAACAAATGGAAAACTTTGACTATCCCTAATAATAAAATTCAAAATAGAACTAACAAAGAATTAAACAAAAATAATAGAAACTAAAACTATATTAGCTAAAATAAACAACGCGACTAATACAAATATTTACTACAATATGTTAAATAACTAAAATATTATATATTAAATATACAGGAAAGTTTTTATGGGTTTAATATATACACTTCTAGTATTTAGAATAATTCTTCTTTTTTCAAAGAAAGAAGTCTGTAATAGTAGTAGGTATATTTGAGTTATTAATACTGAAAAGTAGGAATTGTTGTGTTGTAGGTTTCCGACAATGAATCTGTCAATATACCCGAGCTAAGCGACTGGAGTATAACATTATTTTACATTTCATCACGTAAGTTCGGTGTCCACATGTGTGTCAGGAGTTCTTACGTAAACTTCAGTGTTAGGTACACATGTGGTACGGTTGGTCCTGAGTATGTTAAAATATTTGTTTTCATTTTCATCCCTGCCATTCTATATAATATGTTTTAGAATAATTGTTTAAAAGGAACATAGCAAAAAAATAATATTTAATTTAAATTTCAGTGCTCGTTTACCTTTTTGTACCTGCTTTTTGCTTTTGATTTTTTCATACACAAATTGATTAAGCGTCGTAGGGAAGCATTTTCACATATCAAATTTAGTTGACCGATTTTAATTAATCATTAAAAGTTGAATAGAACTCGAATGAGAGTTTTTCATAGTTGAACGGAATTTCCAGTTTTAAAATTCCGCTACCATCAGTTGTGCGTAAAGCTGTGCACGCGATGTTAACAAAATAGTTGAAAACAATTTCGGTAAATATGTAAATTGACACAAACAGGATTTTTGTGAGAGATAATAGTTTTAAAAAACGATTAATTGATTCGGTTACCTAATTAATGTGACAAAAATTAACGTAAGTGGCAAGTTATTAAAGTCCATTAACTAAATTTCAGATTTAAAGTATTTTGCTTTTTTTCTTTAATTTTTTTGCTTGTAATTTAGGATTTTAAGTAAAAATGCTTATTTTACAAATGTTTTATTTATTTTAATTATTGTAGTAAACTAAACACATCAAAGATGTCTAAAGAACACGAAGTTTTTGTCTCATATACATACAATTTTATTATATATACAATTACATATAAAATTTTTATTCGATTATAAAAAGTGACATATCGCAATAATACTTGATTAGTCAGCAATGAATTCATCTTAACCTACCTTTACTCGCGCCAATTTTCTGTGATTAAGTACTCACACGGGTGCACGGGTCCGAAAATATGGGTCAGTAATATTTTTATTTTTTTTTGAAAATTGTGTACAATTATCTTATTACCTCTGATAATATACAAGGCAAATATCGAGTACAGTATTAATTTAATCTTGCCCAAGTACTTTTGATCACTAGATCATCTTCAGGGGCATCTGAAATAAGCCAAGACGTTTTTTTAACTGAAGAAATTAATTAATTTCGATAAAAACTCGAAGTTTATGGTTACGGATAAAAGTTTTTATGTGATTAACGTTAGAAACAACAACAAAGACAAACAAATACTTTAAAATTTTGAAGATAGGTAAAACTACATGGCGTATAGAAGCCGGAGACAGAATGGCTCACGGTCTAGCGGAAATGTTGAGATGATATGTGACAAATGACAGCTTGAAAAGGGCAGTTACAATCATAGATATGTGATCTGCACCTTTTAAAATTCTATGAAACTAAGTATTGACCAAAGATCCAACTGACACCACTATAAGAAATCAACTAATGAAATATAAAATTATATAGAATAAAATGAGAAAAGGCAGCAAATATTTGATTTCACGCAAACAAATCCTATGTATCTCTTGATACGTATTTCGACCTAATAGGTCTCGTCAGAAGAGCTATTCATAGGGGTTCTCAACGTGAAAAATCAATATTTTCTGCCTTTTAAGAAGCAACAATAACATGGCTTCAATACGGACGCACTAGCGACATCTAATTAAACAATCATAAAATAGTTTCGAAACACAATTCAGATTTCTGCTTTCCAATCTGAGCCTTCTAAGAATTGCAAGGCAAACACACGTTGATAAAAGATGTTAAAAGAGACATGGGGAATCTAAAATTTGCATTCCGTGTTTGTAAAAGACATGTCGTGGAATGCAAATTTTAGATTTCCCATGTCTCTTTTAACATCTTTTATCAACGTCTGTTTGCCTTGCAATTCTTAGAAGGCTCAGATTAGAAAGCAGAAATCTGAATTGTGTTTCGAAACTATTTTACGATTGTTTAATTAGATGTCGCTAGTGCGTCCGTATTGAAGCCATGTTATTGTTGCTTCTTAAAAGGCAGAAAATATTGATTTTTCACGTTGAGAACCCCTATGAATAGCTCTTCTGACGAGACCTATTAGGTCGAAATACGTATCAAGAGATACATAGGATTTGTTTGCGTGAAATCAAATATTTGCTGCCTTTTCTCATTTACTCTGTGAGAGTACTAGAAGCACAATTCGCTAAGGATTTCTGCTTAGTTGTAAAAGACATGTCGTGGAATGCAAATTTTAGATTCCCCATGTCTCTTTTAAACATCTTTTATCAACGTCTGTTTGCCTTGCAATTCTTAGAAGGCTTAGGATTAGAAAGCAGAAATCTGAATTGTGTTTCGAAACTATTGTCCGATTGTTATATAGAATATTTTTTAAGATATTGAATAATCCAGATCTTACATTCAAATCTGTCTATAATAATTAGGGTGTTAGTTTAAGAGCAACTGAAGTCGACATAAAGTATGAATGCAAGAAATAAACTAAACAATATATTAGACAGTGGGTGGTTGACTACAATTAAAGGGTCTACCAAGCACTATCAGTACTGTAGATAAGAAGAATACTAAATATGCAATTAAATTACTAAAATTAAAATTAAAATTGACAGCAAAATATAAATGAGTTATAATCCAAGTAGTTCAGTTGAATTCACAGTCAATGGAAAACTATAAAATTAATATGGAAATACTCAGTGCAGGAAGTCTAAACCATCGAGCTGGGTCCTCTACGAGGTGAAGCTGTAATAAAGTTTTTAAAAATAGGTTTAAATTTAGTACAATTTAAATTAATTTGAGTATTAAGACAGTGAGAGTTTTCATTTATCTTATCTTAACATTATATTACTTTAAAGAAAAGTTAGCTAGTTTTCATATTAATTCATTAATATGAACAAAAAATTAAAGAAGAAGAATATTACAACTGATTATTACAATTTTTGTCAATTTATAAGAACCCTGCCTTTTTTTTTTTGTTTGAGTCTGTGCATTTTCTTCTCTCCTTTCTTTCTTTCTTTTTCTGTAATTATACATAAAAAAAATTAAAATACTTAGATTAAGTAAAATAGCACACATATTTACACTTATTAACATAGTTTATCTATATATAATCTATTTTATAAAGAACAATAATGCAATTGAAATGGATCTTCTGATTATCAGTTCAACTGCGTTATATTTCTTTGGATTTTTCATAGCTCACACTGTTTTCCTTTTTCTCAAGCTTTAACTATGCTGTAAACTCTAAAAAAAAATTGAAAAACAAAATAATTTTGTTACGATAAATGTTATCAGTCCTACCTTCAAAATGTTTAAACTGGTCACAGTTACATTACGAAGGTGATGTTCTTGTTCAAAATGTAATCTTAAATTGCTAATGAATCCAGAAGATGTCTTACAAGCTTCCAAACAATTATTTAAATACACATTTTTCTCATATTGCATCGGTGTAGAAAGTTTAACATGTATATTTTTTATGATAAAATGCGTTATGCTTTCACGGGCATCGTCTAACTTGTTAGGCTGTATGGTCGGGCTGTAAGGTCGTTGTCTTCTGAGATGGGAGGAAATGGGAGGAACCCATGGGATAAATGAGATATATTTTTGTTTATTTAAACTAGACTGATTATAGAAAGTTCTACGTAAATAGGAAACTATTTAAAACAATTTTCTAAGCTGTGATTTTATACACGTGCAAACACAATAATAAAGATACAAGGCAATATTCGACAGGGCAAGATGAAAATGCCAACATTTTCATTTGGAGTTTCGAAATATTTCGAATGCAGTCCTCTCGCATATGCGCAGTTGACGGATTATGTCTCTGTAATTAATCGCTCCTTAAAATGGATTCAATGTGGATGCTATAGAGACATCTTAAAATAAATCACAAAGGTAGAAATGCAAAAATGTCTTTGACGAAACCAAAATTGAGACTGTTGCTTTAATCTGTGACTTTTATAAATTATAAGGCAAAACAGACGATTACAAATGTGTAAAAGAAGTATAGCAAATCTAAAAGTTGCATTTTACAACATCTAAGCACATCACAGATCATCTAAGCAAAAATCCCTGGCGAATTAGTTTCTTGTACTTATTAAGAGTAAATCAAAATAAAAGAAAAGACAATTAAGATTTAATTTTACTTAAAGTGCCTCTATATATTCGCTTATACGTACTTCATCCTACCAGGAATCATTAGAGTGACTAATACAGAAGATTTGGTACGTCAAACAAATTCTCGCATTTCTACTTTGGTGATTTATTTTCAGATATCGCTATAGCGTCCATATTGAAGCGATTTCACTGTTGCTAGATTTGACTTCACTGTTCACCTTGCAATTTATAGAAGGGGCACATTACAAAAATCTTACTTTTGGTTTTGTCAAAGAAATCTTTCAAATTTTAAATTTAAAATAATAAATATTATATTTAAAATAACAAAGGCTTTTGATCGCATCCAAGTCGAAGACGTCTTACACCTACTGTATAAAAGAAACATACCAATCAATATCATACAAACTATCGAAAACATCTACCTCCATAAGCGAATACAGGCAAAGATAAATGGAAAACTAACACAGTGTATACCACTACAAAGCGAAGTGAGACAGGATGACTCGTTGAGTCCACTTCTCTAGACGAAATAATACAAGCAGTACGTAAAGGTCATGGCTACAGAATGGGGAACAAAGAAATTAAAATATTATATTATGCAGACGACGCCGCATTAATTGCTAAGATAGAAGACCAGTTTCAAAGATTAACACATATCTTCAATACAACAGCCAAGAAATAAAATATGATAATATCAGCAGAAAAAAAAAAACAAATGTATGACAACATCGAAATATCCACTATTGGTGTAAAATCGAAATTGATGGGAAAATAATAAACCAGGAAGCAAGGTTTAGATATCTGGGAATAGATATAACTAGTTACGGAGATGTTGAAGAAGAAGTATGACAACAAAGCTCAAAAGCAAGTAAAGCGGCGGGTTCTCTTAATGACACAATCTGGAAGAACAAAACACCTAAGATAAGACACAAAAACAAGAATTTATAAAGCAGCAATTAGACCTAATTAACATACACGGCGGAGACAAGTCCTGACACATCGAAAACGAGACGACTACTAGAAACAACAGAGATGAAAATACTCCGACGAATATCAGGGATAAGTCTGTTGCATAGGGAAAGAAGCGAAAACATAAGAAGACCATGGAATATAGAAGACATAAATGGATGGGTGACAAAACGAAAACAGGAGTGAAACGAACACAACAGTAGAATGGCAGAGGATATAATAGTACAAATAGCACGAGATAAGTCACCAAATGGACGAAGAAGTATTGATAGACCAAGAAAAAGATCTTGCGGCAATTTAAACAATTTAGGACGAGAATATTGAAGATAAAACAAGTTTTAAAGCCTACATACTAGAAGGAAGAAAAAGAAGAAGATATTTAAAATAACAAATTTGACGTCTTCTTCCGGTATAACCGGAGGTGCCAAATTCAGGAAAGCATATATTTTATCTCATGCAAAACCTAAAACCTGGTAATTTTATATTTTTAACACAACTTTATCCGCCATTATTTTTAATCAAAACTTATCGCGCCACACCCTGTATAGCAAATAATTTTATATAGTTTTTTTGTTATCCACTCTGTTCAAAACTAGATAAAAATTAATAAAGTAAGAAACAATATAAAAACAAACCATTCACAAGTTAAATTCTCCTTCCGTAACAATTTATTTTTATTTTAGCTTTCTTCATCCCTTAAATTTAATTTCATTTTTCTCTTTCTGAACGTACATATCTACAAATTACCGGATAACTAGATCTAAACGCAGACTTTGTACCATAAATATTTAAAGTAATACTTAAACTGTTCTCTCTGTTTTCTCGAATTAAAATAGAATAGGTAGCAAGCAGTAAGGCCATATTTGCAATATTTGTAAGATCTGTAAGAGGAAATATCAAGGGCTTTGTAAACAGGATACGGCAGACAAATGAAAGCGAGAAAAAACAAGCAATAGAAACAAAGTGTTTCGTGTCAGTTACTGTTGTTAAAAGACGTCAAAGTCATCTCGCTAAGTGCCGTCCTATGTGTATATGCTTGTTTTCCCTTAGGTCTTTTAGCCATTATAAACATTTCGGAGCTGATGCTAGTGCAACTCTGATTTTCCTTTGTTTTAAGCCGTATTTCATACACGGATAGTCCGATTTAATTGTTCTAATGTTTCCTGAAAGTTACAACACGTTGGAATTAGTTAAAATGATAGAAAACATCTCTACAATTGTTTTAGGACTTTAAAAGGTTTTGAGAATTAATGCTGCGATAATAGCAATGGCATTAAAATAATTGCGAGACTTTAGCATTCGGGAAATTATACTACGAACAGCTTTATGTAAGTTTGTAAAAATACGCTGTTAACTAAGAAAGGTAAACACACAGTTCAATACAATTTTTTTATCTTTAAAATATTCAGTTTTTTTTCAAAAATCCTAACAGGTAGGGACAAACTTTTTAGGTTAATAGCTCATCAATTTAAAAACATAATGTCTTAAAATTTTGTATCCAAAGAGTAGGTAACGTTTTTTTGAGAATTAACTTATATAAAACTTTTCAAATTTCGGCAGAACAAAAGACGTCCAGGATACAAGATGTTCAAGAAGGAATACCTCAGCGCAGTATCCCTATCGCTCATTTCATACTATATTTTTGTATACATTTTAATGATAAATGGAAAATCAAGATAAATGCTAAGAAGACACAATTCATGATCTATCTTTACACAGCAGAACAGCTCACCTTAAGTCGACCTTACAATGAGAGGAAACACCATCTACTGGGAACCATCAATCAAGTACCTATAATTCCACCTCGACAGAAGACTAGACTTTACGAAGCACGTTCAAGAAACCAAGGTAAAGGCAACTATAGCTAAAAAGCTAATACGACCTCTTATATTTTCAGGACAAGTCCCCTAACGAAGGCCGGGAAGATCCAATTATACCAGGCCTACGCTAGGCCGTTTGTACGCAGTTCTAGTATGGAGTTCCACTGCAGAAACCAACTGGAGGAAAGCTGAGATATCAGAGACGTTATGCTATCGACTAATCGACGGGGCGACATGAGAAAATAAAGTTTCAAATGATCTTCCATTGGTGACTTTGTCTGTCCATGGTATCTTCAAGATCTTCTGTATGACCATAGCTCAAAAGGCTGAAGTTTTAATAGAGTTTACGCCTTCAATGTCCACGTTTGTACTCCGTACACAAGCAATGAGTACACATAACATGACTCATTTGGTTTTATTAGGGTGAGGTCATGGCTCTTGAACACAGAACTCATAGTCAAGAATGCACTCTTTGCCTTTCCGATGCTACATTTAATCTCTTGGGTATTGTCCCACGACCCATTGATTGATCAATTATTGAAAAATGATCAGTGCGTGACAAAATAAGTGGAAGACATTTCAGTGTGTAAAATATTGTCAAGTCAATATTACTGTTAAATACCTTCTAACAGAATTCAAATCAAAAAATGGAATGTCGAAGAATTCAAAAGCTCAACAAAGAGACAAGATTACAGAAATGCTCTCCAAATAAAACTCAACCGAACTAGAGAGGAAGATACTGCAGGGGAGGAAAGGAGACAATTAAAAACAATTATAACGGAGTCAGCCGAGAAAACTGTCGGAAAAGCCAAAAGGCAAAGAAATGCGGAATGGTATGATGATGAATGCAGAACTGCAGTAGAGGAAAAAAGGCAAGCTAGGCGTAACCACCTTCAAAGAAACACAATAAATTAGCAGTGAGATTTATAACGAAAAAATAATAAAAGCGAATAGAATATGCAGAAGAAAGAAAAAGAGAGGATATGAAAAAAACAAGTACAAGAAATCGTAAAGCATAGCAACAGACGCGAAAGTAGAAAATTCTAAAAATGCATAAAAGAAAGCACACAGTCATTTAGATCAAAAACTAACGATATGCAAAGACAAGGACGGAGAACTACTAACAGAGAAGCAAGAAATTATAATGAGATGGAAACAATATTGCGAAGAAAATCTAAATGCAGACAACGAAAGTGATCAGAACGAGACATATATTATACGGCAGAGTGTTGCACATCAAAAATCCGAGTTATGAAGAAGTAGTTCAGATAATAAATAAACTAAAAAACAATAAAGCACCAGGAACGGACGGAATTTCGGCAGAATTATTAAAGCATGGAAGATCCGAACTCTGGGAAAGAATCCATTACCTAATAACAATAATATGGACGAAGGAGCAAATGCCAGAGGAATGGACAGTTGGCCTCATACAGCCATATATAAAAAAGGAGATAAGAGGGAATGCCGGAATTATAGGCCAATTACATTGCTAAATGTAATATACAAAATTCTTTCTGGTATAATCTACAATAGATTATTAGAATACTCCGAAAATATAATTGGTGATTATCAAAATGGATTCAGACCAAATAGAGCCACTACAGATAACATATTCATACTATTATGAACTAATATTCATACTACATACAGAACGATACAAGAAAAAACTTATGAATACGACATAGACCTATATAATATGTATAGAGACTTTAAACAAGCTTTTGATAGTGTGAAAAGAGACAGAATGCTGGAAGACCTTCGTAATCTAGGTATACCTAAGAAATACATCAGCCTCATAAAAATGACGTTGCAGGGTTCAAAAGCCGCAGTCAGAGTAGATGGAGAACTGACTCCCCTGTTTAACATTAACATGGGAGTAAGACAGGGAGATGTCCTATCAACCATGCTATTCAACCTAGTTCTTGAGGTAGTCATCAGAAAAACCAATATAACCGGCCATGTAAACACCACATCAGTACAAATTACTGCATATGCAGACGATGTAGCCATCATTAGTAGGAATAAGCCACGACTAATGGAAGTGTTCAAACAAATTGATCCTGAAGCAAGAAAAAGAGGTCTCAAAATAAACGAAGCAAAAAACGAAGTATATGACAGTCAAAAGAATAACTGGAGAATAACTGAAGAAAATGTTACAATGGAAGCCCATAGGAAGGTGAAAAAAAAGAAAGGCCCAGAACGAGATGGTTGGATGACGTGGAAGACGACCTGAAAACCATGAACATAAGACAATGGAGAAGAAGGGCACAAGAGAGATCTGAATGGAAGGACATAGCCAGACAGGCAAAGACCCATCCAGGGTTATGATGCCAAAAGAAGAAGACCTTCTAACAGAATGTAGAAAATATACAGTAAACAGGAAAAAATAACAATATTTTTAGTGATTTAAAAACAGTGTTAGGTGAACATTTAACAACCAAAAACTCAATTAACTTCCCTAAAGAAACATCTTTATATAATTTAATATAATGTAATAACTACTGTCGCTAATGACCCAGCTGTATAAATTAGTTATACTGTAAGGTATGTTTAAATTTAATACTATTTTTGGCAAAACGAAAGCATACAATTTAAATATGGTTAATTATATTGGAAAGAGCTACCAATTTTTCATATCCTAAAACCGGTTTTTAACTCAGGAAAAATCGGTTTTTCCAGTTGTTTGTTTGTCTCGGTTATAACCAATTTTTTTCCTTTTAAAATATTAATCGGTGAAAAACCGAATAAGTTACTTTTGGCAAAAAATAATTAATTTAAAAGAAAAATGGGAAAGTATTTCACCCCACGAACACGGTTTGCTTCATATAAGTATTACATATAAGTACTAATTAACTGATCCATTGTTTACTTATTATTTACTGCTATTTTTTTGTTCTGTATGTTTTTATTTATTTATTGATTATAATTTTATTGATTGTAACTTAAATTAAACTATTTAAATCTGAAATTATTTGAAAATAAGTACTATAATAGCAGTTAATTGAGCTACATGTTCTTGTATCTTTTTTAAATCAACTAAGATTTTATCTGCATTAGCTTCTTCGGTTGTAAACTTTGAAAACAAACAAACATTGAAAATTATTTCTCGTGCTTGAGATTCCAAAGGTTTGCCTTTTAATACACCTGACATTTAATTAAATATAAATAATAGTTTATAATATAGGGCCACTCCAAATAAAAATGTAAATACTTGACATTCTAACACTGTCGGAAATCTAGCACTAATTACACGATGTGAACTCCTAGCCGACTGCAATAGAAATGAGCAATCCCTTCCACTTTTCAATTTGTTCTACGCACAACCCGCCAGCTCTCGCTTGTTGGATAATACTATTGTTAACAATCAGAAAATAAATTTAAACGGTTAATTAATTTAAAGCCACCTAAATAGTTTTATATATTCTTTCTTAAAAACATTTGGGTTTCCTGGGAAGACATTATCAATATTGACAGGTTGATATTAAAACGTTTTAATTGATAAGTCGAAACGTCAATAATAATTGACGGTTTTTAATAATTTGATTCTACAAAAGAGAGCTTTTGAACGAATAATTATGTTTATTAACTTTGTAATTAATATGTAATAGAATTCTTGTGCCAACACTACAACTAATTTTATTTGAAAATTATATTTTATTTACTTATCTAACTATTTTATAAAAAACAACGCAATACTATAAATAACTCAACAAAGGAAATCTTCCTTACAAAAAATATGTCTAATCGAAAGCCCCAAACTTTTCAAGTTAACTATTTTTTCGGAGCGATCCATCCGATATCATTCTTACAAGTCACAGCGAAAAAAGAAACTTTTTAAAGTCGACACTTGCCCGGCTCATTCGTCTTATCTAAGTGTTTTCCGATGGCTTCCGCGCTAAAAAAAACTGATGAGATTAGACCTCGGGGCACTCCACTGATGATTCCGAGCTCCAAACAATATTTACGACTTGTGTCATTATTGGTTTTTGTTCTTTGGGTAAAATGTTCCTTTTTCTATTTTCATCTAAATTCATTTAGTGTCGTCCCCAGCTAAATGGTTAGACGAGTGCAGAATAATTGCCATTCGACTTCATTAGTTGATATCCTTAATGGAAAACAATTTCTGGAAGCTTTTCAAATAAATTGGGAAACATCGGAAGATGATCGAACAGGATGGTTTCTTTTTCTCGTCTTCTGTATTAATATCTACGAGGAGAGGTTACTAAAAACTTTCTTAAATAGAGAAAAATTCTCAAATACAGAAAAGTTACTATTTTCCCTGCGGACTCCTTTGCGTCTAATTTTCAACAAAAAACTGTCGCTAGAGAACTACTAACGTATTATTTTCTCAGACATTTTGTTATTACTAGTAATATTTACGTTTAAATACTTGTAACATTTAGAGAATATATAATTTTTATCTTCGAAGATGTTATTGCTCCAGTAATATTATGAATGAAAGCTAATAGGCCAGTAAAGGAAACAAAGAGCTAAAAAAATTAATAAAATAAAATAAAACTGTTAAGCAATTACTTTAATTAGATTAGATAATTAGATATATATATATATATATATATATATATATATATATATATATATATATATATATATATATATATCATCATCATCATATCAGCGTATTCTACCAATTATGGTGCAGCCTCCCTTACATAGTCGTTCTTCATGTCTGCCCACGACTGTCTAATATTCGCTTTTCTGTGCCATGTTGTACCGGCTTGTTTCCTTATGTCATAGTCCCATCTTAAATTTGGACGTCTTCTTGGTCTCTTGACGCCTCTTGGATACCACAGAGTAATTCTAGTGGACCATCTATTGTCAGTTCTTCTTGCTAAATGTCCCGCCCACTGCCATTTTAAAGATTTTATTCGGTGGATTACATCAGTGACCTTCGTTTTCTGTCTGATCCATTCTATTCTTTTTCGATCTCTCTTGGTTATACCTAACATGCATCGCTCCATTGACCTTTGAGTGACTTTGAGTTTAGCTATTATATCTTTCTTTAGTGTCCAAGTTTCGCAGCCGTATGTCATGACTGGTAGTATACATTGATCGAATGCCTTTTTCTTCAGGTGGAGTGGCATCCTAGATTTGAATATAACTGAATTTTTACCAAAAGCTGCCCAAGCCAGTTTCATTCTTCTGTTGATTTCTGGGAGTAATGAGCCAGATTTATGTATTAATTGTCCCAGGTATATATACTCGTCTACTGTCTCCAGTGCAGTATTATTTATTATTACATCTTGGACATCCACTAGCTCGTTGTACATGGTTTTTGTTTTTGTCAAGTTCATTTTTAGGCCAACTTCATTGCTAGCTGCATTTAGGTCGCTTATAAGTTCTTGTAGTTCTGCAGGATTTTTAGCAATTAGAACGATGTCGTCTGCAAATCTTAGATGGTTGAGGTATTCTCCATCAATGCATAGGCCTTTGTTTTGCCAGTTCATTTTGCTGAATATATTTTCTAGAGTTGCAGTGAAGAGCTTTGGTGATATAGAGTCTCCTTGTCGGACGCCTCTAGTAGTGGGAAATTCTGGAGTGTTTTCATAAATTTTTACCTTAGCTTTTGCTTGTCTGTATATATTTGCTAAAGTTTCTATGTAAGGTTTGTCAATGCCTTGGTTGGTCAAAGCTTCTATTACTGCCTTGGGATATATAGAATCGAAAGCCTTCTCGAAATCTATGAAGGTTAATGCTAGCGGTATTTCATATTCTTTAGCTCTACTCATTAGTTCTCGAAGCGTATGGATATGATCCATGGTACTGAATCCACTTCTGAAGCCAGCTTGCTCTCTTGGCTGTGCAGCATCTAATGCATTTGTTAATCTGTTGTTGATGATTTTTGTGAATATCTTGTATATGATTGGTAGTAGACTTATAGGTCTGTAGTTTTTAATCTCCTCTTTATTACCTTTCTTATGGATCAAAATTATGTTTGCTGTATTCCAGTGGTCTGGTATGCATCTTGATCTTAGACAGTTCGTGAATACACCTGCTAAGATGTTCCACGTCTTTTTGCCAGCGTATTTAAGCAGTTCCACTGTTATGCCATCAATTCCAGCTGCTTTACCGCTTTTCATTTTTAAAATTGTCGATTCTACCTCTTCCGGAAGGACTTCTGGTACATCTTCGTGGTTACTGATTGCTTCTTCAAGCGTTTCAGGAGCTTTGTATAGTTCGCTATAGAATTTAGTCACGAGTTGTATTATTTCATTTCTGTCTGTAATTCTGGTGTTTTCGTTTGTTAGAGCCACGATTTGCTTCTTCCCAATAATTAATGCTTTTCTTGTTTTCTTATAGTTCTTTCTGTTTTCGATTGCATTTTCTACCAGCCTTTCATTGTATTTTCTTATGTCTTCCTTAATACCTTTTCTTATTGTCTTACAAAGTTCTGTGTATTGTATTCTCTGTACGTTGCTAGTTACTTTCATTTCCCTTCTTTGTTTTAGCATTGTTTTTGTTTTATTAGATAGTTTCCTATGTTCGTTTTGTTCTTGCGGGCCTCCGATTTCTTTGGCACTATCAAGGATGATTTGCATTAATTGAGAGCTGTCGATTTGATCATGTAATCTTTCATCAATTGTCCTTTGATACTGACCTAAGTTTTCTTTTAGATTACTAATATTTATACCGTTATTGTTGGTTTTGCGATTAATTTTATTCTTTCTAGTTTTAGGTCTAGAACAATTTTTGCTCTGAGTAGTCTATGGTCGCTGCCTGTTTGAAATTTATTTATTACACTGACGTCTTTTATTGTAGCAATCTTGTTGGTTAGAATGAAGTCAATTTCGTTCTTAGTGATTCCATTTGGTGCTACCCAAGTCCATTTTCTGTTCGACTTTTTCTTAAAGAATGTATTTGCAATAGGCATATTTTGGTAGTGAGCAAACTGAACCAGTCTTTCTCCCCTTTCATTTCTCTCACCGACTCCATACTTTCCCATGACTTGTTCTTTGTCGTTTCTCTTTCCTACTTTGGCATTAAAGTCACCAATTAAATACTTAAAGTGACTTTTTGTTGTTATTTAATGCTTCAGTTATGTTACTGTAGAGTTCTTCTATTTCTTCGTCAGAGTGAGTAATTGTTGGGGCGTATATTTGTATAATTTGTACAGTATATCTCCTTGATAGTTGTATATATATATATATATATATATATATATATATATATATTGTTATGATTTTGTATTTTTGATTTTAATTTATTTACTTGAAACAATCACAAAAATATACTTTCTCGTTATCAATGTCCTAAAAAATAAACTTCTGATATTTCTTATGTTCAGTGAGTTCAAAGTTTTCTAGTTGTATTTATCGGGATAGGAAAACAAAGGATAATAATAAAAAGTATAATACATAAAATACAGATATTTTTTATTTATAAAAAAAAAAACAATTATTAAATTTGCCGTTATCTTTTCAATCAGCGAATATGCATGTAATGAAATTAATACAAAAAGAAAATTTTAATTCTTATTTTCTTCTTGAGACAAAACAATTTGAAACTAATTTAAATTTGGATACCTTTATAAACTTTTATCTTCCTTATATTTAAAAAATCTATTTTATTATGGAAACAAAACTTTAAAACATTTGATAAACGTAAAAAGGTCTAATCATGCTTTAAACTGGTAACAACAATGAGGTAAACAAATCGCATTTAAGATTTACACACCTTTCAACTTGAAAAAGGAAATATCTGACCTTTCTTCCTGGATTGTTTTAGGACACACACAAAGAATTGTCCACCTTCCACAGCAATGTGTTCTTCCACCTTGCGCCTCGGCTTCTTGTTTCAGTATCTGCTCCTTCAGCCAATTTAACTGACTTAATTTAACCTCCTGACTCAATTCTCCAACACTTAACACACGAAAATCACTTCTTCAAACATTCATATAACTTCTTCGTGACCCAAGGATCTCTTTTCTCACCTGGTGCCACAACTATTTAACACGTATTCCAGAAACTGCACACTTTAGATTCAAGGATTTCTTTACATCGACTTGCAATCTACTTCTTCCACAATTCTGCTAACAAGACTGGTAACTTTATCCACTTAACAATGCCGGCCTCCAACTCACGAACACACACCGCCTGTCGAGACGCAACCTTTCTCTTCGATCACTCAAACATCACTGTCTTCTCGAACCAACAAAAACTCTATCAACCCTCGGTCTGTCGATTTCCCCTTCCAAAAAGATCGTCTCATCACAAAATCCAAATTTGTTTACCACACTTGTTGGAATGCTAATTACCGTTTTCAAGCAAGGAACTTTAATCTTTTAACAATGGTCATTTCCTTGTAAACAAATAATTTTTATACATTTCAAAGATTTTTGCCTTAGTCATAATAGAAGATTTATACAACACAATACCGGACTAATCCTTCAGGTAACAGCTTATTTTCTATAATGTACAAATGGTTTGTCAATAACTCGTTTAGAATGGCTTAGTTCTTTATAAGTCATAAAATTTCGGTACTAATCTATCTATTTACAAATATACAAACTTTCTATCTTAAAATTAATACATATTTTGTCTTCAGATTTCTTAAAAACTTACTTCCGATGGATTCCTTAATTATTTTTGTTCCTTCCGCGTTTGTGGAAGAAGAAGTATAATAAATCCCCGCCTTTGCATATGATAAAAATTACTGAATTATGTAGGGATTTTTCTCTTATGCAAACATTCTTTGTCTCTTATTCATAATATTTATAAACATCGTTGATATTCTATATTCCCCTAATCTTGTCTGAATCCAAATGCTTCAAAACATAACTATTTATACCATTATCATTGTTTATTACGTAAGGACCCTCAAAAACAGGCATTAACTTTGCGCATACATTGCCAGGGATGTTGGACACTCGCAAATGCTCTCACCATAACCTTCTCACCTTTTTGGAAAGTAACTGGTCTTCTTTTCCTATTTTGATCTTGTCTCTGGATATATTTTTCGTTTGCTCTCCGCAATCTCCTTTGCACATCTTCCATTATCTGTGTGTATTCCTTTTGTTTTATATCTTCCCATGGCCTTATCGGCATTATCCCTTTCATTATATATTCTGGGGTTTCTTTCGTTACGGTGCTTGGGATGGTATTTAAATACATTTCTACTTCGGACACTTTCCGATCCCATCGTCGATGTTGACCTTCTGTTGTAATTCGAAGAAATTTCGTCACTTCCTGTATACATCGTTCCGAAGGATTACTCTGAGGATGTCTGATGCTAACAAATTTGTCTCTATTCCCGTTCTCGAAGTTGTCCCTTGAAACGATCATTCCTGAAGTATGTTGCATTGTCTAGAAGAATCCTTCTTGGTGTTCCTACGGTGGCTATAAAATTGTCGATGTTTCTCATTATTTCTTCGCTTTCGTGGTCCGGCAACTGTATAATTTTACATATTTTGAAAATACATCTATCATGACTAAAACATGTTTATTCCTCTTCGTTGTCATAATTAGATCGCTTAATATATCTATTGCTACAATATCTAATTTGTTCCGGGATATAATATTTTTCGTAACGTTTTCATTCTTGAAATTCCTAATTTTATACTTTTGACAGATCGGGCACTTTTGTGTAATCTCCTTTGTAATGCGGTAATCCTGTCGGCAAATATAATTTTCTCGAAACACCAGCCAAACTTTTCTGCTGCCGATATGTCCATTGTCTTCATGCAATTTCTTTATAATCTTCTCTGCCAATGTTTGTGTCACCAAATATAGTTCCCTTCCGTCTATTCTCTTGAAATATATGTCGTTTTCATCTTCCTTTGTTGATATTCTTTCTTCTTCTTCTTCTTCCGGGGCTCATCTCTTCTTTTGAGGAATCCCCGGTATTGACTTCCTTTATCCTTTTCTTAAGTCTTTTCCTTTTTCTTCTTTGTCCTTGCTTCGTTGCCAGATTCATTTCCACTGTTTGTTCTTTCTCCGAAATATCAATTTTCTGTTTCCCATGTTCGTTTTCCTGTTCTCCTTCCTTTTCTTCAGTCAGTTTCATCGTGTTATTTTTGAAATCTATTACTACATGTTTTTCTGCCAGTTCGTCCACTCCTACAATCATGTCATGCGACATGTTTGGCATTATTACACATTGTAATGCATACATTTTTTTATCCAGTCGTACCATCACTCGTATGCCTTCATTTATCGTTGCCAAAATCCGTTTATTCGCACCCACCAAATTTACCCTTGGTATTTTGTATATTAAATTTGTCAACTGTACTTCTTCTATTAATTTTCTGTTTATTAAGGTTATTTCTGACCCGGTGTCTATCAAAATCTTTATTGGTCTATTGTTAATGAAACCATCTACAAATTTTAAATTAACTCCTCTTCTTTCCTCATTATTTCCTGCCAATTTAATGAATTCCTTCGGGTGACAAAAAATTCCTGCCTGGTTTTTTGTTTTTAGTGGGTGCTTTCGTGAAAAACCGACTGTTGTTCTTCCGTATTTCTTCTCTCATCTCTATTTCTTTCATCCTCATTTTCTTCTATTTGTGTATGATTTACCTCTCTTCTATTTTCTTTTTGTCTGTCATATCCGTTTCGGTTTCCACGATATTCCTGTTCATTTCGTCTATTGTAATTTCTGTTTTCTGGATATGTGCGGGTGTTATTTCTGTTTTGATTTTCTCGATATCTGTCTTCATTCCATGGCCGATTTCTGAAATCATCATTTCCTCTTCTATTTTCCCGATTCTCGTTTTCCCTCCTGGGAATAAATTCTCGTCTAGTGTAATCCCTCCTAAAATTTTGTCCTCTCTCTCTGTATTCCTGAGTTTCTCGATGTCTATAATTCTCTTGTGACCTTCTTGCTCTTCTTTCCTGTATCCGTGATGCCCTTATTTGTAGGAATTGGCATAAACTATCGATATCTTTGTAGTTTTGTAAATTTATGTGGTCTTCCATTGTGTCTTCAAAGTGTCTTGCAATCAACTCGACTAATTGCTCAGATGAATAATTGTATTGCAGATGTTTTGCGTTATTGTACATTTGCAATGCGTATGTTTTTTCTGATATACCCATCTTCTCATGGTATTTCCCATTTTGCAATTCCTTATTTATCTGTAATTGCTCTGTCTTTCCCCAGAAAAAACTCAGAAATTTGTTTTCAAATTCTTGCCAATTTTCAAATTCCTCCACTTTGCTGTCAAACCATAGACTTGCCTCATCTTTGAGATGATTTCTGATAACTTCCTTAGCTGTCTCAAAATTTCCCATGTATTGTATCTTCTTCTTTAGATTATTCATGAACGGTACGGGGATGTAGTTTTCTTACATCCCCGCCAAACTGTATTTTTATTTCGCCGGAATTCTGGATAACTATTTCTCTTGTTTCTCCGACTCTATTTTGGTGTCTTATTTCCTTAATTAAATTTTCATTCCGTTTCACTCTTATTTCTATTTCTTCCTTATCTTCTTGCAGAGCGTTTTCAAACTTTGTTTCTAACTCTTCTAATTCCTTTTCCATTTTGTTTTTCATTTTTTTAATTTCCACCTCTTGTTCTGCCATTTCTTTTTTAACATTCTCTAAGCAACTTTTAACTTCTTTTATCACTTGTTGTGTTTCCTGTCGGTTTTTTTCTATTGCTTGTTTCGTTTCACGTTGATTTTCTTCCATTCTCTTGTGAGTTTCTCTTTGATTCTGTTCCATTGTTTTATCCACTTTATCCATTTTTTGCATCATTATTTGTAACATTTTCTCTATTCCTGACAATTCCTGTTGTTCTGATGCCATGATTGTTGTTTCAAAAATGTCTTCTTGTTCTATATGTTCTTCTTGTTTTTTGTTTTCTTTGCTTTTGCTTCTCGTGATCGACATGTAGTTCAAATTTATCCCCGCCTGATATGAAACTCTTAAATTTGTGCAATAATATCCCCGCCAAATATGAAATTCGAGTAATGTTGCAAAGACGAAAAATTTTTCTCTTATCCCAAATGCAATAAATTTAAATAAATGCAATAAAATTTAAAACTTTTGTCAATTGTAAAAATCAATCAAATATAATAAAATATATCATGCAAAACTTGTACCTAGAGAAATTTGAAATGTTATGTCATAAAATGCAGTTATTATAAACTTTGACCATCGGAAATAAATTCTCAATCAACCTGCTTTCTTTCCCTATCCTTTTAAATTCCAACTAGAAATACTTTCTAAGCTTCACACGTTTGGGCGACAGTTGTTATGATTTTGTATTTTTGATTTTAATTTATTTACTTGAAACAATCACAAAAATATACTTTCTCGTTATCAATGTCCTAAAAAATAAACTTCTGATATTTCTTATGTTCAGTGAGTTCAAAGTTTTCTAGTTGTATTTATCGGGATAGGAAAAACAAAGGATAATAATAAAAAGTATAATACATAAAATACAGATATTTTTTATTTTATAAAAAAAAAACAATTATTAAATTTGCCGTTATCTTTTCAATCAGCGAATATGCATGTAATGAAATTAATACAAAAAGAAAATTTTAATTCTTATTTTCTTCTTGAGACAAAACAATTTGAAACTAATTTAAATTTGGATACCTTTATAAACTTTTATCTTCCTTATATTTAAAAAATCTATTTTATTATGGAAACAAAACTTTAAAACATTTGATAAACGTAAAAAGGTCTAATCATGCTTTAAACTGGTAACAACAATGAGGTAAACAAATCGCATTTAAGATTTACACACCTTTCAACTTGAAAAAGGAAAATATCTGACCTTTCTTCCCTGGATTGTTTTAGGACCACACAAAGAATTGTCCACCTTCCACAGCAATGTGTTCTTCCACCTTGCGCCTCGGCTTCTTGTTTCAGTATCTGCTCCTTCAGCCAATTTAACTGACTTAATTTAACCTCCTGACTCAATTCTCCAACACTTAACACACGAAAATCACTTCTTCAAACATTCATATAACTTCTTCGTGACCCAAGGATCTCTTTTCTCACCTGGTGCCACAACTATTTAACACGTATTCCAGAAACTGCACACTTTAGATTCAAGGATTTCTTTACATCGACTTGCAATCTACTTCTTCCACAATTCTGCTAACAAGACTGGTAACTTTATCCACTTAACAATGCCGGCCTCCAACTCACGAACACACCGCCTGTCGAGAACGCAACCTTTCTCTTCGATCACTCAAACATCACTGTCTTCTCGAACCAACAAAAACTCTATCAACCCTCGGTCTGTCGATTTCCCCTTCCAAAAAGATCGTCTCATCACAAAATCCAAATTTGTTTACCACACTTGTTGGAATGCTAATTACCGTTTTCAAGCAAGGAACTTTAATCTTTTAACAATGGTCATTTCCTTGTAAACAAATAATTTTTATACATTTCAAAGATTTTTGCCTTAGTCATAATAGAAGATTTATACAACACAATACGGACTAATCCTTCAGGTAACAGCTTATTTTCTATAATGTACAAATGGTTTGTCAATAACTCGTTTAGAATGGCTTAGTTCTTTATAAGTCATAAAATTTCGGTACTAATCTATCTATTTACAAATATACAAACTTTCTATCTTAAAATTAATACATATTTTGTCTTCAGATTTCTTAAAAACTTACTTCCGATGGATTCCTTAATTATTTTTGTTCCTTCCGCGTTTGTGGAAGAAGAAGTATAATAATATATATTATATATATATATATATATTATATATATATATATATATATATATATATATATATATTATATATATATATATATAATATATATAATTCTTTGGAGGGTAACTTTCGGGAAAGCGTCAAAACAAGGATCAGCTAGAGATGGTATAAGCCAGTTTGGTGTAGAACTTTATTGTAAATGTGAAATTTTCGGTGATATGTTGTCACCTTCATCAGCACCTAAATGGAAAACCTATTTTAGTACAAGTGGTGGAAATTAACATTCAAAACCTACATTGAAAATGTTCAGTTGGTCCTAGAGGTGAAGAACACTGTCACAAACATGTTAAAAATATTAAAAAATACATTTAAAATTTTGAATAAAATCATTACAACACAACAGGGTATTATTTAAATACAAACACAACAAAAATCTAAAAAATTACACCCTACAAAAACTGGGTTTTTACTACCTTTAGGATATGTCTTGGTGAGTTTTGATGTTACTTCCTTATTTACCAACATCCCTCTTGAACTGGTAGTTTCTATCTGACAACTAATTACCATCTTATTGAACAGAACTGTACAATTCCCAAGTTTTGTTCCTGAAACTGATTACCTTTTTATACAACAATACATATTTCACTTTTCAAAATGAATTCTATGTCCAAATAAAAGGAGCACCCATGGGTGGAGCTATATCCCCAACTTTAGCAGAAATTGTAATAAACTCCCTACTTCACTACTGTACTCAAAAAGTTGATTTCCAGTTCCCCTTCATTTACCAATATGTAGACGACCTCATATGTGCAGTAACCCCAGACAAAATCAACTACACTCTTGACATTTTCAACTCATATAACACTCACCTACAATTCACTGTTGAAACAGAAGAGAATATAGTGTTCCATTCCTCGACACCCATGTAACCAGACATGAAGACAACACAGTAAGGTTGGATTGGTACAGAAAGAAAACATTCTCAGGTAGATGTGTGCCTTTTCACTCGTATCATCCAGACGAACAGAAGATTAACATCATCAAAGGTCTGAAAAACAGAATAAAAAGAATTTGTCACCCTTCTAACTACAATAAGAACATCAAATTATTGTATGAGATTCTTAGAAAAATCACTACCCTAAGATGCTTCTTAATAAATTGCTATTCCAAGATATGCCAACAGTTAGAACACACCAAAGACAAACATTAGAAGGAGAAACAGTAGAAGTTTTCTATGGGAGATTACCTTACATCAGAGGTTTATCACCACAGATCACAAACCTTTTCAGACAGTTCAACTTCAATGTAGTGTATTCTATTCCATGTGGTTCCTGTTCAGAAGTGTATGTCGGTCAAACCAGCCAGAAACTCTCAAAAAGACTAGCTTTGCACAAGAGTGATGTAGTGAGGAAGCCCACCTGCACAGCCTTTAGCCAACATATTAAGAATACTGGACACATTGCTAACTATGAAAATGTGCAAGTACTAAAGAGGATTGACAACCAATTTAAGAGAAACTTCATAGAAATGTGCTACATCCATAACTGCAGTTCTTCTATAAACTGTAAGAAAGATGTTGAAAACTTAAGTTGTATTTATTCCTTTCTACTTCAACAGGACTTGACAAGATGTAACAAACTGGAGAATGTAGGTAACTTATCATAACATGCATAGATTGCCTACCTGTACTTGAGAAAAGACTTCATTTCCCTGCTGATTGTGTTTCCTGGGGTTCTTTCTTTCCATATCCATGAGGTTCTAACGTGAAAATTATAACCTCGTTGCATATGATACCCGGATATTGACAGAAGTCAGGAATATGTCATCAAAAAAGAAGAATAATTCTTCTTTAAAGCGTAAATTAAAACTCTTTTTAAAAGCTACTACTTTTATTTGATCCATTTTTCTTTAAAATGAATAAGAAATGTTTTATAGACAGAAACAATGTTTTTACTTTTAGGGTTGTTTAAGACAAACAAAGAAAAAGGAGTTTTTAAAAATTTGTCATCAGCTATTCCTTATATACCTTTCCAAACCTTCAAAAACCTATTATACGAATTTTACATGAAATCCATGATTTTTTCACAGATTGAATGGGGTATAAGTAACGTCTGAACCTTGACAGTAACAAGCTGATAATGCAAAAAATGAAAAGTGCGATCTTTTGTGCTACTAAAGAAACAAACCTGTCAACAGAAAGGTAAAATCTAATTATTAACTTATTATGGGTCAATCAAAGGGTGGCATTGTGCCACTTTTACATGACTTCAAAGCGGGTAAATATCTCATCCCAACCTATAATCCCTAATCCCTACCGAGACGAATTTATGGATTACAAACAAAAAATAGACTGTGGTATAAATTATTGAAATTACAGCCTTGGTAGAAAATCAACGCTAAAATATTTTATATAACTTAGAGAAAAATACAAAGAAAGAAATTAAAAAAAAATGATAAACAGATATTAAAAGATATGGGGAATAATAATCGAGTTAGAATCTATGGAGAGGGCATCACATGACTAAAAACGACCTCACTTCGGCCATATTGTTAATACTATTGTTAATATTGTTCTGACACTTTTGACAGATCGTGTAAGTTTATTTACGTTTGTTTTTTTTTCGAATATTTTAAGTTTTATAATACTTTTATAGAAACTGTAATAATATATTGTGATAGTGCATAATAATAGTTTCTTGTTCTCAATGTAGTTGCAGTAGCAGAAGCAATGCTAATAAAAAATCTTCAGGAATAACGTTGTACAGGTTAGTATACAAATATGTAAACAAAGTAATGGCCCGTACTTCAGAGAATAAATTAATAGTATTTGACTGTATTAATTTATCGTTATGTATAATATATCGTGTTTTTAGTGTTGACTGCGGGATAAATAAATAAATAACTAGCCATATTTTTATGGTAGTTTTAATATTATTGAGTCCGGCCATGATCCCACCGCCATATTGGTATTATCGTTAGCCACACCTACCTACGCCGTTTTTAATACACACGTTAATATGCTCATAGCTTCTCCATAGATTCTAACTCGATGGGAATAACTGACATTGAACATACTTCAGTCGAACTGTCAATCTATAAATAAACATACATACAACTAGTTTACTTAATTATCTTAAAAATAACATTATTAATGTCATTTTGTTTATTGATGCATGTTTTTCTCAAAATAAAAATCTGGTTTTAACAGGTTAGAATGCTATTAGAAGCGATAAACCCTGATGGATACGGTAGAGTAGCCATCCTCATATCAAATAATCTTTGATTTACTAAATTAAAGTAACAATAAAATACTGAAAACTTTGTTTTCAAAACTTTCACAAAATTTATTTTAAACTCTTATTACTCACCTGTTTCGGCTGATTGTCTTTCTCAAGTGATCTATTTTTGGCATGCGTTTACAGTTTATAGTTTTTAATGAAATAGGTTGAGTACGGGAGAACTGTTTGTCTTAAGTTGGTTATTCTGAATTATATCTGTGTTTTTTATTTGTTGATTTCCAGATTCTAACAAAGATAGCTTAAGGCATTTATTTTGACTGTAAAAATTTTAAATTCGTCATTAAAAGAATAATTATGATCTAGAAGGTAAAGTGCGTATGTAGAATCTGTTTTTTCTACTATTGAAAGTCCGTTTATGTTCTGCTATTCGTTTAATAAAATTTCTACCAGTTTGACCGATGTAAGTTTTTGGGCAGTCGCCACATTTAAGTTTGTACAGACCACTTTGTACATTTTTAAAGTAAAAATAGTAAAATAAATCCAAAACGATAACAAATGATTAAAATCACAAGAAATTTGAATAAAATAATTATTAAAAAAATAATAAGATAAATGTCGCTTTTATAACGGTACAATTATAAATATATAATAATACCTTTAAAAGACATTTAAAATAAAATAATAGGGCAGGGTTTCATCATTAACATTGAAAATTTTTTCATGTTAGAAAATTTTAATAAAGTAAATATTTTAAATTTCTTGTGAAGTCAAATAGTTAAAAATATTTATTATATTTATATAAAAGATCTCTACTTGAGACTTGAATATTACAAACGGCTTTATTATTACTTCTTTAGCCATTTATATTTTTAATATGGTTATCATTATTAAAAATACGGGTTATATTGTTGATTTTTATACAAAGCAAAATATTTTACTTTTTTAAGTTTTCGAGACATCCTTTATTTTCCTACTTCGCGCTGTTTCCACAGCTTGCTTTCTAAATGCCAAACTGAAATATTATTCTTAACCAAGAATAAACTGCAGCATTTAATTTTATTTCGAACATAACAAATTCCTTACAATGGGTGGAAACCATAGAACAAGTAGGGTGAATAATGAGCTTTGCAAGAAAATTAAATACTGCGGTCTATTTTATTTGAAGAGCAGCGACAGATAGTATGCTCTCCCAGCAATGCAAAAGGACCGTTAAAATTTTGATAAAATAAATTAAAATATTATTAGATGAAGAGGTTTTATTTCCTTCAATATTTTTGCAAAATTACTTGAAATAATAAATGTATATTGAGGATTTAAAATAAATGACACATACGAAATTAAAATTCTAAAACAACAGGCAATAGGACTTCGTACATCCTAGATTTTCACCCAACGTGACCGTAAGTAGAACCGAAAGTGGATTTTTAAACTACTCGTGTAACTTAGTGTTGCTCTATATACGATTTCACCAATTCTGGTGACTTTAGAACAGTACTTCCTGTTGCAACTCTAAAACCGAATGTCCGATGTCAAATTTTTTACCTTTGATACCATTTTTGGTACACCCATTTGTCAGAATATATCTATTTTAACAACTGAGGAGTTGAGTTTACGGACGGACAGATAGAAATAGATAATTTAAGTTTTTTTTTAAATCTGCTTTATTTTAATTGCGTATAAAGCTTTATAAATATCAATATATATATATATATATATATATATTATATATATATATATATATATATATATATATATATATATCTGCAAAGAAATCTGCAAAGAAATCTGCAAGAAAAAACTCTAATGAGTATCAATTGTTCGCCGAACGTTTTCGCCAAAGAGAATTAATTTAGCTTCTTCAGGGCTGAAAGAGAATAAATTATAATTAGCTACCATATATTATCTATTAAAAAACATAAAAAACATTATTGGTCTTACCGTAACTAGAATTTTCGAGTTAGGATGTTATAAAAACTTAGCTAGTAACAACATAGTGGTGTTTTTTGTTACTATGTGCAAAAAAAGTTTTTTTTTAACGTAGGAAATGTATGGTAGCTTTAAACTTAAAACGCAAAGGTTTATCCAAGGTTAATCGAAAAAACCCAATGTAACTACATTTAAAGGAAGTAATTCTTTGAATTGTCGGCAATAACTAAATTTTTGATTGTTATAAAGTTTAAATGTGAGGTTCTGTTTTCTCAAAGCGCATGTGCTGACAATTCAAGTAGTTCCTTTGAATATTTATGTCGTTAAGGTATATTGGTAAAACCGAATGAAGTTAAATCCCAGTTTGGGGAAATATTATTTTAGAATTTTCTTAATTGAAATTCTTTTTTAATTATAGTATATTGTTCATGTATTATTATAATAATATCTTATTGAGATGTATCTAAGAAAAGCAAGGAAATGTTATCGTTTTTAGTTAATGAAAATTATTATTAAAGTAGGTAAGTTGTTAATGGATATATCAGTCAAGTTGGTTATCTGTGATGTTGTACTGTTCTTGGTATCTGATTTAAGTAAGAAGTGGTATATATCGCTTGTGCGCTAAGCTCATAAATATTCAAAAGAACTACTTGAATTGTCAGCACATGCGTTCTGAGAAAACAGAACCTCAAATTTAAACTTTATAACAATCAAAAATTTAGTTGTTGCCGACAATTCAAAGAATAACTTTCTTTAAATGTAGTTACATTGGGCTTTTCGATTAACCTTGGGTAAACCTTTGCGATTTAAGTTCAAAGCTACCATACATTTTCTACGTTAAAAAAAAACTTTTTTTGCACATAGTAACCGGTAAGACCAATAATGTTTTTTAATAGATAATATATGGTAGCTAATTATAATTTATTCTCTTTGAGCCCTGAAGAAGCCAAACTAATTCTCTTTGGCGAAACAATTGATACTCATTAGAGTTTTTCTTGCAGATCCCCAATATTTAAGAGTTTGTAACGAGTCCGTCACTTAAGGAACCAGTTACCTTTTTGTCACTGGAATCCTTTAATTTAATTATAAATTAAATTCATTTTTGAAATATTCTTAAACCCAAATATTTAAAACTACCAGTAAATTTTATTTTCGAAAGTTGGCATTAAATCCCGCCCTCTGTCTAAGACTCTGAAAGTACATCGTCGTGACAGCCGAAGTACCGTCAGATCGTCACTTGTTGCTGGAATTTCGTCGAGCGAACTTCGTTTGTTCAAGGCGGCTGTAGGTGCCATTTTCATGAATTGGGTTTAAGTTTATTTTTTATTTTGTGGAAAAGCTGTTGTGTTGGAAGAAGCCATTTGTTATTTAGTTTTTTTTTGTGAAAGTACTTTAATTTTGGACCACCTCAGCCGCCTACTTACGGATTCCAGTGCAAGTCAGGGAAGAATACTTATTTGTTTTTTTTGTAGAATTTATTAAGACAAGGGGAAGAGGAATTTTAAGTTTTATGGGTTTTATGAAGAAGAATTTAATGGACTTGGTTTAAAGTACCTCCTTTTTTTTATATGGAATCCAGGTTTGGAGTAAATTTACCCACCTGCAATTAGTTCTTCACTAGAGGACCTTCCAGGGAAACCTAAGGAAACCGGCAGGAAGAACTTAGTTTTATCTTTTTGTTTCTTGTTTAAATATCTTTAATATCATTACGTCCTCTTCAAGGTTTTAACTTTTATATCATTAATAATAATTACATTTACTTTTCCTATAACAATAGTCAGTACAATTTAATTAAATTATTTATGGTCTACCAAGGGATGAGATTTTGACTCTCCCTTGAATCTCTCTTCATCAGGTTATCGTGTGCACACATATCCGGAGAGTTTCATTTCATTTCAAACTTAAACATTTATTAAACGAAAACTAAACTATTATATTAGTGAGTAGTATTTTATATTTATATTATTTATATTTCATTTTATATTATTTATACATAATTATTGAGTATAACCTTTGTCAAAATTTAACATTAATAGGTACGTTAGGGGGGGAAATTGTTTTATAATTATATTCAGGGATTTTATTGTATTTAGATAAGTATTTTAAAAATAGTCTGTACATAAAATTGGTATTTATTAAAGTTGGGTTTAAAACAATTCAATATTTCAATTTACTGCCTATCTCTCAGATTTCAGCAATACAAGATATCTCGGAAGAAAACATTTAACTTCCTGGCGCCCAAACATTTAGTAGAGCAACTTTATCTTTCTCTGTTTATTTCTTGGTAGTTTCTAGTCATTAATTCTTACATCTTACGGTCTCTGTAGGGCATGCAAATTGGCCGAATCCCTCTTTGAGTGTCAAGTGGTCATTCTCCTGCATAGTCGCTAGCCAGCATTAATTTTATTATATTTCAAATATTCATATTTACCCTTTATTTATTTCTTTTACATAATTTATTTCTATCTAATCCCTTCCGTCTTCTGTTATTTCAGATATTAGTCCGTTGGTGTATCAAGGTACATTTTAGAGTTTACCCTATTGCTACACTGCACATTTTTGCTATACATTCTTGTTATATTGGCGCTCCAGCTAATTCAATTTTGTTACAAGTTTACTATATATATATATATATATATATATATATATATATATATATATAAATATATAAATATATACGAAGTAACAAGAAGTCGAGAAGAGAACTCTCTTTGATAGCAAATTAGATGAACCGCAAATTCAAAGCCTACAGTCTAATATTTGGTCATTATAACCAAAATAACAGCCAGGTATGCTAGCAGCGACATCTATACAAAGAAACAAGAAGTCGGGAGACCTCTCTTTGATAGCAAATTAGGTGAATCGCAAATTTCAAAGCCTCTTGCTAGAGACTTTTAACGACGCTAGAAGTATCCTTTTACTTCGTTATGAATCTACAATTCAACTTTAGTCGTTGCAGGTCTTCTCCATTGGAGGCATATCTGAGATTGTTGAGATTAATTCCGTTAATTTTAATACCTGTATACCTGTATACCTGTACCTTCAACTAAGGCTTCTTTGAGAATAAATTCGGAGTAGATATTAAAAAGTAGAGGCGATAGAATACATCCTGGCGTCACTCCACATCGTATTTCCACTACTTCCGTCTTGTTGTGTCCAGCTCGTAAGTTTGTACATTGATGCCGATACAAAGTTTTGATAATACGGAGGTCTCGGTCATTAATTCCCACCTGTTGCAAGACACCTATAAGTTTGTCATGGTTTACTCGGTCAAAGGCCTTTTCGAAGTCGATAAAACACATATATTATACTGATTGTTCTATATCCCTACATCTTTGAACCATGACCTACAAACTGAAGAGTACTTCTCTGGTTCCAAGGTTGTTTCTGAAACTAAATTGTGTTTCACATAGTTGTACTTATATTTTGTTGTATATTCTCGAATGTAGTATTTTTATTAAAATTTCCAGTACATGATTCATTAAACTGATAGTGCGATGATCGCTACAACACTGTTTGGCATTTATTTTTTTCGGTATCATTACAAATATTGACAGTAGCCTGTCTGTTGGTATATGTCCTGTTTCGTATTATTTTGTTTAAAGAGGGTTAGAAGAGAATGTTTGTCCTCATCATTGAGCAGTTTGATTATTTTGCTTGGAATTTCATCTGGACCGGTTGCTTTCCTATTCGTTGATAGCTTTGTAGCTCTTTTCATTTCATCGAGTGTTATGTTTGGACCAGTCGATATAGTTTTGATTTGAATTTCTGCTCTATCGTCATCAAAAAACAGCTCCTTAATATATTCTTTTCACCTCTCTAATCTGTCTTGTTCATTGACTATATTATTTCATTGTTTATCAAGTAAACTACTAGCAAATGACCTATATATGTAAGAGTTGTTTTTTTCACCTTTTTGTACATATTAAACATGTCATTCTTCTTCTGCAGTTCTTCTATTTCAACACATTTGTTGCTGTACCATTTTTCCCTTGCATCCCTGATTTTCCTTCTGATTTCTTTATGAATTTTATTGTATTCTTTAATGTTTTTATTTTTCTGTTTTCGCCTGTTTAAGTCCCAATATTTCATAAGTCATCCATTGTTGTTTGCGATGATTAATAGTTTTATACTTTTTAGTTGTTTCTTGCATAATGCTTTAGACACGATTCCAATGGTCTTCGACGTTACGTGTTTCTTTCGATTTTTCGAACTTCTTTTTTATCTGCTGTGTAATTTCATACTATTATTTTGAATACAGTCAGTGTTTATTCGGTTAGTCGATTATTGGCGTTTTATTATTTTAAGTTTGAGTTTTATGTCACTGATAAATAAGTTATGATCTGACAGGACATCGGCTCCAGGTAGTAGGATAGCTAATTTAATGTTTACGTCAAGCTTATTAAGAAATCGGGCGTAAAAATGCAGAATTTGGTTTCTATTACTTCTGCTTTGTTATGATATAAATTTACTTCTCGTTATATTAATTTATGCTTAAACATTGGAAACCAATAGAACATGAATTTTCTTTTTTGTATTGTATTTTTACAGTTTATGACACCGCATTTGCGATATCCCATTTTCTTCAATAACTACTTCTGAAATATGCTGACAAAGTTGCAAGATTTCACTGCTGCACGCGCACGATCGTTTCTCGTATCCCCTTCAAGTACTTGCACATAGCAAATGAAAGTCTTCCAGAAGTTGACATTGATAAAGGCGCGAAAACTGATGTGGATATTGAACTGGACAGTATTACGCTGACTAACGCCAAAATTACGCTGAATTACGCTAAAAAATCTCTGAAACATTTCTTGGACCAGCATAGGACCGCAACAACGAAAGACATCAAAACTCATGTGACTGCCTGGAAGACGACCATGGTGTACATATCTAATGTGAAATTATTTTTTACTTTTGTTACTTTTTTTAAACACCATATATTGTTTCATATTGCTAAATTTATTATTATTTAATGCTATCTGGGACCTGCATATTTTGTTAAAATTATTCATATAATATCGGTATAAATCCACTCTTTTTTCACATAGGGTAAGTGTGTTTACATTTAGTATGTTGCTACATTTTTCCGATCTTGCTGTATGGCGTGGAGGCCTGGACGCTGACGGAGACGCTAACGAGAAAACTAGAAGCATTCGAAATGTGGGTGTACCGACGCATTCTTCGTATATCCTGGACCGAACATGTCACCAACATAGAGGTACTCCAAAGAATCGGAAAGGAGAAAAAAATCGTGAATAAAATTAAACAAAGAAAGCTTGAATATCTAGGCCACATATTGAGACACGATAAGTACCGTCTGCTACAATTGATTGTCCAGGGAAAAATAGACAGTAAGCGAGGGCCAGGCAGGAGAAGACACTCGTGGCTCCAAAATCTGCGGAAGTGGTTCGGGCTCACATCGGTCGAACTATTCAGAAGCGCCGCAAACAAGATCAAAATTGCCATGTTAATAGCCAACGTTCGCAACGGACAGGGCACTTGAAGAAGAAGAAGGTAAGTGTGTATAAGAGCACGCATGTGTATAAGAGTACGCACCTATTATTTTTAATATAGGATCGCCATCTATTAAAGTAATTTTTATTTGAAGGCATTCTAAATACATTCCCACTGCACGGTCATGAACAGAAATCTGCATTATCGTCCTAGTTTTGTGAATATGGTCGCTGCAAATAGTTGCCGTTCAAATTTATAATTTTGTGTGTTCACAATTTAGTCAATTGAGAGGTAAGCTGGTAAGCAAACCATTAGTTTTGTATCAAAGATTTTAGACTGCATTTATATGAAATAGTGATTGCTTTAAAAATAATGTGCCGTAAATCTGTTTTCGTAATAAACTCTTAAAATCACAAAATGCATATATGTATAAGAGTACGCAGTTACCGATGTATAAGATTATGCAATGCGAACTCTTATACACTTCATCTAATTTATATAACGATGCACGTCATCGGCGTCATAGCCTGTGACGTCACATGATACCAACACAAAATATTTAGGTTGTAGGTGTGTTTTTTTTAGAATCACTTTACCGAGTACACTGGCATTACAGCCACTAGACATATTTTATTATATACGCGTAGAAATAATATTTAAAAATTTCTATTAATGTTAACTTAAAGAAATACATAATAATATGTTTCATTTAATTTGTATAAATGCATTATAAAGCGTTTTTATCAAGAACATTTGTTCGGAACACACTGTAACTGTAATCGAACGAAGGTAAAATTTTGGCATAAATTAGTAACACTTATTTGACAGTTGCGGTGTTGACACTTTTTGTACTTCATTATTTTGAATTTTAAAGTGAATATCTCTTGTTTTATATTTTTAACTATTTAATAAAATCTGTTCTTTATAGAACAAAATTAGTGTGTTTTATTTCAAAAATGTCACGTAAGAATTTAAATAGTCACTGTAAAGAGATGGTAATACTTTTGCAATAATTATGTAATCTGTTTGATTTAAAATGGAGTTAGGATTTTTTTATACTTTGGCAACTATGTCAACTTCGATCTCTGACGTAGATAATGACGTAAGTCGTTATCTAAATTAGATGAATTATACACAGTTGAGTACTCTTAAACAATATTTTATTTGTCTTAATTTTTCTTTTTATTTTCAGATTTTAAATTCCTAATGAGTCAGTACAAACGAAAAACCGATAGAAAGTTAATTTTTACTGAAGAAAAGTTACATAGAAAACATAGAAATACAGCAAAAATTAGAAGCAGGATGTAGTAAAAGAAGTGTACCGAATGATATGGA
Organism: Diabrotica balteata; assembly: GCA_918026665.1. Taxonomy (NCBI): domain Eukaryota; kingdom Metazoa; phylum Arthropoda; class Insecta; order Coleoptera; family Chrysomelidae; genus Diabrotica; species Diabrotica balteata. The sequence goes on from OU898277.1 coordinate 154,089,684, forward strand.
AATAAATGAGGCCACATTAAGAAAAATAATAAAGTGTGGAAATGTACCAAAATCATTGGGACGATGTCAAAGCGATATTCCAAGCGACCTAGAAGCCAAATTAGCACAATAGATGCGAGAATTAGATCAGATGTTCTATGGAATTACAAAAAGAAAAAAATTGCAAATAGCAGCGTATAAATTTGCTGAATCTAATAATATTCCTCACTTTTCTAATAGAAATCTACAAATGGCTGGTGAGTCATGGGTAAGAGGATTTTGTCAGCGGAACAAAATTGCGCTTCGACAGCCAGAAAAATGTTCGATGGTCCGAATTATAGGTTTTAATAAAAATGAAGTAACAAGAGTTTACGATAACCTTAAAAATCTTTATGAACTAAGGCAATACTCTCCAAGTTCAATGTATAAGATGGATGAATCCGGTTTATCAACCGTGCCTAATAAGGTACCCAAGACATTAGCGAGCGAGGGAAAGAAACTTGTAGGGAAGGTAGCTAGTGCAGATCGTGGACAACTTGTAACGGCTGTATGTTGCATGAACTCCACAGGTAACTATATTCCTCCAGCACTCATATTCCCAATTAAATTCACCATGTGAAACTCTAAAATTAATTTCTGAATCTGGATATATCAACACAGATCTTTTTTATAAATGGTTAATCCATTTTAATAAGTTTGCCAAACCCAGTGCTGAAAACAAAGTTCTTTTAATTCTCGACAATCACAGCTGTCATCGTGACCTGCCAGCTATAAAATATTGTCAAGAGAATCACATTGATCTTTTATCTCTACCATATCATTCAAGCCATAAACTACAGCCACTGGATATTGGATTTCTTGGTCCTTTAAAAAAAACCTACAGTTGGGAATGTGACAAGTGGATGGTAAGTAATCCAGGTAAAGTAATTACACAATTTCAAGTTTCTGGATTATTTAGTACTGCTTATGGTTCTGTAGCAAATATTCAGAAGGCCGAAAATTTGGACAATCCAGTAAGTGCGGTAGTAAATAATACTTTAAATAGAGTCGGTGTAGAAGAAGAAAATAATGGACTTCATCTTCCAAGAGTATCTGAAGTAATACCTCCTTCAAAGCAGCCTGAGAATGAAGATGATCTAATCTCTTCTCATGTTACACCTCCTCTCGGTGTGGCTAATCTTGATATTGAATGCGAAGATGGTGTATTAATACCATCCCAAGCTAGCACTAATAGCTTAAATATGTCAGTGTCAGCGGCAGAGATTTTATCATTACCCTAAATTAAAGAAAAGCCTAATCGACGCAAAACAAAATATCAAAAGTCCGAAATACTTTCCAGTAGCCCATATACAAAAGAACTTGAGAATTTGGAAAAAACCAAAGAAGTAGAACAAAAAAAGAAGACGGAACGAATAAAAAGAAAATTAGTACTTAGTTGTAGTAAATCATTGCGCAAAGTTAAAAAAGGCATAAGGAAAATGATCCTGATGTAACGTGCCCAGGATGTAATGAATTATATTCAAATTCTGTTGAAGACTGGATCATGTGCTTTCAATGCGAGAATTGGTGACACGAATCTTGTACGACTTCGTAACAGAAGACTTCATGTGTTTTAGCTGCGAGGAGTACCAATGGATTTAAAGATGAAACAAAAATGAGTTTTAAAACATACTTTTTATATTTCTTTTTTATGTATTTGTGTTGCATTTATTTTAAAAATAAAGTTTGATTCTTGAAATGTCTTAATATTTTTGTACACTTCAGTAATGTGCTTAGGGGAAGGAGGGGAGCTTTCGACAACAAAATGGTTTTTTGTATATAAAAATTTGTTAAATCCATATTTTTAAAATAAAAGAGCATTAATAGGTAGATCAAAGTTTTATTCAAATAATTAACCTAAAATTAAAGAATAAATAAAACCATTTAACAGCAAAAAATTTTTTTTTAAACTTTACAAATGGTCGAATGCTCCCTACCCCTAGGGAGCATTCGACCAGGTGGAGGGGAGCATTCGACTATGTTAAAAAGGATATTCAAAAAAATAAAAAAAGAAAAAGTTTTGAAAAAAGTACTTTATTTTAGAAAGAATATCAAAAGTAAAACACAATGTAGTGAAAAAATAACATTAATGACCCACCTAAACAAAATCAGTTAACATTTAAGGTGCTAAAACAACTAAACTTAAAATATGAAGCTGTTCTCGTTGTTCCAGTTTTTGTTAGTTTTTTCAATTTGCTTATAATGTCTCTATTGTCCACTTCGCTTATGTCTTCAATTTGTGGGAAATACAAAGTAGTTGAGTTACCCTTCCTTCTCAAAAATTTACTTTTTGTTGCCTCTTCTGAAATTTCCAAAATTTGCCCCAAAAAATGAATCAGTTTGGATTTAGTCATAAACCTTACTAAAACAAAATCTTCTTTTTTAAGATCTTGTTGATCAACTCCCTCAATTTCATCAAATTCGTCACTCAACTCTTCACCTGAATCGCCATGAAGAGATAACGCGTCATTTTCCGGTTGATGATGAATCAGAAACGTTTTCCATCTTTACTTTCTTTTTGGGGAGTTTGTTTTCTTTTGCCTGCATGTTATTCTTAAACACATTTCTCTTAACACCTCTTTTTTTACTTTCCTTTTCTTGTGCAATATTTTCCAATCTTTCTTTTTCAGGAGTGTCAGTATAAATTCTTGAAATTCCTGGCATTCGCTTACTTTTATTTTCTTTTCTTATGGCTTTTGGAAATGGTCTAATTGACTCTGGTGTGATTTTGACTTGATTCTTATGCTTACTGCAGGATGGTGTTGGCATAGTTCTTATATCATGTGTAATATTAATGGTATTCTTTACTTTTTTTGATTCAGTTGCAAGATCTTTGTGATCTTCTTCTATTTTGTCATTTTCGATCTTATCTCTTTCAACACGATCTTCTGTTTCTCTATGAATGACTTCATGTTCTATTTCATTATATTCGAGATTCACCTCACCTTCCACCATATTGTTTTGATTGTGTGGATTTACTGCGGGATGGAAAGGTTTGTCTGTTACATAACTAGGCACAAAATCGTCATCGCTAAAAGCTAGTCTGTTGAATGGCCAAATCCCAGGCTTTTTAAAACTACTCACAATATTTTCATTTGTAAAAGCTCTTGCATATGCACGGTGTGTCAATTCTGGTATATTTTTTATTGTTATGGTTTTTCCTGGATTTGATACCATCCAATCATTAAAAGCGATGCTACAAAAATTTTTAAAGGGCTCATAGACCCCAATATCTAGGGGTTGCATTCTGTGAGTCGTATGGGGTGCAAAAGTTAATAGAACAATCCCACTCTCTTTGCAAAATTTTACGCTTTGAAGATTGACATGGGACTCGTGATTATCAACCAGCAATAATATGGGATCCTCAAGGAAGCAGCGAGTATGCTTTACTATATGTTGTAATACCGAGGGAAATAATTCTGCAGTCATCCAACCAGATTTGTTTCCCAATGCCAAACTTGACACTGGCGCGTTAACTAGAAGATCTTCCACATTTCTAATCCTTGGGAATACATAAACGGGAGGCAGGCTTTGTCCAGAAGCACTTAAAATTCCCACAAATGTCACCAATTCACCCCTTTCAGCTGAAGCAGCTTGCGAGACTTGTTTTTTGCCTTTGAGGGAGACAATGTTCACTTGCTTCATGACAGTGGTAACTCCGGTTTCATCAAGATTATAAATTCTTTCTGGAGGAAATTTGTAGCGTTCCAACACTTTTTGAAGATTTGCAAAAAATTGGTTAACCTTATGTTTATTAAAAGCGGTACTTCTGCTTAGACTGGTGCTTTCTGGTTTCCTTAAGGAAAGCGTTGGGTGGCGTTTCATAAATCCTCGTCGCCATCCTATCTTTTTTTCCTGGTGCCACTCTTGCGGAATTTTGCAACTAGGCAATACGGAGGGGTAATCATAAGCTAATTTTTGGATATGAGTATAAGTTAGTCCGTAGTTAAGGTCAGAGCATCTCTTGATATATGCTTCCAATTCAGCTTCTTGCTCTACCGTAAATACCTGCCTATTTGTATATTTGCTTGAATATTCGGGTGCATTTCTGTCAGCGTCACTTTCATTCCCAGAGTCATCCGGATTTTGCATATTCTGCCGCAAATACTCTTCTCTAGTTTTCTTCCGTAATATCTTTTTCACCCTACTTTTAAGTGTTGACCTTTTTATTCCATGAATTCTGGCAGCCTCCCTTTCTGAAGAAGTTCCGGTAAAACAGTCTATAATTGCTTGCTTAATGGCATTTTCGTCTATTTGGTGTCTGTTGGTTTTTAGTACTCGTTTTCGAGGCATATCTAAAAAAAATACAGCAAGTAAAATATGGAAATTTTTTAAAAATTTATTACACAATAAACAGTGATTTATTAAAAGACCATATTTTGAATAAACTTTCAAAAAATTCGTTTTATTAGCTAATTTAGTTCTCGAGTTAAAGTTTAATTATTGTTTGCCCAAATGTATTAATCATTGTCTCACTACCCTTCAGTCTTTGTTTACCTTCCACATAAATAAAAACATAATACCAAAGAAAATAATATTTTAAATATTTAAAATAACGGCTAGGGAGCATTCGACCAGTGGTCGAATGATCCCCAGTTTTTGGTGGTGGAATGCTACCCAGGGTACAGAAACAGATTAATTAGTTCCACAAAAAATATTTATAGTTTTTAGGTTAGAATTGTATTTGTCAATCAAAACTACAATATCTAAAGATTCCTTGTACAAAATAATGAAATCCAAAAACCAGGTTTTTAAGCAAATGTTAATTGATGTTTGAGGCATAGAATTCTTACCAAAAGATGCGTTTTTCAACTTTTTTCCTTAAAAAATTAGAAACGCTATATGCACATGTATAATTATGATCAAACGATGCGCAACTAACAACATAACCTAAAGTCACTTGATTTCTGCGGGAAATTTAAACCACTTGGAAAATAAATGTGATGGTTGAATGCTTCCCCTGGTCGAATGGTCCCCTCCTTTCCCTACTCTTAAACATATAGATGCGTACTCTTATGCAAATTTGTGTATAAGAGTACGCATTAGCAGCTTCGCAAACAAAATCAAATATTTCCTATTTGAATACAAACATGGTTTAAACTATTCTAAAACATCTTTTCCAATGGTTGATTAACAATGTGAGAAATCATAAATAGTCCATTTTCGTAAAAATAAAAAAATGTCGCACTTTTAATATTAAGTACTCTTATACGCATTTACCCTATTGTGCTTTTAATATTCCTATTTACATATAATAATATACTATCCTTGTTCTTTAAAATATCGTCTAATTTAAATGTTTTAACTCAACGGCGACTCAACATTTCTGCATTTTACTCCGAAAAGTTTTTTTTACATTTATTACATTTTGATTAATCGCTCCTCAATTACATACCAGCCAGCTGCATAAAAATTGCTTCGTATTACAAAGAACTAGACTGTAACGTAAACATACAGTATAAAGAATGCAGTATACATTTGTTAATTGTTTAATAAACACAACAAAAAAATCACTAAGGAAAATTTTATATGAATGATAGTCATAAAATTAAGATACACCTCCGCAATTTAAAATGTTTTATTACTAAATTCATCGCCTGCCTTCCTTGATAAATTACATTCTCACATTGCATGACCGCTTACCGTCCATGCCAATAACAAAGAGGCGATCTATCAAAAAAAAAAACATCCACACACAACGTTGTGGATAGAATAGAAGAGGTCGTCGAACATAACCGGATATTGTATCCCGTATTTTACACTCCGACATGCATCAATGTCACCGTGTCAGAAAATCTGTGCAGTCCCAATAAGCCGGGCCAGACGCTTAGAAAATAACAAAGTGTGGCTAATGATATCCTCTGTCAAGCTAGTCTTTCCCTTGTTATCCTTGGAGGTTAGGCAGGGTAAGGTCTAAGGTGAACATCGCTTCCTTTTTATTTCGCTGCTCAGATTTGACTTTATTCTTTGTTAAGCTCCGTTAAATTAAAAATCTAAATTGGAAAAATTACATGCATTTTGTGGTAAAATAGGATAACTTCAAGGAGTTTTAAAAACCTATATATTTAGTAGTATTACAAACGTTTTCGTAAGGCATTGTAAACAGTTATAAATAAATTTTTAAATAATTGATGAGTTCGACTGGTACTTGATGGAAATTCATTTTATGTAACAATAAAACACTGAAAACTTCGTTTTCAAACTTCCACAAAATTTATTTTAAAGTCTTATCACTACAGCTGTTTCGGCTGATTGCCTTTCTCAAGTGATCTATTTTTGGCATGCGTTTACACGTTATAGTCTCTAATGAAATATGTTGAGGAGGGGACAACTGTTTGTCTCAAGTTGGTCATTAAAAGAATGATTGTGATCTAGAAGGTGAAGTGGGTATGTAGAATCTGTTTTTCTATTATTAAAAGCCTTTTATGTTCTGCTATTCATTTATTAAAGTTTCTACCAGTTTGACCGATATAAGTTTTTGGGCAGTCGCCACATTTAAGTTTGTACACACCACTGCGTAAGTGTTTTTTGTTTTGGCTCTTGTTGTTTTTAATATACTTGCCTAGGTTGTTATTGGTTCGGAAAGCTGATGTTATTCCTTTCTCTTTTATGTGTTTGGCTATTTTTGTTGATATTTGGCTGTATATGTAATCGAGCAGAAGATACCGGGTTTTTTCTCTGGTGGTGGAAATAATAATTTCAGGGCTTTCTTGTGTAGTTTTTGATTTAACATTTTATTAATTGTTTGTCTGCATTGTCTGAATTGTTTACTGTCATCGCATTCTGGGACGTCCGAGTGGTATTTTGCCTGTGGGAATCTCCTCCCATACCAGTTTTACATGTCTCTCGTTATGTAGTCTGTGCACGTGGCCTGCCCATCCTAGTCGCTGTGATTTAATTTCTTGAACAATATTGGCGTCATTGTAGAGTGCTTTCTAAAGATATTGGTTCTGGTCTTATACTGGTTTGTGGTGATGTCATGGTGAGGACCGAAGACTTTTCTAAGTATTTTTCGTTCAAGGCGTCTGAGCTTTTCTTCGTTTGCTTTGGTCATGGTCCACGTTTCGCATCCGTATGTTATTACAGGTCTGACGATGGATTTATAGATTTCGATTGATGAAATAAGTAATAATTACTTTTACATATGTGAGGACGAGACTACTGACTCGCCAGGAAGATACATTGTGCATTTAATAATTGGTGTATTTAGCGATGAAACCTTTCCAAAATCGTATTTAATTTCCCGCAAGCAAGTGAAAAAAACCAACGCTGTGATAATATCACGGTTGCTACAAGAAACATTAGCTAACTTTTTTCGTCCTGCTGCTGTGCCTATTGGTAAATTATTGCTTATATAATCTGATGCCGCAGCATATAACATAGTGAAAGCAGGACAAAATTTAAAATTATTTTAACCAAACTTAATACATGTCACTTATTTAGAGCATGAAATAACCAAAGTAAGAAAAAAATTTCCACAAGTTAACAGTTTAATAGCGAGCGTCAAAAAGGTATTCCTGAAATCTCCTGTCAAAAAATCATGTTACAGATATATGCTACCTGCTATTCCTCTGCCACCGCAACCCATTTTAACACGTTGGGAAATGTAATTGGAAGCAGCTAATTTCTATGATGATCATTTTGTTGATAAAAAAATAACCTTTTAGACGGATGATAACAAGGGATGTTAACAAATTATCATTGTTCGAGAGTACAGTTTTATTAAAAGAATTTGAGTCAATGTGTCAAAACGTTAAAAGTACTATTGGAAAGGAAATTTTTAAAAAATTTAAAGTAACAATGAAAAATTTGTGGTTACCAGGTTGTTTCTGAAGTGGTTAAGTACTAACTGGGACATTTTCCGAACCACCTAATTTAGAACCATCTATTATAGTAAATTTGAAAAATTTCCCAACTACATCAGTTGATGTCGAAATAAGTTTTGCTGTTTACAAATATATGTACTCAGATAAGCCATAAGTTATTAGAAAATTTTGAACATCATTTAATTATTGTAATTATTGTTACCACAATTCAAAATAATATTTATATGTTAAAATAATGGTATATGTATTTATAATATTGTAAATATTTTTGTAAATAAAAAAATATTTTTTAATACATGCATATTTTCTAGATAAATATGCATATTTTGCATAAAATACTGCATATTTTTGCATAAAATACTGCATGTTTATGCGCATATTTCACACTTTTTATTTGCATATTTGCTAAGTCTAATGATAAATATGATAAAAAGTTAAAGTTCTGGAGTAAAAATATTGTTTTTTTGATAGCTACTAATAATAAATACCCTATAGATGTTGGTTAGTTAACTATCTATAATAGACTGCCCTCAAATAAGCTCAAATCCCCAATTTATATTCTCACAAATAATGTATACATGAGCACAGAGGTTAATGCTTCTATTAGACTAACAAACTTTGAACTATGAGCTTACAATACAATTTAATCTAGGCCGTAATTGCAACACTTAGGAAGTTCAATTATGAAAATACATTTTTCGACAATTCGTTAACAGGAGAATGGACTTTAATTATTAAAATATTACTCGATATAGTTTTACAATGCCTCACTTATACACGGTGAAACTATAAAATATTAAGAAATTAACAATACTGTGAGATTACAAATTATGGGATTAATTTGTGATTAAACATATTGGCCACTATATAAAAGAAACAGACAACCAATAGAAAATATCTAAACCCATAAAATAATATTAATATAACAATAATCATAACACTAACTTGATTATTTAGAATTTAGATTTTAGCTAAACCATCAACAAAGCGAAGTCCGATAGGGTGACTCGTTAAGCCTACTTCTCTTTAATTTAATAATGAACGAAATAATATAATCTGTACGTAAAAGTCATGGCTACAGAATGGGGAACAAAGAAATCCAAATATTATGTTATGCAGACGACGCCGCATTAATTGCCGAGATAGAAGACGAGCTCCAAAGATTAACACATATCTTCAATACAACAGTTATGAAATACAATATGATAATATCAGCAGAAAAAAACCAAATGTATGACAACATCTAAATACCCACTACAGTGTAAAATCGAAATTGATAAAATTGAATGAAAATAATAAAACAAGAAGCAAGATTTTGATATCTGGGAATAGATATAACTAGTTAAAAAATGTCGAAGAAGAAGTACGACAACAAAGTTTAAAAGCAAGTAAAGCGGTGGGTTCTCTTAATGACAAAATCTATAAGAACAAACACCTAAGACAAGACACAAAAATAAGAATCTATAAAGCAGCAATTAGACCTATATTAACATACACGGCGAAGACAAGGCCTGGCACATCTAAAACGAGACGACTGCTAGAAAACAACGGAGATAAACATACTTCGACGAATATCAGGGAGAAGTCTGTTGGATAGGGAGAAAATAGGAGGGCGAAATCATAAGAGAAGCATGCAATATAGAAGACATAAATGGATGTGTGACAAAACGAAAACAGGAGTGGAAAGAAACACATCAGTAGAATGACAGAGAATAGAAGAGTACGAATAGCACGAGATAAGTCCCCAAAAGGATCAAGAAGTATTGGTAAACCAAGAAAAAGATAATGCAACAATTTAAACAATTTAGGAGGATTATATTGAAGACAGGCGAATAGAGATTTCCAGATCAGCATTTATACGAATGAAGTCACTCCTAACGTGCAAAAATCTAAATTTGGAGATCAGACTACGTACCACTCGCTGTTATATATTTTTAATATAATTATGAGACTTGGACATCCAACAAATGTAATTTAAAAAGAATCTAGGTGTTTGAACTCTGGTTATACCGCAGAGTATTTAAAATGTCATAGACTGATAGAATTACAAATCAAGAAGTAATGGAGAGGATTGGTAAAGATACAGAACTAATCACCACTATACAAACCAGAAAACTGAAATACCTAGGCCACGAGATGAGGAGACCAAAATATGAAATTTAAGATTTATAACACAGGAAAAGATTCAAGGAAGAAGATCTGTTGACCGAAGGCAGAACTCATGGTTAAAGAATCTACGTGATTGGTATAAATGCAGATCGATTGATTTGTTTCGAGGAGCAAGCTAAAATAAAAAAAGCCATTATGATTGCCAACCTCTGTAGGGAGACGGCACTCTAAAAAGAATATTGAAGAAGAAACAGGCTAAAAAACAGGCTTTAAAGCCTACATACTAGAAGAACGAAGAACAAGCTATCTAATTTAAATATAAGCTCATTAAGTGAAATTGATCTAGGAAGGGCTTTTTCTCAAGTTTTACCTAAATTTGGTTGTGATACCGTATGCGTCGAGGAACTGGATGAGGTTGAATGCAAGAACATTGATGCCTCTGTTTTATGTCTCTCTTGGAGTTTCGAGTATATCTGACTACCTTTCTTTATTTTCATATGTCACTTAAAATTAGTGTAAGTTATTGTAATCTACGGCAAGTAGATTTCTTGGGACCAACAACAAGCGCACAACACCACCTCTTCTTTTTCTAGGATTGTGTCTCTTTGAAATTTCTTCTCTAATTGCAGCAGACTCGTACATGCTTGCTGTTTTAAGTCCCCTAATAGGCTTTATTAGAATTAAAGGGTATATTAACTTCAAATCTTCCTTCGTTATCCCTTTTTACTATTCTTTTATAATATTCCTCACACTTTTTCTTCTAATAAAAGAGCATTAATTTAATCTACTTCTTCTAACTCCCAGTATTTTTTTATATCTTCATCCATCTGTCGTCTAGCTTTCATGCTGACTACTTGTATATTAAGGATACTCTCTTGCTGTGCTATCCCTGACATTATCCAACTTAATTTCAATAATATATTTTAATAGTAACTATATTATTTGGCTCCTTATAGAATATTTATTAAATCTGTTTTATTAAAATTTGGATCCGCCAGGACTAAGTTCCTATGGTTCTTTTCTTTCATCTGTATCTCCTTTTCCGGTATATTTTTTGTTATTTTTCGTACTACAAGTTCTTCGATCTTCAATTCAAATTCATTTTTGAAATGCGCCTCTAAGTTTAATGTTACGCTAGACTTGTAGCGACCTGCTCCGTAATGAATGATGACTGCGAGCCTTGGTCAATCGATGCTCTCATCAATTGTAAGCTTCCTTTTGAGGCTCTTACTCGTAATAATGCCGCTACTTCTTCATTCTCATAACTTAAACAGCTCACGGTATTCTCTTGTCTCCTTGATGATTCGTTGTAACTGTTGTCATCTCTGGTCCCATTAGAATTTTGTCTATTTTGTGGCCTTCTGTTTTCAGAACTTCTTTTGTTATTATACTGGCCTTCTGACCCACTAGAGTTTGGTCTATTTTGTGGCCTTCTGTTTTCAAAATTCCTTCTGTTATCGTTCTGACCTTCTGACCCAATAGAATTTGGTCTATTTTGTAGCCTTCCGTTTTCAGAATTGAGCAATTTGCCTTTCCTTATTTTCGTAAAAAATTTAAAAACTTAGCTATTTCTTGACCTGTATGTTATTATAATCTCTGCATTTCGACTACGTAAGTATATAAGTTTGACCTAAATTTAACTTTTAAAGTCTCAACAACATTACCTTACACAACGCAATGGACTTAACCTTGTTGACAAATGTAATATCACTTGAATTGAATGAACTCCAAATGTGTATAAAAACGATTTGTCACGATATTATGAAAATCAAATGTTTTAAGAATTTTAAATTATTATTAACTTTTTGAGCTAATACAACATGAATTCTGAATCTACTTTTGAAAATGCAAATAAAACCTAATTAATTTGGTATAATTTGTATTTGCGGGCGGGGCTAAAGTGTCCGAAGTGGCAAGATTTATGAATGCATTTTAAATTCATGTCTTGCTGTTGCAACCCTGTAAAACGCGTTCTACTTTCAGTTTGTTGCCTTAACTATTAGTCCGTTTATAAAAGCTTTAAACTTTGAATATTATTTTAATTTATCATATCTTTATATATTATTCTCGAGCTTTGTAAGAATTATTCCCAGTGCTTACATTTTATAAACTAATACAAAGTTAAAGAGATCCATCAAAAATTTATCGATAAAGTACGTACTAAAACGTATTCGTTGTAAAATTAAGTCGGTATTTGAAAGATAAAAAGTTTGGTTGAGTTGCAACTTGTTTATTATGAAGTTACGAAAACAAGGTAAAGCTAGTCAGCATTCGGAATTAGGGACAGTTTACGGAAACGTTCTCTGGCGCCACGTAAAAGTGGCGACGTAAACACACTCATCAATAACAAGATTACCTGCGATCTGTTATATCTGACGAAAACATATAAAACAGGCAATAAGTCGAAGATGAATCTATTTGTAATCATATTTTGTTCAGATACGCTTTGGATAAATTTGAGATTTATAAAAATTACTAGTTGCAAAGAGCAATTAGCTAAAATTTTAATTTGATTATTTTCCCTCTAAAGCAAACATGTTTCTAACAAAAGTTACATAGTTGATGATTTAAATTAGGGGTGTCAACTCAGCTAATTTGGGCCAAATGTAATTAAGATATTATGATTAGTGGGCCTCAAACAGTGGGGCGTTAATATTTAATTCCGATCGCTTGAAAAGTAAAAATATTTAATTTCCTGCATTTTATGTTAAGTAATAATATTAGATTTTACTGTATCAAAGGCAAATAAAATGAATATAATATGTATATACAGGGCGTGTTAAAAGAAGTGGGTCGAAATATTTCGAATACTCGAAATTATTTATTGACATCAAATGTTCATCAATGTCTCTATAAGTCTATTTTGCGTAGCACGAAAATTATACGAATGGATTTGCATGCAGTTAAATTGGAAAATACTTGCCAAGTTGCTGGTACGTCCAAATTTGAATTAAATACATCCAAAACTTTACTTTCTGCGGACACTGTATTAAATACATCGAGCAAAAAGACAAAAGAGGGAATCTAGTCCTTATGAAAAGGAGACCAAAAAAGTGGCCTTTGATGGCGGACATATCCGGAAATGCGAATGCGCCAAATTTAAATTTTCCGACACTTATTAACAGTAGCTATATAATATTTTTCAGAATGTGTCTTAAACGAGAAAGTTTTAATTAATTATTAACGGTAATAGTCTAAAATGCGACGCAATTGTTAAAAAACTTAAAACAATATAAATAAGATTTCATGTGACATTTGGGACAAACAACATAACCCAACTAAATTTGATGTCAAACAAGGAGAGAGACTTTCTTTCCTTGTTTAATGTGGCCTCTAAAGATCTCACTTCCTGTCTAACAATATTTTTGCCCCCACCACCTTTACATTCCCTCTTAATACCAAAGCTGTTGAGAGTATGCAGTCCAGTAATTAGACCGAAGGTACTTTATCATATAATTAAAATACAACACAAAGTCCGAATTGAATTCCCGAGCCACTTTTTTGTTACTTATTTTTAGCAAACGATTTGTCCTATTCACTGTCTGATATTTCACTATCAGATTCGCCACTATCTGAATTGTCTATCATCTGTTGTTTTGGATGCATCTTCTTCTTAGAGTGCCATATCCCTACGGAACGTCGGCGACTACCATGCTTATAATATTGTTATACTGATCTCGGTCTTGCGCTACGTGTAGCAATTGGTCCGCTTTCAAACCAAATTCTGCCACTGCCGCAAATTCCTCAACCAAGAGAGTTTCTTCCGTCCTATCCATTTCTTTCCTTCGATTTTACCGTTGAGAATTACCAGAAGGAACTCATATCTTGGTCCTCTGATTATATGTCCAAGATATTCTAGTTTACGCCTCTTAATAATATTTAATAGAGTTCGTTGATGTCCCATTCTTCGAAGAATTTCTTCGTTTCTGGTTCTGAATTTGGATGCATGTTTATCATAAAAAGTTTTGGCTATACTCCAAACTAACTCAACCGAATTATAGTGGCAATGGTAGTCGAAGAACTTCATGGCCATATTTAAGAGCCATTTGGTTAGTAACATATTTCTTTTGAATTTTTTCCTCTCCACACCTTTGAAGTAAATCGATTTTTAAAAATATGTCACTGTAATAAATTTTCTTTTCTGTCAACCACACCTTTATTTCTTCTTTTCTCCAGCTACTTGAAGGAAATGTTTCTTCTGTTATTGAGTGGTACGATGCATTATCCAACACTATTATGGATGGTCGCTCCAATTTTTTTAACAAATTTTCTTCAAAAATATTTGCATCCATATTTCCATGGTAATCATCTGTATTCTTTGTGGACAAAAAAATTAAAGTAGCGTCAGGAATAAAACCCTCATCATTTCCAGCATGAAGTATAATGAGCGTTTATCATAATCGAAACGACTCTAAGTTTCATCTAAAAATACAACTTGCCTCGGACTATCAGACCTTTTATTGTTCAAGCATTTGCTTAAAAAATGCCACCGTTTGAAAATAACATTAGATAGTTCACACAATACTTATATGTTATATGTTATTTGTCTGTTATTTGTCTTTTTATATCAAAAACCTAAATTCTTCAGCACTCTCCCCAAACTTGTTAAACTAGTACCACATAGTTCCTTGTTTATTTTCTGAAGCACAGCACTAACTGTTACATATTCTTTGGCTTTATACATATTATACATAATATTTTTAATTGCAAGTTTAATTGACTGGTGCAAATCTAAAGTTTTTGGATGTCGACGATTTCTCTTGCTTACTTTATTTATTTCATTCTCACTCATGTTATTAATTCTTCGAAATGTCCTCTCTGTACGTTTCTGAATTGCCATAAAATATGTCAATGGATTCATATTATTTTTTCGAAATTGAAATAACTTTCAACTTTTAGAACTAAACGCCGTTCTTCTGGAGATAACACTCTACGTTTCGACTGTATTTTATTTTCTTCAAAAATACTTATTTTGCTTTAACGTACCGCTTTACTATACTACTATAAAAAATAGGTACTTATATACGACTACTACACCCAAAAAGGATGAGCAGGGATGGGCGGTGTCGATAATGTCATGTCGACAATTCGATTGTCGACATGTCGACAATCATGTCGATGTCGAGTGATTTAAATTTGTTGCCAATGTCGACAATGTCGAGTATGTCGACAATTAGCAAACGATCAGAATGACGTTCCGTGTGCACTAATTTGAAATTCTAGGTTAATCTGGCTGCGCTGACTTATTGAAAAAGTATGCATTAATGTTTCAACAAGTTGCAAAGTGACCAAATAATCTCAAACTTTTGAAACTTTTAACCTCACTATTAACTTGCAATTGTCAAATTCATAGGATATTCCATAATTGTTTGATTGCAGGTTTTTCAAGTGTAAATGAATTTTAAATAGAATCATAAATAGAGACAATTTATTATGTGCAAACCTCATGATAGAGTAATGCAATGTAATGAATCTAAAATATTACCATATAGATGCAAAACCAGAAAAAACCAGCAAAACAAATTTTCATAGATTTTTAATTTTCTATCGTTACTCGTAAACTCGTAAAATTTACAGAAAGGTTTAAAAAAATTAAAAAGAAACGTAAACCTAAACGTCAGTAAACGAGGTAAGATTCAAAACCACAATCAAACATATCTTAGTACATTGAAACCTTACCTTGTTTCCTAACATTTCGTTTACTTTTTTTTTAAATTTTACTAACTCTTTATTATAATAATTATAGTATAATAATTACTGAAACAGTGTTGAATCTCTTCGTGCTTTGGCAGAGACTGCATAATAAAAACATTACAACATTGTGCGGTTTTGCTAATTTTTAACCAAAGAAAACATTTAACCAATAATACATCAAATAGTTGTACTTTCCCCGTCCATATCTACAATTTCTTCCTCGTCCAGATCATAACTATTTTTATCAGGATACTCTCCCTTTAATGAAACATAAATATGTACCAATTTCTTGGAATTAGTGAACGTTAATCTATTTCTTATCAGACTGTGAATGTGTCCCCAATTTGAAAAGAGTCTCTCGATTTGAGCTGAGGAGGCTGGCATTTTTAGAAGTCTGAGAGCCATTTTAGCAAGAATTGGGCATTCCAGTTTGACCACTCGCCAAAATACTAGAGGCTTTTCAACTCCTTTTTCCCAAAGTGTTGAGAATATTCCTGAAATTGTAAACCTAATATATTAAAAATCAAAAGAGCGATAATTTTGTCTGAAAGACTTACCCGATTTAGTGTTAAATTTGTCCCATTCTTCTATGCCCTGATTGCACAACTTTCTGAGTAAGAACTGAGTTATTCTACCAGTGTGCTCTGACGTAAGCTTGGAATTTTCATATTTCGGATGCAGATAGTACGCAGTTAATGCGTACACGTTTAACGCCATTTGTTGTCTGTGTTTCAATTTTTCTTTAAGGTTATCTGGCAGATTCAAATTGAGCCACAGATGAACGGCATCTGCTACAGATGTGTCAGATTTCTGACAAGCATTGATCAGATTACAAATGGGTTCATAAATTTCTATGTTCTGTTGAATCTCATCCACAAATTCATCGTTGAAGATTAATTATTTGACTTTCGGCTTAATCTTTTTTTTCGTTACAGCGGCTACTTGTTTCATATATACCAGATTTTCTAGGAGACTTTTGAAAGAATCTCGGTAAGAGCACCATCTTGTTTCGGCCGGCAATTGGATTCTGCGCCCTCCCTTATCAACTATCATTTTTTCTAAATCTGGTTGCTTAAATTCTTTGAGGACAATGACCACATTGTCGACTAACTTTTTATCCAGCACGTCTTTGGCTAAAAGGTTGCCGGTGTGGCTACTGCACGTAGAGTGCCACATGTTGTGCTTGAGGAGGGATCCCATTTTAATCATTTCACTAGCATTATCCGAAACTATACCGTACGCATCTACATCGTATTTTTCTTTTGCAATTTTTTTAGATTCTGTTATTATTTCGGCAAGTTTTTCTCCAGTCTCAGACTCCGTGGTTAAATCCCAAGCATCAAGAAAGGCATTTTTTCCGTCTTTACTATGCAACATTGTCACAACCGTTTTAGAATTAGTAGATGAGTTTTTCCAACCGTCACACAAAATGACTGACTCGGTTTCCACTTTTTTACGTGAAATCTCAATACAGTCTTCATAGCACTTATTTAAAAGCGATGTACAAAGTTTTTTCCGGCCAGGAATTTTGTCTAAATAAGCAGGACGGATCGTTTTTATAAAATTTTTAAAGAGAGGTGATTCTACCACAGTAAATGGTAAGTTACAGCCGAATATAAATTTGGCTAGTGCAGTGCTTATCTTCTCCTCTTCATACTCTTGTAATATGTCCATATAGTCGGTGATTTTCTTTGATTTTTTGGCTGGTCTAGCTTGAGATGTAGCGAATAAATTTCTTTTATTCGTGCTTGTGTAGCTTGTGCTGGAGGAAGTTGGAGTACTTAAGTTAGTCAAATTACTACTCTCAGTATCAGTAATTGATAACATCATATTTTCAACAATACTATAAGTGCCTTGAATTGCTACACCATTGTTTTCTTCCAATTCCAATAAGGCGGCATCGGTATCTAATGAATTTTCTATAATTCCATCTAGCATGTTTTCAGGTGAAGTTCCAGTCACAATAGCTAGCGAACCATCTTCCATAACTTCGTAACTACCGTTCGTTATATTCTAAAATTCAAAATAAAAAGAAACTCTAAGGTGACTAAATATAAAGGGCGGATCTACGGACACCCTGTATACAGAAGTTGGCATAGATACAGCGTTTTGTACTTAATTCAATAGGCCAATCCGTTTTTTGCCGTAAAATACTAAACTTGGTGTTTTTTTAAACGGGACACCCTGTATATAGAGATGCAACAACGTGAAAACCTCAGAATACAAATTCTGGGGTGAAAACTGATGCAATTTATGTCCCCTTCCGAATTCTAATTAAATAGTAATCAAGAAATCTACAATAATATATAGTGCGTTATTTTCACTTCTTGCCGTTAGATGGCTATACGGTTTTTGACGCCATGTTTTCTCCAATATACTACTACCGAAATGGTGATCCATGCGTTGTTGAGTTATGCGGCTCCGAACACATTTTACGATTTATTTTTATATTATAGATAAATGTAAGTTCAAAAAGTTCCCCCCAAAATTTTTTATAGATCCGCCCCTGCTAAATATGTAGTAGAACATACGTCCTATATACTCACTTGTGGATTAACTGTAGGTGTAAAACCTGTGTCTGAGCCAGTATTTTCGTATATCGAAACATGCGACATTTCATTATTGGATTGATTACCATTGCTACGATCTAACTTGCAGACGTTTCTTAAAATGAAAGTACGGGACGGGGTTAGTTATCAGCCGATACAAATATCAATTTCAGAGAATAAATCTCTATAGCTATCCAGCTAAAATTAATTAAAATATTTCTTCTTACCTCTGACTTTGCAATCTTGCTGCAGCTGTATTTTTTATCACATTTCCACATACACAACATTTAGCCGCGTGCTTTCCTTCTATCTTTAATACTTTGAATGATAATATATCATAGTTTTTATTTAGTTTTCTGCCACTCATTTTGATTCTGATCAGATCAGATCACATTCAAAGTTTACAACTAAATAATTTCATAACATAACCTCACTTTTTTCCATTATGGACACGTTGCTGACATTGTCGACATTGTCGACATTGTTGACACGTTCTCGACATTGTCGACACGTCTGTGTTGACAATTAAAGTCGACGTGTCGATGCCCATCTCTGAGGATGAGGGTTGTAAAACAGACGAAACAATCGATGACAAATTATTAAACAGTCAATGCTAAACAAGCATAAACACTGCATTGATTGTGATTGCAAAATACGATCGCATGTTTTAAATAAGATTTTTGCTTATTATTAATTTTCTCAGTGAATCTTCATTCTTGCTGTATTCTGTTTTATTTTATTATTTTTTGGATTAGTTTTAAATGCTGTTTGTTTAGATCTGGTTCTCCATACCTTAGGAGTTGAGTCAGTATTTTGTCCTCTCTTGCTTCCTTTACCTCTTCCTACTTTATTTCTTTGTCGTTGCTTTGATGTTGGTCATCAAATACGTTGGTTAGCAAATAAAGAACGAAAAAAGTCTGCTCATGTTGCCTCTAAATGACTTTTGTCTTTATTAGTTCATTTATTTATTTTGTTTGTCCTAGCGCTGAAGTATTCGTTTAAATTTGGATTCGTTTATAGTGGTTATATACCTCTTGCTTGTTGTGCTCTGTATTGTAAAACTGATTTCTTATTTTCTTCACATTTTGTTTTTATTTCCCCTCTAAACCACGAAGTTTTCTTATTTAATATGTTTTTCCCATCTGTCCTCAATGCTATCATTTTTTTTTTCAATTTTATTCCTAGCAATCTTCTCTGATATTCCCTTTCTGTAAAAGTATTTCATGGATTTCGTATTTAGTCCTTCGACTCTGATTTTTGTTTGTATTGGCGCCGCTCTCTTGGGTGTAAAGGATTTCATGATGGTTCTTATTTTACATTACTAGGCTATGGTGGCTACTTACATGTCCTGAGCATACTGATTGATGTATATCTCTGTTAGTTATAAACATAATCTATCATAAATCTTTGTCCACGGGTGTTATTGAATGTGTATTTGTATTGGTCTTTGTAATCAAAAAATGTATTGTTTATTCTTAGTTTATTATTTATTAGTTTTCCATATTTTCACAAATATATAAAGAAATTATTAAACAAAATAGCTTGACAATAATATGAAAAAAAAATCGATGTGACATTTCATATTAAGTTTTACCTAATAATGGTGATTCATATGGTGCACTGATGGATCTAAACTGCACATAGTACTAGTTCAGGAATCTTTGCGCAAACATGTAATGATAATAAATCTTACAGCTTAGGTCAAAACACAACTGTATTCTAGGCTGCAGTGTTTGCTATGGTAGGCTACATTGATAAAATCGTAAATGAAAGCGAAGGGAATTAACATTTATACAGATACCCAAGCGGCTATTTATTGTGTAGCATCTCCAAAGATGCAGCAGCCAACCAGATTCAGAAGTGTCTGATAAGAAATTATCAAATTAAATTGAGATGCACTAAGAATAAAAAAATAATCAAGAATGAGAACAGGTGTTATTAAATTATATTTGTATTGGTTTTTGTGGTCAAAAAAGGTGTTGTTTATTCTAAGTTCGTTATTCGTGCAGAAGTTTATTATCAGTTCTTCATTTTTGTTTTTAACATTCTCGTTATTATTTTGCTTAATTCCAGGTATTACTTGATTGCCTTTAGGAGCGTTAACATTAGTAAGAAACGCATTCAGGAGAAAACATGGGTAGACTACTTTCGAACCCTATTTTCTAAAAGTGACGATAATGAACCACCCACACCAGAGGTGAGGACAAACAAGAAAATAAATAATTATTGGAGAAAATGCCGGCGTTTGGGGTGGAATTATTTGTGATTCCACGTGCTTTTAATCTGCTACGAATTTATACCGCCGGTATTCTCTGGGGTTTTTGAGTGGACTGTATTATTTTGAGTGTCTATTGTACGTAAAGAATACAATGTTACTTGTAACTACCATTTATTTTTCTACGTACAATACGTACAATACAATATACGTGGTTACAAAAAGTTGTTAGGTTTCACAATCGCGGAGACAACTTTTCTTATTGCTAACCACTTGATGAGATAGACACGCTCTGAGAATCGCAACTCACAAAATCACAAATTTGAGTAATAAAGCACCATCCGTCTTCCTCGGGGGTTACTAGCAGAGAGAGTGGCTTTTTCTTTCTTCGACAATCCGTAGCCGCTATCGAGTAGTAGGTAATTGTTTACAGGGTCCGAGTACCGTTAGATTTTATCCAGTACCGTTAGAATTTATTCGTAAGGTATTGGAATGAATGGGCGTCTTGGCCTACAGGGTGGAGTAAAGTTAATGAACAAGGGGAAATATACTATTTTGAAAATTACAGGGTTGTAAACAAAATCAGTTTACAACCAATATTATTGAGGAAAAATTGGTAAAAATGCATTAAGGATATTAAAAAATAGAAAATCAACAATATCGGACTGCGTATCAACCGAACTTTCAACAGCAAATTTACTAAAATGTAAATTGGAGGTGGAAGGTCAGATAATAAAACAAGTGATTGAGTTTAAATACCTAGTCATCACAATATGTAGCTACGAAAAGCTATAAATGGAGAAACAAAAAGATCGGAAAAGAAATAAAAGGCAGAATTTACAAAACAGTCATCAGACCAATAATGACATATGCGGCAGAAACACGAGAGGACAAAAAGAATGTTAGAAACAGCAGAGATGAGAACACTTAGAAAATAGTAAAGACGGCAAGAAATGGTTCCCCAATAGGAAGACGATCAGACGGAAAACCACAAAAACGATAGAACGACATTTTATTGAAAGCACATTGAAAAACAGAGTCATGTCTACATAAAAAGAACAAGAAAAAGAAGGAAAAGAGGAAGAAGACGAAAAAGAAGAAAATAGGTAATGTGAATGAACCATGGCGTAAAAAATGTAAAATAAAAAAAATCGCATACAAATCCTATGTCATTGTAATGTGGGACAGAAATCACTGTTTAACGGAGGATTAAACTAGAAGAGATCCCAAAAGTATGAATGATGAAACTGTTTGCCTTCCTTGAGGGCACCGGACATATTGGTATTTGATAAAAAAAACAAGGCATGTAACAAAGTTCTTATAATTAAGTGCCAGATATTTTATTGTCTCGCTTGAACCAGAAAGAAGATGGAAATTATTATGAGTTTAATAGATCGTAGTATACCTTGAGCACAACAAATATAGTCACTATTTATTTATAGAATTCCACTTTATATATTAGACAGATGACCCAGATAACTATTACAGTTAATTAGAACTACAAAAGAATTTCAGTAAATTATAAAATATATAAAAAATTAATTTTAGTAAACGGCTAACAAACTTCTACTTTTAACTGCAAAATTCAAAGCTGTTAAAAGTTTTCAGGTAAATTGCTCTTTTGTAAATTTTTCATGTTTATACGAACTTTTAAATTACCTAATAGATTCTTTGAATGCCTTCGTAAAGATTTCTTAAGAATCATCTACGTTAACGAGCATTTTCCAGTCTAAAGAACATCTGTTCATAGATCAGAAAATGTTTAAGAAGGGAAGTATTAGAGTAATAAATCTGACTAATAGCGATGAAGCGATGTATAAAACTTTTTATTTGTTTATTATTTTCAGATAGTGACTGATGCCGGCGTAGCGTTCAACACAAGCGCCAATATTGCTTTTTAGAGAAGGTGTTCATTCAAGAAATACTAATCATACTAATTTTCTAAAATCTTTATTGTATCATATCTGTTATATTATCAATCTTGGACAATATCCGAAACAAAGATTTAAACCATAAAATTAAAAAGTCTTTCACAGCTAATAATCAGAAATATGTCAGATTTTCGCAGTGTCCCCTCTTTTGTTTCGTTCTTAGTAATGAATGGGAATACTTTGACAATTTAAAACAAACGATTGAAAACGTTTCCGTTAAAAATATTCTTAATTATGACGAGTTCAACATCACAGATGACCCTAAAAAATGCATCTACCGAAAAGGTACTAAATATCCCGAAAAAATAGGCAACCATTCAAAATTTGCTATACCGATTATGATTTGCGGATCCCCCTTAGGTATATTTCTGTCACCTTATGTTATTACAAGTTGGAAAATTTATGGTATATTTTTACAGAAAATGGAATGCCTACTGAGGACACGATTTAATCAAACCACATGGTTCAACATTCAATAATTGGTTTGTCACGTGTTTTTTACCACACGCGAGGCGACGCGTTGGAAAAAAGGTGTTATTAGGGAACCACTTGCATCGCATTTTAATCCAGACGTTCTGAGACAATGTAAGTAAAATGATACATTATTTCCATGTTTGCTGTCCAACTCTATCAATATTTGTCAAATATTGAATGTCTCATTCTTCAGGTATATGAAAGCATTAGAAAAACATCACGAAAAATGCAAGACTCCAAAACTTATGACATTCCAAAAAATGAATTTTCTAAGCTGTTAAAGCCAATATTTAAAAGCACGAATTAATTACAGCCAAAAAAATTAAACTGATGAAGTGGTGGGACGTTACGGAGAAATGGTTAAAAATAGTTCAGGGGACAGTTTAATTGAGTTCTGTCAACTTTTTGGCTTAAAAATAATGAACACCCAATTCCCACATAAAGATATTCATAAATACACTTGGGAACGACCTTCACTCCAACAGAAGTCGATCATAGACTATATAATAATGAGACAGAACTCAAAATTTAAGTGCCAAGACTGCAGAGTAAAAAGAGGGTCTAACTGTGGGACAGACCATTACTTTCTTTTAGCTAATATTTTGTGCCCCTTTAAACAAAACAACAAACATAACACCGAAAGTCAGAGAAACAATACTACGCAGTACAAAACGGAGAGATATAAATTGCATCTTTTATTCAAACCAAGTATTAAACATCTTTTTCAATGTAGATTAGAAAGGGAACTAAATGAGATGGAAAGAAATATGGATGTAGAACAAGAATACAATAACCTCAAGACGATAATAAAAAAAAATTGCTTATGAAGTATTAGGAACAGAGAACAACGACAAAAAACACCACGAACCACCATGGATGACAGAAAACGCAAAAGAAATGATATAAGAAAAGAACAAATTATATAAAAAATGGCTAACAAATAAAACATCTAGCAATAGAGTATCATATCAAATGAAAAACGGAGAAGTACGCCAGTAAATAAAAGAAGCAAAAAACAATTTCTGGGAACAAAAATGTGTCCAAGTTGAAAATTTAATGGGTGGTTCTCAGACAACGGAAGCATGGAGAACTATCACTAATCTAAAGAAGAACACCCATAACTCATTAAGCAACTTAATTTCTATTAGAAAAATGGGAAAATTACTATAAAAATTTACTCCAAGAGTCCAGATTGAAATATATGGGAGAAGAATACAGTATGGAGAGACAAACAAATAGTAACATTAATACTACCAACAACGAGGTCCGTACTGCGCTAATTAAAATGAAAAACGGGCGATCTTCAGGACCTGGCAATATAGCTGTAGAGTTACTTAAAGCAGGAGGTCCACTCCTAATCGAACGAATAACTTTTCTAATGAATCAATGCTGCCAACAAATTAAAATACCATCTGAATGGAAAACCGCTCACCAAGTGTCCATCTTTAAAAAGGGTAATCGAAAAGATCCTAACTGCTACAGAGGATTGAGTGTCCTACCTACTTTCGGCAGATTGTTTGGAAAGATAATAAATAGAAAAATACAAGATGATGTAGGACATCTAATTAGCGAAGACCAAAGCGGATTTACGCCTGGTAGATCTTGCACTGATAACTTGTTTATACTCCAACAATTAATAGAAAAAAGAATACCGGTTGGTAACGAAGTACATCTAGCCTTCATCGATCTAGAAAAAGCGTATGATACAGTACCAAGGCCTAAATTGTGGCAAGCTTTACAACAACTCGGCATTAGTCCACACCTTTGAGGAATAATCACAGAAGTATACAGGGATAACATCACTTACCTAAAAATCGGAAATAGACTATCAGAGCCGATAAAAGTAACTAAAGGACTGAGACAAGGATGCAGTATGTCACCTTTACTGTTTAATTTATATATTAAGGCAGCCCTTCAAAATTGGAAAAACCACTGCCAGGGAATGGGAATCCCAATAGGAAATGACGTACTGTTCTCCCTGAACTTTGCGGATGACCAAGTCGTTCTAGCTCAAGATTCTTATATCTAGAATTTATGATAAAGCGTCTATACAGAAAATATGTAAAATGGGGGTTAAAAGTCAGCATGAAGAAAACGGAATATCTAGTTATCAATTCAGATGCAAGGTTTGAAGTGTTGATAGACGAGGACGTGGAAATCACACAAGTGGAAAAATTTAAATATTTAGGTGCATTCATTGATAAGAACGGCTTGAGTGAAACCGAAATTAAACACCGAATTAATCAGGGACGTAAAATTGTAGGATGTTTGAACTCCTTATGGTGTGATGGCAACATTTCCAAAAGGAAAAAAAAAAGAATAGGACAAACGATGGTTGAATCAGTTCTTTGTTATGAAGTGCTGTCATAGACAGAATGGAAAGAAGAGGTTTAAAATGGTTTGGACACCTGTTAAGAATGCCTGACGAACGTTGGCCCCAAAAACTTCACAGATGGAAGCCTCCTGGTAGAAGAAAAAGACGTAGACCTCGACGCTCATGGAATGAAGGTATTAGAAGAGCAATGGAATCGAGAGGTTTGGAGGAGGAGCATGCCTTGGATCGGGAGGATTGGCGGAGGAGGACGGGAATACGGCGATAGCCGTCTCCAAGATGTATTCTATTTACAAATTGGATCCTGTAATATATATAAATTTAAACTGTGAGCAAAGTAATATAAAAAGAAATTTGTTTTCTGGTTTTGAAGCAAAAGCTACCAAAAGACCCTATTGGTTACGTCCAGCTCTCTAACTAACATTTCTTACTAACATTTATTAGAAAGACTTTGCGTTCCAGCTCTAAAAAATCTAGAGACAAAAGAAAACTGCTAGCAGCTAAACAAGGTGAAAGGAGGAAGTTCATAAAGAGGAGTTCAGTGACGATGATGAGCAATGAAAATCTTGAACTAGATAATGGCAACAATAATGTTGATATCAACAAAGATGAAGAGGAAAATAAATAATTTTGTCCTACATTTAAAAATTTCTGCTGTTGAAATTTTTTTCTGGTTGTCGAAAAAAGAAAGTTTCCTAATGTATCAAGACTGTTCAAGACTAAATCGAAGTTCAAGGCCTTAGACCAGTAGGATCAAGACTGATTTTC
Organism: Diabrotica balteata; assembly: GCA_918026665.1. Lineage (NCBI taxonomy): Eukaryota > Metazoa > Arthropoda > Insecta > Coleoptera > Chrysomelidae > Diabrotica > Diabrotica balteata. Next base: position 154,115,600 of record OU898277.1, read on the forward strand.
AAAATAATTGAAAATGATATATCCACGCTTTTCCATGCATGCTTATCCATGCTTTTCAAGGAGGTAGTTGGTTTACTACCAAATCCCATGCTTGAGAAGATTTTCGATAGGATACAGAAGTATCACCTTCGCATTCGCAAAATAGTGTGATCATTCTCAGCCATTCGAACAAATTCGGAAAACTGTTTGACCAAATTAGTCAGGCTTAAGATTGATTATATTCTATTTAAAAGTACTACTGTTTCGTGCTATATAATCATTTTTTTTTTGTCCAAGTTAACATATTTTGTTAACTGCTGTTTGTAGTTTGTTTATTGCCTATTTGATAGTGTTATATACCGCTAAAATGGCAGTAACGTCAGCAAGTAGCAATATTATTATGTTTTTATACTTAATACATGTATATCGCACGTGTATAGCAAATAAAGGACTGGACCCAACAGGCTACTTTGCAGAACTCCTGCTTTCATTTCTCTTATGTCTGGATGGGTGTTTTGTTGTTTAATTCTAAAGTATCTTTCAGATATACAAGACTATTAAATTTGTATATATTGCTTGGGCATAAATGATTTTAGTTTACTTATCAAACCTTCATGCCATACTTTATCGAAGGCTTGAGCAATATCAAGAAATATAGTAGAACATACCTTCTTTTCTTCCAATAATTTTCTATGCACTTGATCAATTGAAGCGTGCTTGAAGATACAGCCATGATGGTCGCCAAGATCTAAAACAGATAGGCACTATAAGAAGAAGAAGAAAGCTTAAAAATAAATTTAAGTAGTAACATTTAGCAAAACTACTTTGACATTACTTCAGTTATAGCATAACTATCGTGATATTATCGGTATTATAACCTACTATCCAAAAAAATGCCTATGAATGATCAAAGGGTATAACAATTGCCCTTGGTCACTAACCATGTCATTAAAAAACAACAAACAGCAAACCTGAGCTGGGCTTCATATTCTACCTCGACACTTGTCGACATGAAAGTAAAATGATGACAAAAATAATTCTTTTCCCAGCATAAGTAGAAAGATTCTTTTGTAGACTCCCATTTATTTTATGCGTAGTTAGACGATGTGGGAACTCAGCGTATTCTTTCTAAAAATTCTATAGGCGGAACTGAGATTAAACAAAAGAGCAATTTGCTTATTATAAACATACTCTAAAATGCTAAATTATCAATCTTAGAAACGCAAAAAATGCGGTATAAGGGTGGAACAAAAATGCTACAGTATGATATTCGGTTTTTTCTCATCAAGTACTATATGTCGTATACTTTATTTGTTGGAGCCTGTATCTTGACTTGTTGGCTGCTTTTTTATATTATCTGAACCAAAATAAAAAACACTGAATTGTGATAGGGCAACCTATCGTAGAATAGACAGCAGATATATTAACTTAATAAAAGAAACTATGAACCAACCTACAGCTACATACTACCTAAATGAAAATGAACACACGAACCCTGTACCATTAAACATGGGAGTCAAACAGGGAGGTACTTTATCACCCAAACTGTTTACCTTAGTTTTGGAATACGTTTTGAAAAACCTAAATTGGAAATATAAGGGAATAAACATCAATGGCCGCTACCTGAGTAATCTACGATTTGCAGATGACATAATCCTGATAGCTACTGACCTACAAGAAATGCAAACCATGCTTTTAGAACTACATACCGAATCTTCTAAAATAGGACTGAAAATGAATTTAAACAAAACAAAAGTCATGTACTTTGAAGGCACCGTAACAATAATAAACGATAAAGTTATAGAAAATATCTTAGGACAAAAAATAATACTAAATAGGGAAACTCAAACTGAAGAAAAAAAAAGAAGGAGAAAGTTAGCTTGGGCAGCATTCGGTAAACTGAACTATATACTCAGAAATCAACAAACTCAATTACATCTTAGATCTAAAGTTTTTGATGCATGCATTATTCCGATATTAACTTATGCGGCACAAACATGGACAATCACAAAAAAGAATATGAATATACTTAGAGTCACTACAACACGCGATGGAAAGAGCAATGCTAGGTATATCACTTAAGGAAAAGAAAACAAACACATGGATAAGACAGAAAACCAAAGTCACCGATGTGGTGCACAAATCATTAAAGCTGAAATGGGAATACGCTGGACATGTAGCTAGGAGCGATCTAAACAAATGGCACAGATCAATTTTAACCTGGAGACCATACCAACAAAAAAGACCCAGAGCAGACCTCCTATGAGATGGACAGATGATCTGAAAAGGACTGATGGGAAAAATTGGCTACAAGTAGCGTACAATAAAAGACAATGGAAAGGAAGACTTGAAGAGGCTTATGTTCAGATGTGGACATGAATGGCTAGACGAAGAAGAAGAAGAAGAACCTATCGATGCAACAACTACGAGATATAGCTTTAACAATAAGTTCACAATTAAGGGAAAACTGTAACAAAGGTGTACCCACACAAGCTGCTGCTACCTGGTACATGCATAACTCAAAAACATTGGAGCATTCTCGGTAAGTCTATTTAAGAATGTGACACTAGAAGAGGTAATTCCATCATAGGATTACGTCCTATGTCATCTGTGCAAACTTCATTTTAGTCTCCTAACTTTATGTCAATCAACGTAGTAGGAATATAATTTTTTGGCTGTAGGCATCTGAACAAAATTTTGTTAAGATTTCTAAATTGTATTTGTTTCATTCTAATTTTGTAAAATGGCAAGGAAGTTAAAGCCCTCTTTATATAAAGCCCTCTAACACAGGCTGTTATTGCATTTTAGTTTATCGGTCGTATTTAAGATTTTATTGGCTGTATTATGAAGTTTTGTTTGCTGTATTTTTAGAAGTTTATTGGCTTTATTGGTTTTAGGAAATATTTACTGGGGATTATATAGAATAACATAATCTGGAGTACCTAATTACCTAATTGGTAGGCCACAGATAATTAGTAGCAAGCAACCCATCGATGCCGTGATGTATTAAGTATCATCTAAATTTTATTCACTGTAAAGCATTAGCAGTGTTGATTTTTGCTACTTAAATATTTTATTTTTTATTTTAAATAAATATGTCTAGTTAAATCATTGTTTTATTTGCTATCAGCTAGGGGTTCATAGTTTAATTCGTAGTTTAAGAGAAGACGAATTCACACTTGAGATAATGAGCTAGGCGAAGCATAGACGATAAGCTCTCATAGTTGATTAAAGTATTATTTTTATATTAGTATTTCAATTCTCTTTGGTAGTCTTATCCTTACAATGTTTCCAGAAAACCCCGTCGCAAATATATCCACAAAACCGGTTTTAGTTTTTATAAAGTATGTTTGACAACTCTGTAATGCTTTGCGATTTAAATTTTATAATATTTGATTTATTCGCGTAGGCCAAAGAAAAAGCATTGTTGACGGAAACTCAAAATAGAAATCGTTACATTTGGGCTAAATTAAAACTTTGTAGAACAAAAATAACTGGGCAAACTTATTTATTGCGACGAAAGCAAATTTTATGTTTGTGTGGAAGATTGTCGAAAGCGTGTGATTCGGGAAAAAACGGAAGATTCCATAAGGATCGTCTCAAAGGGACTGTAAATATTTACAGGACATCATGGTGTGGAGTTGTATGTCGACCAAAGGGTTATGAACTTACATTTTATTGAGGCCATAGTAACAGTAGTCAAATTTCAAGTTATCCTTGAAAATTAGGTTCTGCCAAGTGCGAAAAGCTATATCCATCCGGAGAGTTTATTTTTCAGCATGACGGAGCCTTATGCCATATGCCTAATTCTATCAAAAAAAGGATAAAAGAATATGACAATAAAGTTTTGTCACATCCTTCTAGCAGTCCGGATCTTAATTCAATAAAGACACTTTAGCACAGAATGAAACAACGCCTAAGAAATAACCCTCAACGTACTTTGCCACAACTACGTGCTAAATTGCAAGAACTATGGGAAAGTTTAACCCTTGAATTCTGTGAAGGTCTAGTGGATACAATGCTTAATAACACCCAGGCGTTATTCAAGCTAAGGGCGACGCACATACATCGATTTTAGATATTTAGGCGGCCAAAAGTCATTTTTTAAAAGTCGAAATAACGGTAAGCTACTAACCGTTTCGGTGAGTCAACAGTTCCACCCACAATATAATATACACCCACGAACGAAGCGCCGGAGCTGGCCTACTATCATTCGAATTTGACAGTAAACAAGTTTGTACGTGTTAGTTTTCGACGCTCTCCTAAACTTATAACTTTCTTTAGTGCATTATTCATTTCAAGCTTATTGTTTCGTTTTAATTGTAATGGATTGCGATAATACAGGTAAAAACGTTTGTTTTTACCTGTATTATCATATATTTCATGTTTTTGAAAACACAATAACTCAGTTCACATTATCTATCAATAATTTTGAACACGACAAACATCACCTTGTTCATAATGTATTTTTATACATCAATTTATATTCAATAACTGTTTTAAAGTACTTCTTAGTCCGTTCCTGTCATAATTTTTATTATAATAAATACTTGACATATGTAACTAAGTAATTCTATAAAAAACAGCCGCGCAAATTCGCGCTTTTTTGAGTTAAGCCTCTTTGAAATGCTCTATGTCAAATATTTCAAAATATTGAGTTTGCGTTATTTTTTATTAAACTCGTTTTTCATTTGTTTCAGGTCTACCTACTGCATCGGGTACTAAAGTAGTGACTCGTCAATATATATTTGACCAATTACAAAGTCAAAATTTACCAACATTAAATGAAAAACTTGACTATTATGAGAATTTTCTCCTAATGCGTTATGGGCAAAACGAAGAGGCTAAAGATGTCTTCAAACAAAAATATTCTAATATAAAATCACAAATTAAGCAACGATGGGCAAAATCAAATAAACACCTAGGTGTTTTCCTGAAAAAAAAACCAATTGTGGTTAGAGGGAACATTCGAAATTCCTATTGAAACAGTCTTCGCTCAAGGTCGACCACCGAAGTCTTTTGGGGAATTAAGTAAGCGTAGTAAACGAAGGAAGACGGAAGATATAAGAGCTTGCGTAGGTAATGAAGTTATTGTCCACGCTGCTAAATCTGTGTTGCAGACAACAGGACATAGGACCGCCTCAAAATTGATTAAAGAGATTACCAACTCACCAACACGGGCCAGCAAATATGGAAAAGCTTACAGTAAACTTTGCGACAAGGATGAGCTACCTCCATTGACGTCTCTGCAAGCATTCAAGATGTTAGTTGAAGCTGATCTATCAAGACGGCAGTATGAGATAGTAAGAGCAACAAATCCAAAATATTTCCCTTGCTATGATCTTGTTTTGAAAGCTAAACAAAAGTGCTATCCGCCGAAAGAATCCCTAAAAATTACGTCTACCTGCACAGGTAGCAACCTACAGTGCCTAATAGATCTAACCGTGACACGATTATCAAAATACCTAGAAGATGTGCTAATTCGACTTAACGAGCAAGAGAGGAAATCTTTAATGATAATTTGCAAATGGGGTTGTGACGGTGCCCAACAATCCAAATTTAAACAAAGTTTCAATAATGATACTGATTCAGATGCCAACATTTTTATGAGTTCCTTTGTACCTTTGCGCATTGTTTGTGGAAAAAACGGTAGTAAAATTATATGGCAAAATCCAACCCCTTCTTCGTCAAAATTTTGCCGGCCAATTCGATTTAGATTTGTAAAAGAAACAACAGATGTAACTAAAGAAGAAATAAAATATGTGTAGGATTCTATTAAACAACTAAACTGTATAGTTGTTACGTTAAATGAAGAAGAGTTTTCGTTCGGACACCAACTCACAATGAGTATGATTGACGGTAAGGTGTGCAACGCAGCCACAGACACAAAGTCAACATCCCAGTGCTACATTTGTGGGGCTACCTCGAAGAACTTTAATGATTTGTCAATGAAAAATACAGTAAACCCTCAAGCTTTGGAATTCGGTTTGTCAATATTACACGCACGGATCCGTATTTTTGAAAGTATTATACACCTTGCGTATAAACTACCTATAAAAAAATACAGGGAAAGAAAAAGTGAAGAAGAAAAGGCATTAGAAGTCTAGAAGAAGTCGGAAATTCAGGAGAGGTTTCGGAATGAAACCGGACTACTCGTTGACATGCCAAAGGCCAACTTTGGCTACACCAATGATGGCAACACAAGCCGCAGATTTTTTGAAAACCCCAAATTGGCTTCAGACATTACAGGAATTAGCTTTGATCTGATGTACAGATTTAAAGTTATTTTAGAAGCTATTTCAAGTGGCCACAAAATAGGTGCTGATAAATTTGATACGTATGCGTACGAAACAGCAAAATTGTATGTGGAACTGTATGATTGGCACCCAATAACGCCAACCATGCACAAGCTATTGATACATGGAAGCCAAATTATAAAAAGTTCGCTACTTCCAATAGGACAGCTATCAGAAGAAGCTGGAGAAGCCCGGAACAAGCATTTCCGATCATACCGGTTAAATTTTGCTAGAAAGTTTTATAGGGAGGAGTGTAACTTAGATATATATTATAGGCTTTTGTTAAGTTCAGATCCCTTTATTAGTTGCTCGAGACAAATAAAAAAGTTTTCACGTAAGGCATTTCTCTCTGAAACGATTGAACTTTTATTACCTGCTGACCCAAACACAGAGTCAGTGGAGACGTCTGAACCGGAAGATAATGATTATTAATTTATTTTTCTTTATTGTTAATTCTAGTTTTCATTCATTTATATTTTGTAACTATTACTGTTTTTTATAACATGACAAATACATTTGTTGTAAAAAATATTTTTTTTTCTTTACTACAATTTTTTCTTTAATTTAATTGAACGTAGAACCAAAATTACCCCAAAAATAATTTTGGCCGCCTAAATCTTTGAAATCTATGTATGTGCGACGTTACGCTTTTATTAGTTAAATAGGGATCCTATCAATCAATCAATATACAATTAAATTATAGAAATAATTCCATACATCATAACAAATGTTCTTAATTTTATATTTACAATTAAAAAATGATTAAAAATTGAAGAATTTCGGTAAATTCGTTTTTTTATTCGCACAATAACTGCTTATTCGAATATTAAGTTATCACGGCTCGTATTCGTGGTGTTGTAGTCATTCTTAGTTATTAGATGATTTATAATTTTTTTTAAACTTTTAGCTCTATAATGTTACAGAAAATATCAAAGATTAAATAAATAAATATGCAGGATACGTTGTCGCGCAATATAACGAACTTTGTGTTGCAGCGGTAAATTGGTTGGTTCGTAAAGTTATTGAGTTTCTGCAGATATCAATGGCCGAACCTAAGTCACGACTCCGGGGACATGCGGCTTACTACATCGAAAGAGGATTATCGGGAATACAATACGCTCGACCATGGTCGGCGAGAAGCAGGGACTGTGAATTACGACCAGAAATAAATTTTTTTCTTGAAAAAAGCTCAAAAGGAAATTAATGGTCATCCTTTGGTAATGGCAAATGAATATGAATGTATACACCAAGAGAAATATATTGTTTCAAGACACAAAGTTACTCGGAGAAGATATAGATAAAGTTAACTATACGTAAAAAGTAAAAATTCAAAATTGTTTTTCTGGTACGTCTAATTTTTAGCGATAATAAAAATTTGTTTTTTATCTAAAATTAAAAATTTATTCTCGTGAGTTAAACAAAAATAAATAATTCATTTCTAACAAGTGAGCTGCGAAATCAAATTAATTGTGGGCGATAAAACAACACGTTTAAAAAGGTAAAAAGAAAAGTCATTGCTATTAATATTAAAAAAAAAATAGAAGAAGAAGGCAGCAGTAAAAAAATACACCGAACACCAGACAAGACAAAAACAAAAACGAATAAAACAAATAACCAGAATGAAATGATGGAATTAATGAGACAACTAGTAGAAGATAACAACAGGAAAAACAGGGGCTTGAGGATATAAAAATGTGATGGGAAAAGTAGTAGATGAAAGGAGATGGGGAAGGAGACAAGTAAATATAAACTACAAATAAACGAGTTAAGACAAGAAAATGAAATCTCGAAAAGAAGATGGCGATTGTAAAACAAAAAATAGAGAAAATATAATTAATTGCGGAAGTACGCAAAAGAAAAGAAGAAAAACGGTTTAATATTGAAAGGGTTACCAATAAATACATTAAATGAAGAGTAACTAAAAATCTTCTTCTTATTTTTTTCTTCTTTGTCTTTATAAGCAATTCAGCTTGTTCATTGGCGGATTATTACCTGTTTGGAAGTTGGTCATTCCACCTTTTGCGCGGTCCTCCGATACTTCTTCTGTCGGCTGGTGACTTATACACCGGTCTCCTCAATTCTGCTTATGTGGGTATTCCATTATTTTTTTCTATTTGTGTCCATTGTTTATTTATATACTTTATGTTAGAATTTCTTCTAATGTCTTTACTTCTCTTTCGATCTCTCAGCGTATTTTTTGTAATTCTTGTGTCTGTGTCGGGTCTTGTTTCTGAGGCATATGTGATTATTGGTCTTACACTGGCTTGCAATAGTGTTATTAAGGCATTCTGTCAGTCTATTTGCTTTGTGTACTTGATCTCTCACTTCTTTTTTCAGGTCTCCATAGCTAGACAGTGTAATTTCCACGTATTTTATTTATATTACTTGTTCATTACTGATGTCATTAATTTTTATTTTACATCTGATTGGTTATTTGCTGACTACTATTGTTTTAGTATCTTCTAAAACTCTGGAGGGATTAGGAAATGCCGAAAGGTCTTAATCCCAATGAAAGAAAAATCCAAATCTGCAACTTCCACGTGGTAGAAGATGGGCAACATCTATAGATGGCCAATGCAGATAGGGACCGAAAGATTGCCGGTATAAGCAATCTCTCACTTACTGATCAACGGCTACGGGCGGATAAGTAGGTAAGTGATAGGGCACTCTTTTGTCCTGAAGTTGAGAAATCGACTCCAAAAGGCGGATGAACCAAAGAAATGGTCAACGGCAGAAGGATGTAGAAGGCAACGAGAAACCACTACATTAAAGATCTGTACATATATATCTCTTGTCAATTATCATGGCTACTATAAGTGACAATTTCACAACTACTGATCATGGACATCGGATATTAAGATCCGGCAGGGGAGGCAATTCTCAGTTAGACCGCGGGGCCTACCAGGTCGCTAACATGCGAAAAGCCGCGTCAGGCACAAAAATATAAACGAACTGCAGATAGGTACCTGGAACGTAAAGTCTATATATGAAGCAGGGAAGATCCACAATGTGATACATGAGATAGGGCGACTTAAAGTTAATATAATGGGACTAAGCGAGACCAGATGGCTTAGATCTGGCGAAATCGAAGTCGATGGTGCCAAAATATACTCTTCAGGAAATGAAGATATTCACCACTATAATGGCGTCGCTATAGTGGTTAATCGTAGTTTCTTCCAAGCTGTAACTTGTTTTGTTCCTATATTGGATAGAGTGTTAATGATCACAGCTCAAACAGCGCATAGAACTCTTAATATCATACAGGTGTACTCCCACACTGCAGATAAAGATGAAAATAAAAACGAAGAGTTCTACAATGACATTTCCAAATTAGAAAAAGGTAAATTCCAAGACATTATTGGTGAATTCGGCCTAGGAATAAGGAACGAAAGAGGGGAAAGACTGACGGAATTCTGTCAGGAGTTTGAAATGATAGCGACAAATACATTTTTCCAGTTACTATCACGTAGATTATATACATGGAAATAATCCTAACCTAAGGATAGCAAAGAAAAAATTATCAGAAACCAGATAGATTATATCCTTATCAATAAGAGATACCGTAACTTCATCAAATCGGCAGACATATCCAGGAACAGACGTGTCATCACACAACAATCCAGTAATCGTAAAATTTGAAATCCACTTAAAAAAAATCAAAAAAAACAACAAAAGACACAACAAATAAGCACTCTGCTAAAACACCCGAATACAAAATTGTATTCGGGTGTTTTAGCAGAGTGTTCGGGTACGTACAACTAATGAACAAAAGAAGATCATACAAAAACAAAAATGTAAACGAATACAAGCCACACACAAGGATATCAGGATAAAAATACGGGCAGCTAAAGAGAAGTGGTACAACGAAAAATGTTTAGAGGTAGAAGAACTCCAGAAAAATCATGATAGTTTTGAAGTGCATAAAAAAATTAAAGAATTAGCAGGTATAAGACGGACCAAGAATATTAACACCCTGGTTGATACGAATGGTAAAATAATATCTGATGTCAAAAGCAAACTAAACAAATGAAGAGAATACGTCCAAGAATTGTTTGAGGATGACAGGACACAACAAGATAGCATGAACGATTGCGAGTAACATGATCTAGGTCCAAATATAACTAAGGATGAAATAACACATGCAATAAATCTGGCAAATAATAATATCTGCAAATTTATTAAAACTGCGGGGCCTGACACAATTCCAACTGAAATAATTAAATTAATGTCAGAAGATCAGATCAATGTATTAGTAGACTTATATAATACCATATATATATATATATATATATATATATATATATATATATATATATATATATATATAATACGGGTATTATTCCGAGAGATTGGCTCAAATCAACATTTATTACATTACCAAATAAACCTTATGCAAGGGAATGTAATGACCACCGTACAATTAGTCTAATGAGTCACACACTAAAAATATTCTTAAAAATTATTCATTTAAGAATTTTCAGAAAAGTGGAACAAGACATCACTGAAACCCAATTTGGATTTAGGAATGCCATGGGTAGACGAAAGGCATTATTTGGATTTAACGTCCTCATGCAAAGATGTATGGATGTAAACCAACCACTCTGTGTTTGTTTTATTGATTATAATAAGGCGTTCGATAAGGTCCGACACAACCGTCTTATACAATTACTTAAAGGGAAACACATTAACAAAAAAGACTTAAGAATAATAACTCATCTTTACTTTAACCAAACAGCAAAAGTCAGAGTCGGCAATAAACTTTCGGAGGAAGTAGAGGTAAAAAGAGGCGTAAGGCAAGGTTGTATACTCTCCCCCTTATTGTTCAATCTATATTCGGAAAAAATAATTAAAAAAATCACTCGAAAATATAACAATTGGAATAAAAATCAACGGCAGACCCATCAACAATATCAGATATGCCGATGATACTATACTAATTGCAGAGAATGTACAAGATCTATAGACACTTTTAGATAATGTAGTAAATGCTAGTGAGGAAAGCGGACTAACGCTTAATGCGAACAAAACAAAATTTATGACAATTTCCAAAACACAATAACAAGACATTTTAAGCATAAGAGGAGATTTCTTTTTAATATTAAAAAATGTTGGCTCATAATCGTTTGCTTTTTCTGCAAAAATGTGCACTACAGCATCTACAATATTAATTTGTTTACAGATGCTTTTTAAATGAAAATCGAAAGGCCTTCTGCCAACTGATCCTAAAATTTTGGAAACTGCAGTACGGAAAATATGTAGCAGTACTGGTAAAATCTGCACAGTCGCTAAAAAATATAATATTGATAGAAAGACTCAAATGTAAGATATGCAAACAAATTTAAATCAAACAAAAAAGTGTCGTTTTACTTTAAGTCTTCACAAATTTTTACTAATAAAGAAGAATATTTGCTAATTCAATACCTACTTAGATGTCCAACTTACATTATGAAATAAAAAAAATCAGCAGCTTGGGAGAAAAATACAGCTTCTAAGAGTGACTGGCTAAGAGGTTTTATGTCACAACATAATAATTTAACACTTACAACACACACATTAGTTACTACAGCACATTTTTTAGCTACTATCAGCACAGTTATTAGTTACAACAGCACACAAGCCGCAAAAAATATTTGAGAAGAAAGGGCAGAAGCAGGTCTCAAAAGGAACATCGTGTGAAAGAGGACACTGGTAACAGTTTTTTGCACTATAAGTGCGTCTGGTAACACTATTTCCCCATTTTTAATTTATCCTAGGGTTAGGGTCCAGGGTTATATGACAAGAGGGCTTCCCATTGATCCTGATGCTGCTCCTAACCCATCAGGCTGGATGCCTCATGAGAATTTCGAAAAATATTTACTGCACTTTATTAGATATTCCGAGTTGACATAAAGAACAAGTGTCTAGATATTCATGATAGCCATATTTTGCCAAAAGCGCTTAACATCTATAAAAACAATGGAGTAATACTACTCACCATTTCACCTCACACTAGACATAAGTTTCAGCACTTGGATACCAACGTTTTTGGGCCATTTGAAAGATTTTATAATGAAGCAGCTGATAACTGGATAATTAACAATTCTACACAACTGATATATTTAAAAGAAATACCTGAATTTGTAGGGAGTGCTTACGTTCGCGTCCTTACACCTGCCAATATCATAGGTGGGTTTTCACGTACTGGTATTTGACCATACAATTCAGCTGTATTTACAGATATACTCCATTCGCTTAGTTCGGGCATATTTTGACAGATTCAGTGTCGGAAACCTACAACACAACAATTCCTACTTCTCAGTATTAATAGCTCAAGTAGACTACTATTGCAGACTTCTTTCTTTGAAAAAAGAAGAATTATTCTAAATAGTTGAAGTGTATACTAAACCCACAAAATTTAGGTAGTATATATTATATAAAAAATATATTGTAGTTTTTTTATAATTTAACATAAGTATTTATTATATGGTGCAGATAAATAAATATTGATTGTTGGTAATTCACAAAGTTCTATTTTATTTACTATTTAGTTTGTTTACTATTAATATTGGCTATGAGTACGTGTGCTTGGTTGTATAGTAATTTCCAGCCACTTTAGTCTGTCAAAAGTAACTAACTTCGCAAAAAAATAATTACTAAATTCACAAGAGAGTTCAGACTGGGAATAGCGAACCGAGTATAGTGATTTTACCAGTGCGGAAATTATAGACCAACCAGATCCATCTCAAGCTTTACAGGCTACAGAAAATTTACTTTTGACTACCCCTCATACTTCCCAAAATGATCCAAATGCACTTGTAAGCCCTGAGGTTATAAGACCGATTCCAAAAGCTCTTCCAGGTAAAAAGAAAGCTGGCACGAAACGTGAAATACACGGATTTTAAGGGACACTATCGAAAAAGACCAAATAGAAAAAGAATTTGAAGAAAGAGCTAAGAACAAAGAAAAGCAAAATTGAAAAGGAAAAAAGGATAGAAAGATTAAAAAATAAGAGAAGATGAAAAACAAGTGTCAGTCAAACAAAACATAATTTAGATAGTGATGGAGGACTCTGAACAATCTAATGATTCTTTTAATTTTTCGAGTTCTGATGAGTTAACTGATATCCAGGAACATTTTGAACAAAAAAATGCTGAAGGAAGCTTTATAAATTAAGACGTTTTTAAGAATAACTATGTTCTTGTACGATTTTCTACCAAAATGACTTTTCGACATTACGTTGCTAAACTACGACCTATTGTGCATGAGAATAGAACATCTGGGATAAAAATTTGTTGTTCCCGATGTTGCAGATGAATATTGTGCACCAAGGAACGATTTTGTTAAGTTACCAGACCCCTTATTTATTGGAGGAATAGCTAGAACTCTAATGTGTTCTAAGCTAGTAAGTACCCTTTATTTTTCAGTTGGTTTTTCTAAATATAAAAATTTATTCTAATTGGATACATACTATTTTAGCATATTTTTTAAATGTTTCTATTTTTTTTAATATTGTTATTGCAGCGTTAAATGCGCGACTCTATTAAAGCGTAAATTCAAGAATAAAAATGCAGAAAAATACCAGCAGATCCACAAAACCATAAGAACGAAAATTCGAGAAGCCAAAGAAAAATGGTTGTCCAACGAATGCAGGGAAATAGAACAATACGAACGAAAATACGACAGTTACAATATGCACAAAAAAATAAAATCGATGACAAACAAGAGGAAATTCAATAAGTCACCCAACAACATAAAAGATAGCGATGGAAATCTTATCTCGGAGCCATCAACGATCTTAAAAACATGGAAATCATACATAGAAAAATTGTTTGCATCTGACAGGACTGATGATCACCTATATGGAGAAGGAGAAACAGGACTTTCAATCCTTAAATCGGAGATAGAAGATGCTATTGCAGCACTAAAAAACAATAAGTCAGCAGGTCCGGACAATGTACCCTGCGAAATATTACAGATCCTATTTATAAGAAACCATTTAACAAATGTATGGAAAATGCAAATGAGGGCATAAAAATAAACGGCGAGTTAACGAACAATATAAGATATGCCGACGACACGGTGATCCTTGCCAGTACCATAGACGAATTACAACAAGTAATGGAAAGACTTTATTCAGTTAGTGAGGAATATGGCCTGAGCCTCAACTTCAAAGAAGACAAAGTGGATGCTGATAAGCAAAAAGCAACAACCTGCTCGACAATTACGGATAACATACCAATTGACCATGTAGAAATGTGTACCTTGGCACCAACGTAAATGCAAAATGGGAACAGACCATAGAAATTAAGGAGAGAATAGAACGAGCTAGAGCAGCATTTAGCAATATGAAAAAGCTCCTCATAAGCAAGGATTTGTCTCTTCCCCTACAACTACGTATAGTTAAATGCTACATTTTTCCGATCTTGCTCTATGGCGTGGAGGCCTGAACGCTGACAGAGACGCTAACGAGAAAACTAGAAGCATTCGAAATGTGGGTGTACCGACGCCTTCGTCGTATATCCTGGACCGAACATGTCACCAACATAGAGGTACTCCAAAGAATCGGAAAGGAGAAAGAAATCGTGAATACAATTAAATAAAGAAAGCTTGAATATCTAGGCCACATATTGAGACACGATAAGTACCGTCTGCTACAATTGATTGTCCAGGGAAAAATAGACAGTAAGCGAGGGCCAGGCAGCAGAAGACACTCATGGCTCCAAAATCTGCGGAAGTGGTTCGGGCTCACATCGGTCGAACTATTCAGAAGCGCCGCAAACAAGATCAAAATTGCCATGTTAATAGCCAACGTTCGCAATGGACAGGGCACTTGAAGAAGAAGAAGAAGAAGGGTTAAATAATTCCTAGTGATTTTTTTTATTAAATTAGATTTTAACTCAAACCTTGCCTCATGCTTGCCATGCTTGCCTCAAACCTCCCTTTGGTTGTCTCAAGCCTCCCTTCATAAGGGAGGTTTGAGACAAGTGCATGTTGTACTTAAATAATTTATTTTTGCCTTAATAATGATTTTAAAAATAATCATACTATTGCGTTAAAAAACTAAAACCCATAGTTATTTAATATGTAAAAAAAATATGCAATTACTAAAGCAAGGCAGAAAATCAGCGCTAAAAAAAGTGAGTCAACCTTCACCAGTGTCCCCTATCTATTATTAATTTTATTAATTGTGACTGATTAATTTTAATTTAGAATTTGATTGACACTTTTACCTTACTCGAGTTTAATATCCAATCGGCCAAAAAGGACTAACATAAGTAAAATATAACTTCGAAACACCAGAAATAAAATAGTATTTAAATAGCATATTCAAACACATTGACTATATTTGCATATTTAGAATTTCAACATAAAGTTTCTGACATGTATAGCTTTATGTGTCATCTAGCTTAACATTTTTAGTGTGAAAAAAACATTTCATTCACCAATTTATTGTATTCCGAAGGTACAATCCACTTCATCAGTTTCCGTGATACAAAATCCTCCGGGCTTCAAATTTCCTTGAAAAGAGTCCCTTAAAATTGATTTTATTCCGTCCGACACATTTTGACAGTCACCTTAATCTAGTAACCAATAATAAGGTGAAATATCCTACGCGACTATCCAATTATATGACGGATAGGTTTCTTAATTTTTAACATATTTGTAATAAAAAGATAGCGCAGTATAAATAAAAAGTAATATAAACAAGTATTTTATAGAATTACCTCTCCATTAAATTATAAAAATGCATTAAAATTCTTAAACAGAAAAATTTTAAAATAACGAATGTTTTCAAAGTACCAAAGTACCACCTCCACCGTGCTGAGGATAAGCCTGTGCTCTTAATCCCATTGAAGCTGTCTTTTTATTCTTTTTACCATAGCAGATATAAAGTAATTATAAATATTAATGTTTTTCTAGGTTTTTAATTGCTGTTAAAGCCGCTATATCTTTTATTTAATTCGTATACCTTTCAGGACTGACTACATTCTGCAGATATCCAAATTTTTTCAGAAAAAAAACATCAGTAGTCTTTTAATGGTGCCCAAAGTGATCAATTTTTTTTAGGAAAAAAATAAAACCTTAAAACTTCTGGTAGGACATGAAATAATCGTGTCCCAGGATTGTTTTATATTAGAATCAATGTATCCAATTATTAATACATGAGTAAATTTTGAAGGTAATTTTACTAAAAAAAAAATATAAAATCACATAAAAAAAATTAACAATGATGTTGAAAAAACAAGTATTTCATAGTGATTAATCACAGGGGTTATAAATTATTTTGCTTTTTGTGTCTTTCTTACTGATAGAAAATCTATCGCATCTTCTTTTGGTACAAATTTGCTTTGGAAAACGGTACCCGACTTTTGGCGTTTGGAAAATTTCCAGAGCGACCCCTCAAGCGTTTCTTTACTTTAACTTTGGATCAGTTATCTTCTATAAGCTGCTCTGCTAAAGGAACTAGATATATGTATGTACAGCGTTAACAGGACTTTTAGGCCCATTGCTGGATGGATAATTTCCATCGTTTTTTATTCTTAGCTAACAGCTTCCAATCTCTGATTCCCATCTCTCTGACAGCTTCCATCACTACATCTCTCCATTTCTTTGTTGGCCTTCCTCTTTTTTTGCCCTTCAAGCAATATTCTTGACTAGTCTATTACCTTGCATTCTTTCTAGATGACCGAGCCATTTTAGTCTACGTTTTTTCACCACTTCTGTTATTGTAGGGTTAGTATACAAATGATACACTTCTGCATTAGGTCGTCTTCTCCATTCTTCCTCTACTACTTTTCCACCAAATATTCTGCGAAGTATCTTACTTTCCCATGCTTCCAATGTATTCTGTATGGTTTTGTTCACAGTCCATGTCTCAGCAGCGTATAGCATTGTGCGTCTAATTATAGTTTTGTATACTCTTATTTTTGTATTACGAGATATATCTTTGGCCTTAATTTTTTTGCTCATAGGCTGCAGTACACCTGTTGCTCTTGGTCAGTCTCAGGTTGATTTCCTGAAGAGTACCTAAGATCATATATTTATCCACTTTCTCGAATTCTACAACTGATCCATCCTCCACCTCAAATTTAAAGGATATCCTGGTGTTTATTCCTTTTTTGCTCTAGATCTCCATGTACTTTGATTTATTAATATTAACTTTCAGTCCCATTTGAGAGCTTTTTCGAATCAGTCTTTTTGTTATATTTGATAGTTCTTTTCCATTTCTTGCAATGAGAACCACATCATCAGCGTATGCTAAGCGTTGGTGTTCATTGTATAAAATAGTTCCGGACCTATTTATCCTACTTACCCTTACAATTTTTTTCTAGAACTATATTGAATAGCAATGTAGACAACGGGTCTCTTGGCGAACACCTTTTTTTACTTCGAATTCTTCTGAGACTGTACCGTTGCATTTTGCTTCACAAATGGTTTGTCTTATTGTCATTTTTACCAATCTTATTATTTTTTTTCTAGCACTTGGAATTCTTTAAGTGTTTCTATTAACTTGTTTCTGTCTATTGTATCGTAGGCAGCTTTGTAATCAATGTAAATTACTTGTGCTGAAATGTTGCATTCATAGCAATTGATCAGGATTTATTTTAGCATAAAAATTTATTCCGTGTTGATCTCCTTTCCGAAATTCTCTATATATATTTCTAATCGTTTTTTAATTAGTATGGTGAGTACTTTATAAATTACCGCTTATAAGGATATTCTTCTATAGTTTGTGCATTCAGTTCTATCTCCCTTAATTCGTAGTCCTTTTAGAACTGACTACATTCCGCAGATATCCAAATTTTTCAGAAAAAAAACATCAATAGTCTTCTAATGGTGCCCAAAGTGATTAATTTTTTTTTAAATACCCTTAAAACTTTTGGTAGGACATGAAACAATCGTGTCCCAGTATTGTTTTATATTGGAATCAATGTATCCAATTATTAATACACGAATAAATTTTGAAGGCAATTTTACTAAAAAAATATAAAATCACATAAAAAAATTAACAATAATGTTGAAAAAAACAAGTTTTTAATAGTGATCAATCATAGGCGCTATAAATTGTTTTGCTTCTTGTGTCTTTCTTACTGATAGAAAATCTATCACATCTTCTTTTGGTAGACATTGCTTTGGAAAATGGTCCCCGACATTTAGCATTTGGAAATTTTTCCAGAGCGACAACTTAAGCGTCTCTTTACTTTAACTTTGGATCAGTTATCTTCTATAAGCTGCTCTGCTAACGGAACTAGAAAACTCAATTAACTATTAACTAATGCTTACATCAACAATTTAAAAAAAATTTCCGCCACCATTTAGCGGTTTTTTGGTCATAATCATAAATAAATACTTTTTGGTCTAAAAGGGCCAATCCACCCGTCAACTAGTTATAGAACATGATATTTAATACATGTAATTTTAACATGAACACCAGTTTCTAGTTTTCTTCCCACAAGTCCTAGATGTATTGTGATAGTTAGACATTAGTAACACACTTTTTGTATCTTGCCACCTAGTATTAAGTACTACAGCATGCAAAACTTGAAAATCAGACTCACCTATTGAATTTGACATCTTTTCACTTCAAATTTTGGTGTTTTTTATCATTACTTATATATGTACTAACAGAAGGCAAATTTAGTTCACTCAATAATTGTACACATGTAAAAAACCTGTCAAAACAGACGCACACATCAGAAGAACCTTTCATCAGCCTTTTTACAAATTTAAGTCTTTTTACTTCAAATTTTGGTGTTTTTTATCATCATTACTTATATATGTACTAACAGAAGGCAAATTTAGTTCACTCAATAATTGTACACATGTAAAAAACCTGTCAAAACAGACGCACACATCAGAAGAACCTATCGTCAGCCTTTTTACAAATTTAAGGTTATATATATATATATATATATATATATATATATATATATATTATATATATAGACCTTTCAGAGTCAGACCTATAAAGAGTCAGACCTTTGTCACATTTTTAATCCACTTTTTATCGATTTTTTTAGGTAGAGTATACTGTCTTAAGACCTTCCCTTGAATTTGGTCTTCACCTAAGGATAAACCACTTCATCTAACTAATATGTCGTAGGTGAATTATTAGGATTTTTATAATCATTATTCTACATTCCGGATAACAAATAGCAACATCGGTCACGTGATAAAGCTTTTTTTATGACTGGGTTGTCAAAGGATTCATTATTTGTCCAATATTATTTCATAGTCGGTAAATTGTTAAAGCATATAATGATGATACAACCAAAAACGATGATTATTTCAAAATGATCGGTATCTCAATTCTTTTTGGGATTTTATGTTGTGCAATCTTATATTAGTATCGTGTTTTGGTTTGAACTTCGTGTATGGTAGTTTTCACATTACGAGACCAGACTGGTCCCCATCTGCATCTGACTTCTTCCCCCCTTTCAATCATTTCGATCCTTTCGAGATCTATTTTAAAATCTTCCTCTTTCTAAAAATGTTGTTATTGATCTGAACCTTCAATAAACTGTGGGCAGTCTTGATCGCCACTGGGTAAATATTCGTCAGAATCTGATCCTAAAAAAGGTTTCTTTGTTTCTAATAAGCTTCTTAGCTCTTTAACGATGTTTGATTCAACATTTTTAAATGACAAAGAAACATTTTTTTACTCCTTTGATGCACAAGTGTTGAAAAATAAACTTTATTTTGGCTGTAAGGTCGATGACCAGGACAGAACTAGGTTACACAAATATTTTGTGTAATATGCTGTAGAGTGTTGAATGGATGAGCCAACGGTTCTGGTTACATACTGTGTGCCATTCTAATGTTGTGGTTGGAACCGACAGATTACACTTCAGACTATTACTTTTGTTTAAAAAATACAACAGATATAACAAATAAGTCAAAATATACTTAAGAATATCTCAACTTGCCTTCAGCGTTCCGACCTATCACGCCTAGGCAAGAACTACCAATAGGAATTGACCCCACGAACATCGATACAAATTAGTTACAGTACATATCCTCAACCAGATCAAGAAGAAAGTAATGATATACAAGATGCTAGATATTTAGACCCCAAAGTGATACATTGACAGGAGAGTGCAGAAGGCACCGCAATGCTGAATTGGTGACTCTTTATGGTACTGAAAACATCGTCAGACATACAAAAGCTAACCGTATAAGATGGTCAGGTCATGTGGTAAACCCAGAGAAAGATAGAATACTGAAGACAGTATTTTTTGAGAGACCAGTCAGAAGGCCATCCCAGAAATAGATGGAAAAATTATGCTGAAGCTGACTTGTCTAGGATTGGGAAACAACAATGAGAAATAAAAACGCAAGATCGTAAAATATAAGGAGCTATAGTGAATGCGAAGAAGACACACCCAAAGTTTTAAAGCCAGTCAAGAAGAATAATATCATAATCGTAAAATAGTTTTCGAAACACAATTCAGATTTCTGCTTTATAATCTGAGCCTTCTAAGAATTGCAAGGCAAACAGACGTTGATAAAAGATGTTAAAAGAGACATGGGGAATCTAAAATTTGCATTCCATGACATGTCTTTTACAACTAAGCAGAAATCCTTAGCGAATTGTGTTTCTTGTATTCCCACAGAGTAAATCCGAATAAAATTTGTAAATAAAATAAATTTGTAAAATAAATAAAATTTGTTTGCGTGAAATCAAATATTGCTGCCTTTTCTCATTTTATTCGGATTTACTCTGTGGGAGTACAAGAAACACAATTCGCTAAGGATTTCTGCTTAGTTGTAAAAGACATGTCGTGGAATGCAAATTTTAGATTCCCCATGTCTCTTTTAACATCTTTTATCAACGTCTGTTTGCCTTGCAATTCTTAGAAGGCTCAGATTATAAAGCAGAAATCTGAATTGTGTTTCGAAAACTATTTTACGATTGTTTAATTAGATGTCGCTACTGCGTCCGTATCGAAGCCATGTTATTGTTGCTTCTTAAAAGGCAGAAAATATTGATTTTTCACGTTGAGAAACCCTATGAATAGCTCTTCTGACGAGACCTATTAGGTCAAAATACGTATCAAGAGATACATAGGATTTGTTTGCGTGAAATCAAATATTTGCTGCCTTTTCTCAAATAATATCATAGTTTTGAGGTAGCCACTGTACCTCATTTATTAACTTAAGGTAACAAAAGCTGACTTGGTTCGTGATTTGAATGTATCTAAAAACAAGTGGAACTGTTGGAACTTACTTATTACTTGCAAAAGTAATAAATACTTAAGAATAAACAAGAGTATTTTAAGGATTTTTTCTCCTAAGCAGGAGAGTGTATTGGGATGATATTTCAGCAGTAGTGAACACTTAATATATGACTATACACCAAAAGAGTAGCGTTTATTTAAAGACCTATTCTTTAATGCTGTTCTATTTCATAATGGTAATAAATATTCTTCAGTCCCTTTGACCCATTCTGCAAACAGGAAAGACACATACGGCAATATGAAACTGATTTTAGAAAATATCTATTTTGATAAAAAACACATGGTAGTTATTATTTTACGCTTTTGTATTTCAAAATACTTACTGTTTGACCGAGAACTGTCAATTTTGAAATCCGTTAGTGTCATGTCTAATTGGCAAATCCTTTACGTGTTTGGTTCATACGCTGGTGTTTGTGAGTTCGAATCGCAATATGAATTTCCTTTTTTATTTTTGAAATATACGCAAAATTGCTAAATTTTAAATAAAATGAAAATTTACAACGTAATCTGAAATTTTAGTGTATAATTATATTGAATTATGTTGCAGTGTATTGTATTGTAATTTTTATATTAATTTTATTGTAATTTTACTGCAGAGTATGTGTAAAAAAATTTTTTGCATTTAACTTCTTTTATACACATATGAGAAAATAAAAATATATATTTTCATTAAAATATTGATAAAATCTTTCATTTACTAAACTACATATTACAGGTCAAATGTTTATATACAGCAAACGATGCACCATATACCTATATAACTAATCCTTTTTTTCTTTCTGCTCTCCTTACCTATAGCATTACATATGTAATGATTGTGTATATTGACTCCCATATAAATTAAAAATAAATTTGTAACGGCGAACGCGTGTATAGAAGCATAACTTCTACCGGCAGTCCCACTAGACTGCCACACCCGTTTTTTGTACTTAACAAAAGTTTCCTAGACTAAGTGATGCGAAAATCAAAAAAGACATCTTTGTAGGTCCTTAAATACGATTAAATGGTGTTGTAAAATATAAAAAATTTTGAAAGCAGATTTAAAGCGATAGAGCATGAACCACAAAAATGTGGTTACAAATATCTCTCTAAATGTCTACTATAATTTGGGCTACTCTATTGTAAAAACCATTTTCTGGATTCCCACTTGGATTTTTTGCCACAAGATCTTGGAGATATTAGTGATGAAGAGGAAGAGTATCTGCATCAAGATATTTCATGTATGGAAAACTGTATGCGGGCAAATGAAGTCCGAGAATGCTAGCTGACTACAGCTGGATGCTTTAAAGAGATGTGCCAGCAGTAAAATGCTCATGAAAATCTCTGATATCACTTTTTAAAGTAGTAACCCCATACGCGTATAGCTGTAAATATGTCAAAAATGTCATATACATCTTTGGGACACTACATTATACGTTTTTTCCCCAGTGTTATTTACATTTCTACCCTGACATTCAGCGATTATTTAATTTGTCTTACTAGACCTATTTTAACGCTAATGGTGCAAATTGGAGTTAAATGATTCTTAATACATTGGTTTCAAACTTTCTTAATAGTTAGTGCTTATTAATATTAATTAATCATAAAATTTTTCTCTTACTTAGTGCCACCTAAACAAAGTATATATTTATTTCTGTATAAACGTAGAAAAAATTTTGTACGCATTCGTGAAAAATGGGTAATACACTCAACCTTTTGCTCACTTCGGCTCGACAGTCTTGGTGACACTTTTACATCACGTGTACTAAAAATTTACTTTTTAAACTTGTTACATAAACAGCTGTAAAACTGTTAATTGTTTCTACCACTACATAAACACTGTGTGAGTCTTTTTCTACATCAATTGATCTTTTTGCGGGCTGTATTTATAAGAGATCTGCAAATAAAGCGCTACCTGTAATATTCTAAACGTTTCAACTTCCGAGTCCATTATGTAAGGCATGGCCAGCTTTAAGAACCTGGAAATTTTCAAGAAAAATAGAAGGGTCGCATCATTCTTACAAAGTCGCTTTTTGTATATCCAACCTCTTGGCTATGGCTTCACATAATACTCAACTTTCTTATAAAAATAACTTAAATGTGAAACGAATGAAAAAATAATACGCGGGATTATGTTTCCACTTTGACATCACTTACATTTTGCTTGATATTTACCAAAAGAGGTTAATTGAAGTGGAACAAAAAATAATGATGTCGATAACATGGGTATATTGTAAACATAAATTATGTATTAGTGTTTTTATTCGGTATTATACTTTTTGAGTGATTTTTTATGATGTTTTTCAAATAAATATTTAATCGTATTTTAGCTATACATTTGAAAATTACGTATTATATCTAATAAGTTTATATAAATCAGTTGAAGATTTTTGAGATCACTAATTTTTGTATTATTAAAATGGTTTTGTTACTCAAAGATTAAATTCTTCCAATAGTTTAATTTTATCTGCCTTAATCATAAAGAGAGTCTAGGCAGGTCATATTCTATCATACTGCTTACAATGGATAAAATTTAATATGAAAATAAAATTAATGATCAAATAACAAGCTGAACTTACACAAAATTAACAAAGGATCCAAAAAAGTCTTTCGAAAACAAAATATATAGAACTTTATTTAAGTTTCAAAAAAATTTATGAAGTATCGAAAGTTCATAAAACGAATATACCACTAGACCTGTTTGTAGTTCCACGAATTATTCTTGTACTGAACTGTCAAATTTTTTGTTAAATACACTGAACGCACCACCCGAAAAAAATTTCCGAAAAAAAAAATTTATTAGAAGTTTTATGCACTGTTTCATATTGCGTCTCAATTTAAATATTTATTGTGATCATGTATGGTTGTTTTTGTCAGTTTTTGTCAGGTTGACACATTTGAAATAACCAACGGACTAAAACAGGGAGATACACTTCCACCAAAACTCTTCAACTTAGCTTTGGAGTACATAATCAGAAGTACAAGAATCGAAAAACCGAATACAGTATTTTATGAAGAAGGACCAAACTTACTACCAAAATTTGTAGACGATATCGATCTAATAGGAAACACACGATTAAGGATGAAGAAGACTTTTGTGAGGTTCGAGAAGGAAACAGAGAAGATGGGGCTCCAAATAAACGAAAACAAGACGAAATATATGTATATGAGCCACAATAACCAAAGCAGAGACAGAATCGGTCAAAACATCACCATCGATGACTTTAACTTTTGAGCGCGTTAGAGAATTCAATTATCTTGAAACAACAACAACTGAAGACAATAACTTCTTCTTCTTTATGTACCATGTCCTTTCAGAACGTTGGTTACCATCCTAGCTATTTTAATTTTATTCACTGCCACCCTAAATAGCATGCTTGTATCTATACCATACCAATCTCGCAAGTTCTTCAACCATGAATGATATTTTGTAGCAATCTATATTTGGGACCTCTCATTACATGTCCGAAATATTCCAGCTTTCTCTGCTTGATGCTTTTTATGATCTTAGTTGTCTTGCTGAGACGTTCTAGTACTGTGGAGTTACGAATCTTCTCCACCCAGGAAACTTTTAAAATTCTTCTATAGCAACAAATTTCGAAAGCCTCAAGGTGATTTAGATCGATTTATTCACAGTCCAGGACTCGACAGCATAAAGTAAGACCGAGAACACGTAGCAGCGAAGTAGGTGGATCCTTAATGCCAATTTTAGGTCTCTGTTACATAACACCTTGGACATCCTTCTAAAAGCAGCTCTAGCCTGCTCTATTCTGGATCTAATTTGGCCGTGATTTTCTGGATTACAATTTAATTGCTGTCCAAGTAGACGATTTTATAGACAACACAAGACAATAACGGATCACAAGAAATAAACAACAGGATTCGGGCCGGCAACAGATGTCTTTTTTCCCTCCAAAACCTTATAAAATCGAAACAACTAACAAGACGTAAGAAGATACAAGTCTATAAAACAATCATACTACCCGTTGTGATGTATGAAAACGTGGACAGTAACAAAGGCAAATGAAGAGAGACTATGTGTCTGGGAAAGAAAAATCCTAGGGAAGATCTTTGGTCCTGTAGTGGATGAAGCATCAGGACAATATAGGATAAGAACTAACAAAGAGCTCGAAGAAATTTACCCAGACGCCAACATCATAAAAGAAATAAAGTCCAGAAGACTCCAATGGGCAGGACACCTCAGAAGGCATTCTAACGAACGAGCAGTAAGACTGGTGTGGGAGGAAGTCTCAACTGGAGACAACAGGAGACCACGCGGATGCCCTCGTCTCCGGTGGCGAGATAATAAGCAGGAGACCCAAGCACTATGGGCGTAGAGAATTGGATGGAGGTTGCTCAAGACAGAAAACAGTGTAACGGAGTTCACAGAGCTCACGGAGTAAGTAAGTCAGTAAAGTAACATGATAATGCACTGCCGCATACTGCATTAATCATGACAAATTACTTGACATCTAGCAGAATTTCAAAACATGTTTCGTGAAGAATATGAACGTATTTCTCAAGTTTTTATTTAAAAACGGTTACTTTTTCTTCAAAATCATATGCAAACGGTTAGTGATGTTTTAAGGCATAATATTCTATATAAGACAATTCTGTTTGTTCACTCGTTACTTGTATTGTTTGTAATTCGTTTTAATATTTTTTTGTTGTAGCCTTCTAGTTAAATACATTATGCTACGGAATTAATCAGCAATGGGTATTTGTGCTTTAAAAATGAAAGGTGTTGAGTGTACAGTAATAAAATTTTTATTTCCTGAAATTTATGGGATGGCCAGTTTTTTTCGCCGGTCAGTGTATTATTAAATACATATTTAAAATAATAATCGTTTTTTATCATATTTTAATATCTATTACCCTATTTACAACGAATACCAATTCAAAAACACACAAATTATCAGATATATTTCATATATCGAATTTCATCCTAATAGAAGGCAATTAAACCATAAAAATATTAGATCATTGTTCGACAGACTAGGCGAAACAGGGTCATTTCACTACAAAAACAGGAATGCTTGAACACCGAGAGTAATTGATGCGAATATGGAGGATGAAATTGTTATGCGTGTTGCAGAAGATCCAGAAACCAGTACAAGACTTGTTTCTGCGTCCACTGGTATAAGCAAATCTACTACGGTGTTAAGAATAATATGGACAGAAAATCTATATCCGTATCTTTTTACTCCAGTACAGAATCTTTTACCAATGGATTTTCCAGCAAGGCTCCGAGTTAGTCAGTTTATGATAGGGCGGCATTTAGACGATCCAATGTTTTATAATAAAATTTTATTTACCGATGAAGAAAAATTTACTAGACGAGGTGTGTTTAACTGGCGCAATACCCATACCTATGCGACAGAAACTCCTTATGCATTACGAGAACAACATTTTCAACATGAGTTTTTCATAAATTTCTGGTGTGGCATATTTGGAGATTGTAGTGTAGGACCATTCGAATTACCAACTAGGCTTGACGTAGTAATGTGTAGAATTTTTTTAAAAGAAGATTTACCAACTCTTTTAGAAGACATACCTCTAAATTTGAGACATAACTCTTGGAACATGCATGATGGTGCACCAGTACATTATAGCCTAGAAGTTATCTAGATGAAATTTATCCTTAAATGTGGATTGGTAGAGGTAGTATATACCCATGACCAGCACGCAGTTCAGAACTAAGACTCTAGATTTTACTTGTGGGAACACCTAAAGTCATTTGTTTATAAAAAAAAATAAATACCCGTCAAGGGATATGGCAAAATATTGTAGAGGGAGTTAACGTAATTAGGGCCCAAACAAACTTATTATTTAAAATAAGATAAATTTACACAAAATATTTAGATTATATAGTTTATCTAATTGAAAACATTTTTCGTTTCGTTTTAAATTATTCACGTGTCAATTGTTTTACTGTTTTTTTTTTAATTTGTTACTGTGTAAAAGATTTAATAAAAACAATTGTTTTAATCATACGCATTTTTTAATATTGTTATGAAGCTATTTTCTTGTGGCATTTTAAATTAATTACTTTATATATCTGGAAATAAGCCACAATTAAAGGTAAAAATACGTTTATTGACGTTTCAATTTCCACTTCGGAAAAGGTGGGATAGGTATGTAAGAAGGAGAGTTTAGCTAGATTTTAAGAAAAAAGATAATCAGTTAATTTCCAAGGGTAGAAGACGAACAGTCGTTGTTCTCTGGTGGTTCCCCAGAGGTAGTAAACAGTAGAAGTGAATGTTTGTGAGTTTTCGTGGAGTAACTGTATCTGGCAGAAGCTGATCCAGTAAAATATTGTAAGTTATATTTTCTACTTATATTCCAAGAGTCACTGTTCAGGCCAGAACGAGAGATTCAGTTTATCAAGAGGAGAAGAGGCTAGCATAGTTTGAACGATATGTGCATTTGAAGGAGATCATTAAAGACGATAGGCTCGCAACAATTTGCTGTAAGATTGCTAATTACCTAGGGGACTGCTAAGAATAGATAGTGTAGGCTACAAGGAACAAGGATTTGGACAACTCATCATCAGAGAGATAGTTTTACTATTAGTCAGTTTTTCTTTATTAACAACACATTTTTTTTTCAATTGTTTTAGAAGAGTTAGGAATATTTTGATCAGGAGATTTGGAACAACAATTTTGATTTGAGATTTTAATTTATATTGTATGTACCATTAATTTTTGAAGGTTTACGTACATAGAACAAAATTTTGATAATCATTATATGAGATATTTTTATTGAAGATTGTTAAGTGTGAATTTTATTTCAATATATTTTTATTTCAATATATAATGTTGTATCATATATGTTTTTTATTATTCCGGTATTCTTTGGACCTTACCTATCATATGTAAAGCATAGATATTGAAGCATGAGTATAACCCTGAGATAAGAGAATTAAATAGTGTGATAGAATCGTAATTGCATCATTTCAATAAGTTTAATTGATTAATTAATTAGCTAATTAATTGCTTGTCGCACTTTAGACTTTTAATATCACCTTATTATATATATATATATATATATATATATATATATATATATAATATATATATATATATACATATATATATATATATATATATATATATATATGTATATATATATATATATATATATACATATATATATATATATATATATATATATATATATATATATATATATATATATATATATATATATATGATTAGAAATCCGCACTCTACTGATGAAGATACTGTTTAAATAAATAAATAAATTGGGGAAATTTTGCAAGTAGAAACAAAAATAAAAAAATATAAACCAGTATATGTATCCTGATTGTAAAATTTGCTATAAATTAGGCAAACAGGTAATACTTCATTTATTAATCAATCTATTTGCAAAATTAATACCATTCCTGTTAATTTGATCTAAAACTATTTTTTATAGATGGCTCGCGTTGATGTTTAACCTTCTCCTTTAACTTACTAAAATATAAGACAAATTGATTGGTACACGGCACAAATTTGTACATGAAGTATATTTTCATATGTGCTCGTAATGTTGACTTTATTTATTATTCAGTAAATATCAAATATTTCATTTCTCCGATAATACGAGTAAATTAACACCTTTTAGTTTATTTATGCTTAATTAGAATCAAAATATTTAAAAAATTAAACGTTTGATATCAGAACAAAGTTTATCTTTTCTATTAGTGTTCTTTTGGGTAAATGTGAAAACATATCGTTCTACTTGCTTAGAATAAACGGATATATTATTCTTTATATAGGCTTGTTTGATTGTGTATTTTTCTTACATATTTGTAAATATCATTAAAGGTTTAAACTATCTTACTATACAAAGCACCAGGCAAGGATAATATCACCCCGGAAATGATAAAATTCATGGGAATAGAGGGAGTGGACAGTATAAAAGAACTAATGATAAATATCATAGAGAGAGCAAAAATACCACAGGACTGGAAGAAAGACATTAAACTACTAATACACATAAAAGGCGACAAGAGAAACTGTACCAATTACCGAGGTATTACTATATCAAGTATTCCTGGAAATGTATTCGCAAGAATAATAGAAACAAGAATAAATACCCAAATAGAACCAATTATGGAAGATACAAAATGTGGATTTAGGAAGGACAGAAGCACACAAGATCACATATTCACAATAAGACCAGTAAGTGAGAAAGTAATCAATAAAAATAGAGAAATAATAATATGCTTTATTGATCTGGAAAAGGCGTATGACAGAATCCAAAGAAAGGACGTATGGAGGACATTGAAGGAAAGAGGAGTTGACAAGATAACAATTGATGTAATAAAGGAAATGTACAATAACAAAGAAATACGGTGAGAACCAATAACGAGGAATCTGAAGAATTTACTACAAGTCAAGGCGTCAAACAGGGATGCGTGTTGAGCTCACTGCTGTTTTCAGTGGTACTGGATGAAGAAATGAAGAAAGCCAAGAGAAGAATGAGAAAACTAACATTAGGATACTGGCAAATAAAACAGACTCAACTATTAGAGCTTCTATTTGCAGACGACATGGTTTTGATAGCAAAAAATAGAGAAGATCTATAGAACAACCTTCAAATCCTAGAAGAAGAACTGACAAACCTAAATATGAAGATAAATACATAGAAAACGAAAACAATGATAATAAGAGAAAGACACACGCAATACATTTAAACGGAAAATAACTAGAATAAGTGAAACATTTTAAATACCTAGGAGTAATAATTGAATCAAACGGTAAACAAGACATGGAAATAAATGAGAGAATGGGACGAACAGATAGTTTATTTAACACTATGAAAACAACATTTTTGATGAAAAAAGAAATACCGAAGAAGGTAAAAACGGCATTCGTTAAATCAGTAGTTAGACCTACAATCATGTATAATAGCGAGTCATGGACATTGACTGGAAGACAAAAATCTCGAGTCAATGCTATGGAAATGAGGTTCCCGAGGAAAATAGCAAACAGAAAGAGGAACAGACAAAATACGAAACGAAACAATCAGACAAAACCTAAAACCAAAATCAATAAACGAAAAAATAGTAGAGTGGCAACTAAGATGGTTCAGGCACGTGTGTAGAATGTCGAATGAAAGATTAACAAAACGACTGTTTGAAACGAGAGTACAAGGAAAAAACAAACGAGGAAGACCAAGAGTTAGGTGGGTAGACGAAATCAGGAAAGAAGTTGAGAAGAAAGGATTGACATGGGAAAGTGGACGAAATATAACACAAGACCAGAAAGCATGGAGACAATAGTGTAAAACTTAACTCCACCAGCCTTACCACTCTACTTACTTACTAACTTAGGACTAAGTTAGTAAGTAAGTAAGTAAATTATCTTATTTTTTTATTTTTTTATCCATATTTTTTCTGTAGCATCAGAAAAACGAAGTGAAAATGTAGAATTAACAACTTTTATTGTTAAGTTATATAATTGTATGAGATACGGTAAATAACTAGTCGGAGCCAATAGCAAAGTTGTGGTAGGAGTGGAAGAGCAAGTGCGAGAAAAAAGTTTTGCTAAAGGGCCTCCTAGGGATAAAAACATGGTAGTGGAACGACGAATTGCAACAGAAAGCTGAGAGAAGAAAGAGGCTAGAAAGACAGTTTTAAAAGAGATAATGTTAAGGATACATACAAGAAACCAACCCGAAGAAACAAAGTAACAAAAATAAAGACAAATTTGATACCCAACCAGAATATCGGACTGTGGGCAAGAAGTAGAACTTGTAGATAGATATAAATACCTGGGACATAAAATTATGATTGGCAGGGATAATCATACCAATGAACTGAAGAAAGGAATCGTTCTTGGGTGGGCAACATATGAAAAACTAAGAGAAACTTTTAAAAGTGAGCTGCCTTATGCCTGAAGCCTCTGCTCTAAACAAAAGCCTCTGCTACAAAACTAAGAGTCATCCAGAGAAGAATGAAGCGATCCAAACAAGGAGTAACTGTGTAAGACAAAATAAAAAACGAAGAGGTAGGAAAAGAACCAAGGTGACTAACGTCATCAAAGGGATAGCCAGACTAAAATGGAAATTGGCAGAGCACATAGCTACAATGACGAATGGGTGATCGACAAAGAGGTTATTGGAATGAAGACCAAACAAAGACAAGAGAAGCGTCGGTCGACCACCCACAAGATGGGCTGACGATTTAAGAAGAAAAAATAGCAACTGGATGAGAGTGACGAAGATAAACGGGGCTGGAAACACGAGAAAGAAGTCTATGCTCAGCAGTGGAGGAAAGCCAAACGTTTTGTAGCTACTGCAAAGGAAAGATCGTTTAAGATGCTGTACAAAGAGTTAACAATATTCGAGGAGATAAAAGAATAAATAAAATTGCTAAAAGCAAGGGACAAGTCATCAAAATATGACTCACTTGAGATAAATTAAAAGTGCGGATGGAAAAGTGTTAACATCCGATGTTGAAATAAAGCAATGAATGGAATAAAAGTCCTGAATTTAATATCTAAGTCCTTTCACGAAAGTTTTTAAATAAAAAAACTTTTGTTTTGTTCCTACACCTGTCCTTATATAGTGCCTTTTACGATCAGTTGCAGTATTTTATATCGATTTATCCTCACTGTATGTCCTAGATAGGACATTTTTAGGTATTTAACAGTCTTGATTCAGATTAAGTTATAACAGACTATTTCTAAAAAACTGCAGCTTCCTTTACAAGTTACTTTATGCTGCTTTTAATAGGGAATAAGGTAGCAATAATTCTCAAGAACTACCTAGACAATGGAAAATAGCTGCTCAGGACCTACAACAATAGAGGGAAATATTAAACGCCGCCAAGACTCACATAGAGTTGTAGAGCCAAATGATGATGATGATGACCTTGACAAACTAGTGTCGTAGAATGAATGCTCATGCGGTATTCTATTTGAAAGAAGTTGACGTAGCTAGCAATTTCTTTTTATGGAGATTTGTAGGTGAGCTTACAGTTGGTAAATTACTGAGATTCGTAAAACACTGGCTAGCAATATGTCCTGAAGCTTGGCATTTATGGCAGGTTTAACAATCCTGAGCAATGAAGATACTACAAGAAGTATTTTTGTAATGTACTGTAAACGTTACGACAAATTTGTATGTACTGAGATAGACTTGTCTTCAGAAACTTAATATGTGACTATATTCCGGTAGGTTTGAACCAATCTTAAGAAAAAAATCTGTGAAATCCCATTTAAGACAATATTTTTAAATTTATCGCAAAGTATAGGAATGTCTAGGTATAGAAATATTTAAAGATACATAAGTCTATCAGCTGGTATTATATGTTGATGTACCGTTATAATTTGTTATTGAATTCCGATTGAGCCGTGGGAATAAAATCTTCTAACAGTTGCTTATTAGATAGGTATAAGCAAATTGTATTATTTGATCGATGGGAAAAGAAAATACTATTTAGATCCTATTATACTTCCTAAAGGGATAAAGGGAAGTAATCCTGAAGATGATCTCCATCGATTGCATTGAAAATTATAGCCTTATCTTTTTTTGGAAATTGCTGCTGGGCTAAAGCTGTAGGATATGACTTAACGGTGGTAGATTAGCTTTGAATAGTGATGTAAATTGACTCATTATTTGACTCAATGGATATTTTCGAGAGTGGATCCGAAATTCTTAGTGCTGACCTGTCCAGTTGCTGATAACAACTGCATTCACACCTCAATACACCTGGTATCGATGCAAAATTTTCAGGTTAGTTAAATTGTAAATAGACACCAATTTGATGTGCGGATTTATATATAGATGACTTACAGTTTATCGGCTAAATATTATACTATAACATAACTTAACAATATTTTTAAATCCCATCGTAAATTCAAATTTTTTAGAACCGAAGAAAAACACCGTTTACTACTATACCGCCAGATACGGCTCTTTTACACATTAGATATTAAAAAAGAAACATAAGAGGAGAATAAGAATTTTTAATTTAGAAGTTTAAAACGTCGACGAAAATAGATTAAATTATTGATGGTTTTAATATTCAGTTATGTCATTTTTTGTTCAAAGCGTGAAATTTATATTTAGAAATTTGGTGTCAACTTGGATGGGTTGAGTTGTTAATAAAATATCAGGTTAAGGCCTTTTAATCGCTTCGTGAAGTTTATGTTAGAATTTCATTCTCAATTTTTTGTTTAAACTATTTTTTATATAAAGCCAACCACTAGGATTTTTTTATAAAAAACTAAAATGTTTTCAATGCGTTTTTTTAGTTTAGACCCCCTCTCTGTCTTCCATTTTTTTCTCTGTTCATTTCGATTATTTATCTATCTTTTGTCGAAATGTATCTTTAAATTCATCATCAACCTATAAGCGTTCACTGCTGGCTATAGCTCTCCCTCAGCTCCTTCCATCTTTGTCTGTCTTGTGCGGCTTGCATCCAGTTATTGCTAACACGCTTCAGGTCGTCAGTCGATCTAGTTTGTTGGTGTCCTTTGCACCGTATTGCTTCTTGTCTTGGTCTCCACTCGACAATGCGTTTTGTCCAACGGTTGTCTGATAATCTACCGATGAGTCCTCCCCAATTTTATTTCAGCGAAACGATTTTTTCGATGACGTCTGTTGTTTATGTTCTACGACTGCAACATCTGACGCTGCATAGCACTCTGAGTCACGCAAATCTTGACCATAGGTAACACATTGGTCTGTGATTTTGGGCAGGGGTTGATCTTGCCTCTGGTCAGTGCACTTATACATTTCGCCATAAAAGGATTAGACAACCTTAAGGATTTTGGTTCTATCAGTAGTAATGTTTCTATATTTGTTTTTAATTTTGTGCATATTTTTGTTGCTCATGTTACTCGTCATCAAACAAAGCAAAATTGAAAATCTCCAAGCTCTGACCAAATACCATCAGACTGGCTTAAACTTCTAGACGACGACAAAGTCTCAGAACTAACAAACATTTATAACCACATATACGAAACTGGAACACTACCACAAATATGGTTGGAGTCTACATTTAT
Organism: Diabrotica balteata; assembly: GCA_918026665.1. Taxonomy (NCBI): domain Eukaryota; kingdom Metazoa; phylum Arthropoda; class Insecta; order Coleoptera; family Chrysomelidae; genus Diabrotica; species Diabrotica balteata. Next base: position 154,150,091 of record OU898277.1, read on the forward strand.
CCAACTTTAAAAAAGCTAATATATCATCATGTAAAGACATTAGACTAATTAGTCTCATGAGTCACTCTCTCAAGCTACTTCTTAGGATAATTTTAAATAGAATCAAGCAGAAATGTGAAGACACAATGGGAAATAAACAATTCGGTTTCAGAAAGGTATTGGGAACAAGGGAAGCTTTGTTATCAATGCTAGCACTACTTCAACGATCATGGGAAGTACAGAAACCAATTTACGTCTGTTTTATAGATTTTAAGAAGATGTTTGATAGGGTTCAACATGGTAGGATGTTTTAGTATCTAGAAATAATTGGAATAGATGATAAAGATCTGAGACTTTTACAACATATATATTGGAATCAAGAAGCTTCTATTCTGGTAGACGGCAAAGAAACAGACACAATTTGTATTCAAAGATGTGTTAGACAGGGTTGTGTGTTGTCCCCAACTTTGTTTAACGTTTACTCAGAAATAATTTTTAACAATGCCTTGGAAGGGCAATGTGGAGTTTGAATCGGGGAAGAAACTATTAATAACATCAGATATGCAGATGATACCGCAATCATGGCTGAAAGTATCAAAGATCTTCAATTCCTTATAGATCGAGTCACTAGAGAATGCTCTAATACCACACTAAGCATAAATACAACAAAGATAAAGTTACTTGTAGTTAGTAAATAAGACATCGGCGCTGTACAACTTCTTCTTCTTCTTTTGGCATCATAACCCTGGATGGGTCTTTGCCTGTCTGGCTATGTCCTTCCATTCAGATCTTTCTTGTGCCCTTCTTCTCCATTGTCTTATGTTCATTGTTTTCAGGTCGTCTTCCATGTCATACAACCATCTCGTTCTGGGCCTTCCTTTTTTTCGCCTTCCTATGGGCTTCCATTGTAACATTTTCTTTGTTGTTTTTGCATCGTTTTGTCTTTACACATGTCCCAGCCATGGCAGTCTTTGACTTTTCACAAATCTTACAATGTCGTAACCTTCATTTAACTCATTAACCTCGTCGTTTCTCCTGATTCTCCATGTGCCATCTTCCTCTTGTACTGGGCCATATACTTTCCTTAGTATTTTTTAGATGTTACTTAGATGTTAGATAAACGAGACACTAAATCCGGATGAAGAAAATCAAACTCGTATAGAAATTGCAAAAGGAGTATTTATGAAATTCGAGATGTAGTTATATCGTAAAATGCTCAGAATATCATGGATTTAACACATTTTAAACAGAGAAGTCTTGAATAGAGTAGGTCAAGGTAAAGGTGACTAATAAAGATAATAAAAAAGAGAAAACTCGAATACCTGGGGCATATAATTGGAGGAAGCAGATACAGGATAATGCAGTTGATACTCAACGAAACGATCGACGGAAGAAGAAGAATTATTAGAAAGAAATACTCATGGCTCCGAAACCTTCATCAATGGACTGGCTTATCAGCAGATAAATTATTACATGCCGCGCAAGATCGAGAACGATATCGGCAAATCGAGAAGAAAGATATTGTTCGTATTTCGCCTCAAAACTTTAAGACTTTTATTTTTTGAATTATTTTATTTATTTCTCTTGTATTGTTTTCTTTTACGTCTTTTCGGATTGACCAGTGGATATCTTTATTTACTTTGTTAATTATTGTGTGGTTGGAGCTGTATTTTTTCGTCAGCTGTCTTCTTTTACCTATTAGCTCTTTTGGCTTTATTAGGTATTTTGTCTTAGGTTCTTTTATGGGTCGCACTCCCTTTTAGTTTCTTTTAGAGTCTTCGTTTTGGCATCATTTGCTTGATCTACATTTTCTATTTCATCTTGCAAATCATGTATATGTCTGGTTATTATATTTTCATACAGGTAATTGTTATAAGGGGAATCCATTTCTTTGTTCTTTCCAATCTGACATTTATTATTATCTTAGCTCAGATTAATCTATGGTCGCTTCCTATTAAAAATTTTGTTGAGTACCTCCATGTCTTCGATTATTTCTTTTTGTTTGTTATGATATAGTCTATTTTATTTTTAACACTGCTATCTGGGCTGATCCATGTCCATTTACGTTGAGAATTTTTATCGAAAAAAAAAAAACACCATGAATATATTTTTCTGGTGTAAGAAGTTCAGCAATTTTTGCCCTAGTACATTTCTTTTGTCATATTCATACTTACCCATTGCTACTTTGCATAATCTTGTTTAAACCTAATTTTCGCATTAAAATCGCCCATAATTATTGTGAATAATGCTGGTGTGGCATGTAAGGCTGTTTCTAGACTATTTTTCAATTTCTTCATCCGAGTGGGAATGTTAAGTCGTTCAACACCTTTATAGATGGGGTTGAATAATTTATTTGCTGTCAAGTTAAAAATTAAACACTTACATTAATATAGAAAGCATATACTTAAGTGTAAACTTAAAGTAAGCCATCTTTTCCATTCTTTAGTCTCTTTAATCAGAGATAACTAACTGAGTAACAAAAAAATCCTTTCACAATTTCGAGTTTAATTATATTGACGTCCTTCAGTAGTCGATTGGTGATTATGAATATTCCATTGCTACAGTAGAGACTTCGGAGATATCTAATTTGCACATATAAAGCTATACAATCACCCGATAATCCAATTAGAGACTTGTATGTGCTTAACACGGACGAACGATTGAGACCATCACTTGAAGCTGTAAGGGAAAAGTATTAATTATCTACACATTGAAACTTGCTACATAACAGAAAAAAAAACTGATTTAAAGGAATAAGTTTTAAAATTTTGTGAATAATTATTTCATATACTTTCTTATAATTAACTTTATTTATCATATATTAATCTAACTTGTAATAAAATAAATTTTATTATTAATGAAGTAATATTAAAAAAGAAATTAATTCAATACCAGATGTAAAGAAAGAAAATAATAATACTTTGATAATAATTGTAATTTGTAGTCCAATCTGTAGAGAAAAACGTGTATTAGTGAATTTTTGAAACAGCAAAGTGTTATAAAGAGCAATGCCTTTGCAACTCCAAACTGTGGGTTATAGGTAAGTTTGTTACGGCATCTTTAATGTACCGGGTGGTCCAATAAGCCGATCTCTCGGCTATATATCAGAAACTATTCATGTTATAACTTTAGGAGAAATACCTTAGTAAAAGTTGCCAAGATAAATTGCTGGAAATAACTTTTAAGTTTCTGGAGTAACCGCTAGGGGGCGTAACCTATGAAGAAAAATTTGAAAACCAGTTTTTTGGGAAATATGCCCAATTATACCAAGTGTTAAATAAGTAAACTAGAAAGAGGCCTAAATTCCGCACAAAATAGTTCAAGTACTTTTTTTTATTTTTTCAAATAAAGGGTGGGGAAGAGTGGCAAAGTATTTGTGGATAAATACCTATAACTTTGGTTTGGATCAACCGATTTTAACGAAATTAGTGTCATCAGAAAGAGTGTGGATAAATTAATTTACATCTACTACAAATATTTTACATTTAGTTTTAATTGTCATAGGTAGAGGGTACTTTTGAATGGAAAAAATTAAAATTTGTTTTCTTTAACATGGTTATTGGTAATACCTATTTATTATAAATTATAATAAAACTGGATTAAATTCGTAACAAAATGTCGCAAACCGCATGTCAATAGCTTTTGTCGAACTCGAGATATGAATAAAAACGTCTATATATAAGTAAGTATAGTATTGACCCACCCTGTATTAGAAATTAAATTAAAAAATAAGTCTAGGTAGGTTCAAAATTTTATATAGTAGAAGAATCCTAATGTTGATACCTATTTTGACCATTGTTATTTCATATGATGAAAAATAATTTTTTCGAAACTAAGTAGTCTACGACAATGAATTTGATGTTCATATTGTTTATTTATTGACAGCAGTCAAGACATTGTTAGGAAATGCTGTTATAATTCCAATTGAAGATTGCACTTTTTTCATTCAATATTAATATTGGTAATATTATTAATTAATATCAGTACTAATAATTCGTGATGAGTATATCAAATGCCGAATTGTATATGATTGAAGTTTGTTTCGAATGTCACCAAAATGCCGCTATTGCCTCACGTATATATTCTGTAAGATATCCTGACAGGAGACATTATGGCAAAGAAGTATTTGAAAGAAAGGTAAGAAGAGAAGAAGATTTAAGAGAAACCAGTAGTTTTGATCGTCCTTGTTTTAAACGACGTAGTAGAGGTATGATCGAAGATAATTCAAACAATGTTCTTGCTTTAATTCAACAGAATCAACGTATAAGTAGTCGGCAAATCTCTACAGAATTAAACATGCCCAAAACTACTGTTTTAAGAATTTAAAACATCACAGGTTGATTTTTCATATTATAAAGTAAACGTTTAGGTCAGAAACTTGGAATTCGCTTTAAACTTTAGATTCAATTGTTATTTTAATATTCCGATTAAAACGGCAACACGAGGCGTTTATCCTGTTATCCGTTTCTTAAAAATACTTATGCACGATTAATAAACCAATTGTGGATTTTTCAAGATTTTTTGAGTTTTAGTAAATATAATGCTTTCTTTTTCACCAATATTTATTGTTCTGTTTTTTAGACTGTATATATTCCGTTAAAAGGTTAATTATTTTTTTAAATCAACAAAATGATCAGAATAGAAATTAGCTGCTTCCAACCATATTCCCCAACGTATTAAAATGGGTTGCGATGGCAGTGGAATAGCAGAAAGCATATCTCTGTAACATTGTATTCTTTCATGTGATTTCAGGAATACCTTTTTGATGCTCGTTATTAAACTCTTAACTAGTGGAAATTATTTTCTTACTTCCTCCGCAACTCTGTTTATTCCATGCGCTAAACAAGTGACACGTATTAAGTTTGGATAATTTTTTTGAAAATTTTGTCGTGCATTCACCATATATGGTGCGATATCAGATAAAATAAGCAATAATTTATCATTAGGCACAGCACCAGGATGAAAAAAGTTTGCTAATGCTTCATGTAGAAACTGTGATATTGTTAGAACGTTGGTTTTTTCCACTTGCTTACACAAAATTAAATACGATTTTGGAAAGGTTTCATCGCTAAGTATATCAATCAATAAGTATCTTCACAACGTATCTTGCCGACGAGTCAGTGATCTCGTCCACATATATGTAAAAGTAATTATTACCTATTTCGGCTTTTATTTTGTGGATAACTGAGGAGTATAACAAATTGATATTATTTCTCGTTAGTTCGTTCACTGGGAATGTTTTGTTTGCAATATTTTTTTAAAAATGAACTATAGTTTTCATAAGATAATTTTGAATATATTAGAAGATATATAAGAAGATATTTTAAATATATTATATTATAATAATATTATATTATAAGCATGGTAGTCGCCGACGTTCCGTAGGGATATGGCACTCTAAGAAGAAGAAGATACCAATGCACGACACAAATCTTCGTTAAAAGTTTCTTGTTCGGTCTGTTTGGACACATTTTTTTGCTAGAACTACACCCTATAATGGATTTTCTCTGGCTTTATCTTTTTTCATCTTTGAAATAGACTATTGCCTCTTTAATTGTGTTGTATTGTGTATCTGCCTGGACGTGCCTCTATTGATGTTTTGATGTCAAAACTGGATCTAATACTTGATGTGCTAGTCTCCGAAGGTAAGGCTATAATATTAACAGAATGTCTGTCTCCGGCTTCTATATAACATGTAGCTTCTCCATTTTTAAAAATTTTAAAGTGTTTGTTTGTCTTTGTGTATTGTACTGTTATGTCCAAATTTACATGTATGACATTCTGCTAATGTCACAAGCTAATGTCGGATAGGCCACAACTGACCAAATGCCCCTGAGGATGATCTATTGATCGAAAGTACTTGGGCAAGATTTAATTAATTACTGTGTTCGATATTTGCCTTGTATACCATCAAAGTTCATATATTTTTAAGGCTCTAATGATTGATTCACATTTTTTCCAATAAAATTTGGTCTTTCTAGTTGTCTGAATTTGAGATGATATTTGAATGAAGTTGAGAGTTAATACGCAAACGGTGTAAGGAAATTGGAAAAATTATTTTCATTAGACGGAAATGATAAGTGAAATTTAAATAATGTTTATTCGTTATAATTATAATCTATTAAAAGGTTAATAATAAAATCGGTACATATTAATTGTTGAATACAATAATTTTAATATATAGCTTCTAAATTATTCAGATTTTTTTACTTAATCATTAAATTCAAAACAGTGTCATCAGTTGGTTGCACTTACTGTTTGATAGTAGGTTAAAAATCCATGTAATATTTTCGCTATCTAAAATCATACATTAAAGTTCAGTTAAAATTTAATAGTAAAACACCCTCCATATCATTGTCATATTTCATAAACCCGAAAACTAAGTATACAAAAAAAAACTAATAACACTAGAAAACTAAATGACTAACTATAATCATAAATAAACAACCTTTTTCTTGTTGTTTGAAACGTTCTAATCATTTGGCATTTCTTTCCTTAGGTAGCTTAGCTTCCTCGGTGGATATGTTAGTTGTTGCTTTGGAAACTTCAGAGTGTTCTAACATTATTGTCACAAATTGGTCACATTGCTCCTGTAGTGATCCTTTCTTGTTACTATCGAGTTAGAATCTATGGAGAGGGTATCACGTGACTAAAAACGACCTCACTTCGGCCATATTGTTAATACTATTGTTAATATTGTTTGACACTTTTGACAGATCGTATAAGTTTATTTACGTTTGTTGTTTTTCGAATATTTTTAGTTTTATAATACTTTTATAGAAACTGTAATAATATATTGTGATAGTGCATAATAATGGTTTCTTGTTCTCAACGTAGTTGCAATAGCAGAAGCAATGCTAATAAAAAATCTTCAGGAATAACGTTGTACAGGTTAGTATACAAATATGTAAACAAAGTAATGGCCCGTACTTCAGAGAATAAATTAATATAATTTGACTGTATTAATTTATCTTTATGTATAATAAATCGTGTTTTTAGTGTTTACCGCGGGATAAATAAATCATATTTTATTAAAAATCTATTGCACTTTTTTAGATTATGATTAAATCTTCTAAATAACTAGTCATATTTTTATAGTAGTTTTAATATTATTGAGTCCGGCCATGATCCCACCGCCATATTGGTATTATCGTTAGCCACACCTACCTACGCCGTTTTTAAGACACACGTTAATATGCTCATAGCTTCTCCATAGATTCTAACTCGATGCTTGTTACCATGCTCCTTTTCTAACTTGGCTGCACTGTACTGAAGGTGACTAATAGTCAGAAATATGTATATACTGTTGCTTTTCATTTTGTATAAATATTTTATTATACAGTGATGAGTGCTTTACCACCCGGCTTTTTAACGTAAGAGATAGAAAACACAGTTACCTTATGAAATAAAAAGAGATGAAACTCGTTGAGGTGGGAAATAATCGATAGAAACCTATAATTTACATTACATTGCATTACCACCATCGATAGTCTCACACCTTTAGACGTTAGACGTGGCTATTTGACTTCAGTCATAATTATACGGTTAACCTCAAAAATATTTTATTTTAATAATTTCTGATGTTAGAATAAATACTTGAATAAATTAAGATGTATTATAGTAAAAAGCATTCATTAGTAGCGATTTTAAATAATAAATCTTGAACTTTATTTAATAATAAAAATAACTCAACTGAAATATTTAACTAAAATAAAGGTAGGTATGTTCTGTCCGAAAACAATTTATGTGGAATTGATGTAGTAGTTAGGGACGTTGTCTATTGACAAGAAAATTGGGGTTCAATTCCCACCAAAGATAAAATTTTTGTTTTATCAATTAAAAAATAATAGAAAATATGATACATATTATGTAACAAATTTTCGAAAAAACTCATTATTTACATTTTATTCTTATTCCAATGTTATAAAACGGAAATACAAAATAATTCAAATTCAATTCATACAGTCTTCAGTTGTAAATGCAAAATAATCCGGTGAAGACTGTTTATATCAAATCCGTCACTAAATTCTCAATGTTAATATCAATTCCTCTGTACAGGTAATAATTTTCAAAACAATTGACAATCATAAATACGTTTATTTACAATATTTTGCTATTTTTGTAGAATTTTTACTTATTTAAACATTCTTTAAACGTTCTTTTAATTTTGAGGAATTTTTTACTTTATTTTCGAAAGTACGACGGACACTTTTTTCAATAAGATACCTATTTATCTTTAACTGTAAACACTTCTTATACTAGAAACGACTGACATAAACGTTCAAAAGCAAAACGATCTCTGCATAATTTCAAATTATTAAAAAAACACATGTAGGTTTTGAACTCTAATCGTCTGCACCGCAGTGTCGAATACTTACCACTCATCCACAATAGATTGATAATTATTCCGTGACAAGAGCAGAGAACTAACGACCACAGTTAGAGACCTGTATTCGTAGTTCTCTGAAAGAGTATCAAACTCCTAAAATCGCAGTAGAAATTATTTTTGATTAATAATTTAAAACTTTAGATTAAATTTAAATAAAAATTTAGATTAAAATTAATTTAAATTAAATAATCACTATTAATAAAATTATTTTATTCAAATTTTTGCTTTATTGTGGTCAGTTTTTACTTTATGCGAAATTAAAAAATGGAAACGTCACACATACGACGTCAAACATGATAATTATGACCGAGGTGATTTAGCTCGAAGCTAACGTCAAATATAAATGTAATGTAAATTATAGGTTTCTATCGATTATTTCCCACCTCTACGAGTTTCACTTCTTTTTATTTTACAAGGTAACTTTGTTTTCTATCTCTTACGTTAAAAGCCGGGTGGTAAGACACTAAGCACTGTATATATTTTTTTCTTTGTTGCGAGCTATGTCGATACGATAACTTCTAACTTTATATATATATATATATATAATATATATATATATATATATATATATATATATAATATATTATATATATATATATAATATATACATTATGTCCAAAAGTTTATAATATTGGAATATCTCATGTTTTTATTGATTTTTATATATTATGAACTCTTTCTGAATAGTTAAACATCATCATTTTGTTTCAATTCTCAACAATACTAAATAAATCTCAAAAAACCATATACAAAAAAATTATTTGTTCTCTTGTAATGAAAAACTTATAATGTACAACATACATTTAAAAATAAATTAGTATAGCAAACAATAAGTAATTAATAAAACTTATAATTATTGTTTCCTCCATTGGCCTGTATGCATGACTGTAGGTGATTTGGCATGCTGCCCATTAACTGGTCGAGCTGGGCTTGCTGAATTCTCTCCTATTCTTCACGAGCAGCATCTTTTAGTTTTCTCATAAGTGTAATAGGGGGATTCTTTCGCTTCTTAATGCGTGTTTTGAAAATGTCCCAAGCATGTTCAATAATGTTCATGTCAGAGGAGTTCAAGGGCCACTGTTTTGTAGATTTTCCTTCTTCTTCCAGAATTTTTTTACTGCTGCTGTTCGATGAGGAAGTGCGTTGTTATGCATAAACACAAATTCAATAATTGATGGATTCGACCGTTACTTGATGGAAATTCATTTTATGTAACAATAAAACACTGAAAACTTTGTTTTCAAACTTCCACAAAATTTATTTTAAATATTATCACTACAGCTGTTTCGGCTGATTGCCTTTCTCAAGTGATCTATTTTGGCTTGGGTTTACAAATTTATAGTATCTAATGAAATAGGTTGAGGAGGGGAGAACTGTTTGTCTCAAGTTGGTCATTCAGAATTATATCTGTGTTTTTTAATTTGTTGATTTCCATAGATTCTAACAAAGATAGCTTAAGGCCTTTATTTTGGAATGTGAAGAATTTTAAATTTGTCATTAAAAGAATGATTATGATCTAGAAGGTGAAGTGCGTATGTATGCTAAAAACAGATTCGACATACGCACTTCACCTTCTAGATCATAATCATTCTTTTAATGACAAATTTAAAATTCTTCACATTCAAAATAAAGGCCTTAAGCTATCTTTGTTAGAATCTATGGAAATCAACAAATTAAAAAACACAGATATAATTCTGAATGACCAACTTGAGACAAACAGTTCTCCCCTCCTCAACCTATTTCATTAGATACTATAAATTTGTAAACCCAAGCCAAAATAGATCACTTGAGAAAGGCAATCAGCCGAAACAGCTGTAGTGATAATATTTAAAATAAATTTTGTGGAAGTTTGAAAACAAAGTTTTCAGTGTTTTATTGTTACACAAATTCAATACCTAATGCCTCTCGGAATAGAAGTACTACATAATTTAAAACTTCCTTGATGTACACAGCACCAGTGACTCTTCTCTCCAGAACCAGCAGTGGCGTCGGTGTACCACTTATAATATCAACCCAAAACCCTAATACTGCCACCTTTAAATGGGATACGCGGTTGGGCTGTTTCTAGTCGGGCTTGTCGTCATGGATCATGGAACTAATCATCAGATACTAAGCCAACTTTTACTCACCAGAGAACATCACATTCCAGTTAGGTACATGATGCACCATTTCTGTAGCCCATTGCAACCTTACTATTTTGTGTTGGTAGGTTAGTTTAGGAATACGTAGCGGTCATCTACGATACACATATACCGCATTTAGTCTGCGTGTTATTGTTTGCCGTAAAGTATTCATTCTTTGAAGCATATACCTTCATTTTTTTTTGTTATACCACCTGTAGATTCCAGACGATTTCTACGAGCTATTAATGCTATTTGCTGGTCTTATGCTGCTGTTGTACATCAACTCATCAACTTCTATCACTTCTGGGATGATCCTTGACGTCATTTGGATCTTGGACTTTTTTTAATTTTTCATTCAGCATTCAATAATATTCTCGATATAACTTTGACTAAAGCCCTGTTGTAACAAAGCAATTACTCTAGGTCTGTCAAAATAAGATATCACGTTTTAAATGACTTAATTCAAATTTAAATAAAGACTGAAAAAATGTGTAAATACGTAAATCAGTTGAATGTGACCAAAATCATGCAAAAACGATTCAAATTTTTTATCATTTTCATTTAAAACGCTCTAGAATGAATATCAACAACAGTTTTAAAACCAACATCGGCGTAGATATATTATTTGTACGTATTCCAATATTTTGGACATGTGTGTATATTATATACTTGTGATATGGAAAATATTAAACAATTATTATAACATAGTCTAATGTTAAATGAAAAAAGTATAACCTTGAGAACCATTTCCCGACTTTGAACCAAAAATCCATGGCAATTCAGCTCTAGAGGTTTTTGGGTTACCAGTAAGAACATTAATACAAGATTTCTATTTTTTTTATTCCAATAGTACCATTTCAGTTTTTGTGCGTTAATAAAAAGCATCTCAGTCTAAAACATAATATTTTATTAACATATAATTTAGGTCTTTTTTAGTATGGTCTAGAAATAAGATGTTATATTGTATATGTGTGGGGGAACGTTTGTCCACTGTCAACATAAACTTTAGGGTCCGCAATGATTATCAAATTGCGGAAAACTAATGTGAATCATCCGATAACCTTCAGATGAAGAAAGCAGCTGTATCTCACGATGTGCTGTTCAAACTATATTTGGTGGAAGTGAAAAAGGTGGAGAATTAAATTCAATTATAAAATCAAATTAATTAACTATAATACAGTGAATAAACAAACACTACATGAGCTATGCAGAAAAAATAAATTTGGCTTTTCTAAAACAGGTAATTTAAAACAAACAATTAAGATTAAATAAACAACTTAAACGTTATGTTCAGATCAACTCAAAATATATACGTAACGCCAAGTGCGTCCGTAGGGTGGCCGATTAGCCACTCCCAAACTGAATGAAATTTCAATACTAAACAATTCCTACTAATATGGTGAACTCAAACCAAGACAATATTGAGTACGATCTAAAGAACATGTCAGTGAAAACATCTAAAAATAAAATAGTAATGTAATAGTAATAAATGCGCTGACTGCTGAGTTTAACGTGTACGAAATAGAGCTCGTAAACAAAAATGTCAAAGGAAGAGAGAAAATGCACTTATCCTGCCTTGCTTGACAAAGTCCTAGACGTGGAGACGATGATGTTTTGCTAGTTCTTATGTTAATCAGGTAATCCACTTGTTACATGTAAAAAAACGCTCCCACAAAGAGGACACACTATATACTGATACTCAACTTATTTAGTATTACAATAATTGCTATGTTCCAAAACGACAATGAACACCATTTTTACATCCCAAGATGCCGATTCTACTGCACAAAATTATAGTCTTTATACTCTTCAACGAATGTTAGATTTCTACCAACGATTATACTTCTTTGATTTGAACTATACTACTAATATATAACTTGATTACTTTAAATATACGATAACGATTTGAACTTCTATATAAGGGGTACGAATTTCTTCGTATTAGATAGATAAAAATTGACGCCGAAATACAAAACGTCAAGATGACAATGTAATTTTTTTAAATATTTTTGGATGACGGACATTATTCAGCAGCGTGTCAATAACACTTTGATAAGGAAAACAAGGTATGTTGCGTACTTTCGCAACAATATGTAAAGAAGATCTGTACTTACTTCTTTAGTAAGTACCGTACACAATTTTTTTCTATTCCTGACAGGCCTGCTTTAATGACGAAAACAGGTCTGACTGTATTAATTAGACTGTAAAACATCCTACAAAAGTGACAATTTGGTCACTGATGACGTGGCAAGACCAGTACAAAAATGTATTCCAAAGGCGGTTAATTTCGCAGTTCGAAGATTAGTTTTTAAATGAGAAACCATTCATTTTCATGCAAGATATGCAACTCTGCCATACATCAAGGTCTGTCAACGCTTTTTTGGCAAAACAAAACACCCCTTTTTTGTAGTGGCCAGGTAATATGAAGCCTTGAAAACGTTTAAAAGTTGATGAAAAGGGAAGTAGCTAAAGATATGATCACAAACAAAACCCAGCTCTGGGATAGAATAACTTCCATGTGAAATCATCATCCTCAAATGCAGGGGACAGTACATGTTCGCATTTATAGCATAAAGTACAGAAAGAATCTTTCTTTTAGTCAATAAATAAATATTGGTTTATTAATAATGATATTTTATTTATGATAAATTATAGACAATTAGATGTACAACTAAACAACATACTTTGTTCTAGTACATACAAAAACTCTATGTAGTATCACCCATAAATAGTAGCTCTCCATTAGTATCCGATAGACCTTTTATTTTGACATTGCAAACCTAAAGCTCTTGTACCAAAATTACATCCGAACCTTCTCAAAGCAAGTTCTGCCAAAGCTGCCTTATCATGGTGAAGGTTCGCTTACAGGACTCTGATGATGGTTTTAAAAAATACCTTTGCAAGTCTGTAATATGCATTGAAACAAGCCTTGTTTCCTAGGAAATGCTTCCTAGAAAACCCTTTTAATTTCCGTTAAAATAATATTTTATTTAACGTCCTTATTTAACAATGCAACAGTAACATTGATTCTTGCTATAAGATTCAACCTTGGCGACACAAACAGATAATATCTGTAGAAACTTTAAAACTTTTACCATATAGAAGGTTGTAATCGTTTTAGTGTATAGAATAAAAAATAAATTAAATGCATACGAATCAGTAGAGCAGGCAGCGTTAAAAAATTGTTATAGATACATAGATATGGTTATTTAGTTACCTTCGACCTAAGTTCTTCCCCGGCTTCCGCTATTACGTAGAAACAAAAAATTGTTGTGATAAAAAATGTATAAGATAACAAGGATTCTTCACTTTTTACTGCCTAAAACATTATAATGTCCTTTTAGTTCAGGTCAATACATCATCATAATAATAAAGACATACAATTATGAATACTAGAGATGATCCAGAAACTCCACTAGCTGCAATTGTTAATGCCAGTACTCTCCATTTGTAAAAGTCATTAAAATTGTCTACAGCCCTGAAATTATAAAGATTATTTTTCATTTTTCGCAAATGTTATTCTTTTAAAACTCTATTTTCTTGTGGAATGATTTTTACTGGATATACACGAAAATATACCACAATGAATACTTATTAAACTTGTGTAGATTTATGAAAACACAAGAAAGTTAAAGAAATTATCAACACTAAAAACAGTAAGCAGAAAGTACTTATAGATGAACAAGGGAACATGATAATGGAAACAGTCGCACGCATCGAAAATAGTACAACAAATAAAATTCAAATTCAAAAAGGAGTTAGACAAGGATGTGTGCTGTCACCAATGCTATTTAATCTCTATTCAGAAGAAATTATAACGAAAGCATTGGAGGAAGAAGAGAAGAAGAGAAGGGATAAAAGTTAACGGCCAACCAATTATTAATATTAGATACGCAGATGATACGGTTTTAATGGCGGAGACAGTAGAAAACCTGCAAGCCATTTTAAACAAGGACGTCACAGCTAGTGAAGAGAAAGGGTTAACAATGAATGTCAAGAAGACAAAATTCACGATTATTTCAAAAAAAACAAAGATTGAATGCAAATCTGTACATTCACAATAACGAAATCGAATATGTGCATAAATATAAATTTTTGGGACAAAGTGTTTCGAAATGAGGACGTATAGAAGCATTTTGAAAATACCTTGGACAAACAAAATAACAAATAGTGTAGTTCTTCGACTTTATTTTACTTGTGTTGTTTTGTAGAGGTTTTGGACAGCCTTGATTAAGGTAACACTAATATTTGTTTTCTCGAGTGTTTCTCAGAGTCTTTGTTTTGGCAAACTATCATAAGCTTTTTTAAGGTCCACATAGAGAAGATGTATTATTTGATTTCATGCTATTGTTAGTTGTATGAATAGAAAAGGTGGGGGGAACACTATAAAGAACTGCTTACTGTCGAAGTAGAAGATCCAAATTAACCACCCCAGGAGCAAGCAACAATACACCATTGGAGCTTCCATCAATTCAAGAAGTAAGAGATGCAATAAACACCTAAAAAATGATAAATCTCCAGGAAGTAATGGTATATCCGCGGAACTTATTAAATGTGGAGGTGCTACTCTGAGTAACCATATATATAAAATCATACTGAGAGCCTGGAATAAGAAACAAATCCAGGAAGAGTGGTGTATTGGGATCGTTTTTCCGCTACACAAAAAGGGTGATCAATTTAAATGTAAAAACTATAGGGGAATAACCCTCCTTCTAATTAGCCTTCTTCGGTTCATCTTTGAACATAGGCCTCCCCAATCCTTTTCCATTCTTCTCTGTCTGTCGCTACAGTCATCCATCTAGAGCCCACGTGCTTCTTGATATCATCTGCCCATCTCATTTGGGGCCTTCCTCTGCTTCGTTTAAATTCCCACAGTCTCCAACTTATAACAATTTTCTTCCATCGGTCTTCTTTTTGTCTTATATTGTGTCCGGCAAATCTCCATTTCAATTTTGCAACTTCTTGTCTAACATCCCCCACTTTTGTTTTCTCTCTTATCCACTCGTTTCTCTTCTTATCCATTAGTCTTATGTGCAACATTTGTCTTTTCATTGCTCTTTGGGTTTTTATGATTTTGTCCATGTTTGCTTTTGTAGATGTCCACGTTTGGGAACCATAAGTAAGAACAGGGAGTACGAATTGATTATATACTTTGGTCTTAAGATGCTGTGGATATCTTTTGTTTTAAGAATGTAGCTTAGTTTGCCAAATGCCTCCCATGCCAGTCTAACTCGTCTCTTGATCTCTGCTATTTGGTTCTCTTTGTTAAGTTTTATAGTTTGACCAAGGTATATGTGTAACGAGAATACTTAACTTGTTCTATTTCATCTTGTCCGATTCTCATTGTGATGAGATACAGATGAAGACATCACAATGAGAACCCTCCTTAATACAGCATACAAAATATTTTGGAGTATTTTATATAGTCGCCTGAGTGCATATTCAGAGGAGCTTTTTGGCGAATATCAAAGTGGTTTTAGGTCTGGTCGATTAGCAACAGACCAGATTGTTGTGCTAAGGCAAATACTGAAAAAAACCAATGAATTCAATATCGACACATACCATCTTTTAGGAGATTTTAAGTCGGCCTATTGATAGTGTCCTAAAAAATCAACTGTATGCAGCCATGAATGAATTCCACATTTCAAATAAACTGATAAGATTGGGCTGCGACAGGAAGATGCGCTGGCGTGTCTTCTGGAACATAGCTCTGGAAAAGGCGATCAGGGATGCCCAAATAGACAACAGAGGACGTATTTTTATTAAATCATCCCAATTTTGGCATATGCAGATGATGTTGACCTAGTTGCCCGCAAAACACGCAAACTAGAAGAATTGTAGACCACCTTGTCAAATGCCTCAAAAAATATGGACCTGCAAGTAAATAAAGAGAAAACTAAGATACTGTCATCAACACCCAACAATAGAACCAGAAACATCGGCCACCAATTCACTGTTGATAACTCTACCTTTGAAGTGGTGAACAAATTCACATACTTAGGCTCCCTGATCACCAAGGAAAACGTCATGACGGAAGAAATCAAGCGAAGAATAATCCTAGCAAACAAATGATATTTTGGATTGAGTAGCCATATGAGAAACAGAAACTTAAGCCAAAAAACAAAAATAAACATATTATACAAAACCCTTATACAACCAGTGTTGCCATATGGATCGGAGACATGGACCATCTCCAAGGCAGATGAAAACCTCGTGCTTATATTTGAACGAAGGATCCTGAGGAGACTATTCGGTGGCATCTGTGAATATGGTGTTTGGAGAAGGAGGTACAACTACGAGATATATTACAGATATAAATATATATTTGGTGGTAAAGAGGTAGTATCTCTTAGAAAATACGAAGACTAAGATGGGCAGGACATCTGGCAAGATCACAGCAGAACATCCCTCCTAGAAGAATCCTTATGTCACAACGTGTGGGAAGTAGAAGTAGGGGTAGGCCAAAACTCAGATGGAGGGATGGTGTAGATGAGGATAATAGAAAAATAGGCGCAGCAAACTGCAACAGTTAGCAATGGATAGAACCGACTGGCATAATATACTTAAGAAGATCGAGGCTCTTTTATAGGGCTGTAGCACCAATGATAATGATGATCAATGAAATATTTTTTTTATTTATATACTTACTGCTTAATTCTGAGATATTGGTTAAATAAGTACATCATCTCTTGGAAAATACTCTTTTGACAGTGGACACAATTTATTTGATTAAACTTATTGATGTGGTTATTCTTCTTCTTTATTAATGTAATTAGTTCTTCGTTTAGGTTATGCAAATTAAATATCAAATGATAAGTAAAGTAACACATTAATAATATTAATAGAAAGCCAAACAATGAACTGTGCGGTTGAATAAAAGCAAATGTGAAAAAAAGGAATTGTGTGCTAAATGGTACTGATTTTATTATAGCCATCGCAATATTATTTTTGATATCTTTAATAAACCAAATACTTATAGAGTACAATGTTGCAAAGGTCATTACGTATATCATGAAATATCGTTTAAGATTGTTACTACGTTGGTACGTTTTATTCTTGACGGTCTGACTAGCTGGTCTTGCATATATAGAACTGAGGTTACTTAGATGCTTTGCGAGTTTTTTTATTATGTCGAAATTTCTCATGAATGATCCATACAATACCAATAACTAAAAATTAAAAAGGATTAAAAGTTAAAAGCAAACTAAATTAGCGCGAACTATTAGTCCAGGCGAAAGTATGATGGTTCTCAGCTAAGAATCTTTTTGTATGCATGAATTTGCTTGAAATTGTGACAGTAGATAGAAAATACGAGGTCTGACTATTAAATAAAGGATAGACTCATTTATTGATCTAAATGAAATTGGTCCAAAAATCGCGAAAGAAGAAACAAAGTTTAGAGAGGCTATTGATTGGCTATAGGAGCTATTATTTACTTATATACAAGTTTATGCACTGGATTCCATAAAACTTCTCGCTCTCGATATAAACCAATAAATTACTATTTAACTGGGAATAAGCCACAATTAAAGATAAAAATACGTTTATTGACGTTTCAATTTCCACTTCGGAAATCGTTCTCAAAATACAAACAGTAAATTAATTAATTTAATTTACCGTTTGTATTTTGAGAACGATTTCCGAAGTGGAAATTGAAACGTCAATAAACGTATTTTTGTCTTTAATTGTGGCTTATTCCCAGTTAAATAGTAATTAATTTACAATGCCACAAGAAAATAGCTTCAGAACGATATAAACCAATAAGTTTTAAACAAGAAGAACTAGATTCCACTCCATTATTGCAAATTAGAAAATCAAAACAAAATCGCGACGATGTTCGACACTTTTAATCTGAAGTGTACACACTAAACACAGCCAAACGATTTTCGTTCTTCAATTTTCTTTTGATGTACCGCCCAGTGAGCTAACTCTAGCGAAGACAAACACATGCGTTTGCTATCGTTTTTTGGAGCGTACACATTTACCGAAGGCTTCGGCTACATGCGTTCGCCAAATGTGTACGCGCCATGATAATATACAGATTGAACGAATTTAAAACGGATCATACAATTTAATATATGTCTGTTTGAACTGCATTTGAAATAGTGGACCAATATAAAACTTGGACAAAAATAAATGGACCTATACCTGGGTATAGACATTTTATAATATATCGTTCAACTATCTGTCTCCCAACAATGTTGTTAGCGTAAAGGAAGCGATAATAGTTCAGGAAATGAAGCTAGAAAAAAGTTAAAACTTCGCAATTTTTTTCGTCCTGCATGGATTGAGTTGAAATTTAACAGAGGGTAGGTGATAGCCCAAGGATAAAATCTATATCGAACCAAAGTGCGCTGAAGGGTTTAGGAGTAAAAACTACCCCTAATTGTCAAAAATTATAAAATAACATATTAAACCTGAATATGGGTAAAATTTGGCTTGAATTAATTAAATAATGATAGTTTCTTGCTTTTGAATAAAGTTCCATCATATTTTAACCCTTAAAAAGCTACTCTAGAGATTAATGTAAAAAAAAGTAGTATTGCGAAGAAAATGATTTCGTCTTGGAACGATTTGCATAAAAATTTTGAATTAAGCTCAACTGCCTTTATAGTTTTATATTATGCCGATGAACCCTAATTGTTCTAAGGGATGAAAACAACCCCTAAGTTTTAAAAATTGTAAAATAACATTACAAATCTTAAGATGAGTGAAATTTGGTTTGGATTAGTTAAATAGTGATTTTTGTATACTTTAAAATGCAATTCATACATTTTCAACCCTTAAAAATCAATTGTTATGAGTGCTATAGGTGAAAACAATTTTTTGCCAAAATTTTGCAACTTTTCAACTTTTGAAAATCACCCTTTACAACATTGCAGTTTTTATAAACTAATTTAATAGATATAAATTGAAAAAAGTAGAATTAAATACAAAAAAAATTATCAACATAAAAAGGCACCATATATTCTTATACATTTACATAAATAGTTGAAAATATTTACATTTATAGGTAAAACAATTATAATATTAATTTTATTCATCATCAATTATATCTTCAACGTGATCCATGTCATCCTCATTTTCTTCAATTATTGGTTGACTATTATTGCACCCTTCACCTGAGCACCCAGAACAAGTAGAGTTACAGTATAAACCAACTTTTCTGCACCCACATGAAACGCCGCATCCTTTTTTCAAAAATTTCAAATTTTCAAATTTCAAATTTCAAAAATTTTCAAAAATTTTCAAAAGTTCATCGGTGCAGGTTGTTTGTTCATGCGTACGGGTAATAACAAACAATCTTTGGAATACCATCCCCAATCTGTTGCTTTAATATTTTCATTGCCAAGCCATAGACATATGAGCAGATGTTTTATTCTGTTGTATTGGATTTCAAAATAAGAACGCTTAAAATTTCGAATATATAACGCCCCACTACCTAATATACCGGTTTTGTAGATTATTATGCTCCGAAATGTACTGTACTATACTAATGGAATTTTCCGGAAAAAAAATAATTGGTTTTTTTAAAGTATTTCCTTCATTTTTAACGATAGAGTGTTTCTTCAAAAACGATTTTGTAGAGGTTTTTAAGAGCTACAAGGATCTGTGAATTAAATCTTTTTGGAACCTTGGTCTATAAATGGTGTGAGTTTAAAGGGCTCGAAAAGATGGAGCTTGATCGTTAAATCGATGATTTAAACGGCTATATCTCGCCAAATATTCATTGTACAACAAATCTAAATAAAGAAAAATTTTAGTCATTAAAAAAGCTACTATTTAGTTACATTTTTATTTTTTTTCATATATTAAAACTTCTTGGACGTATTAACAATACATGTATAAAGTTCATCGATTTTTTCGTAAAAGAATGAGGTATTGACCTTATTTTTATCATAACTCATTCAATTTTTAAGCCAGATTTTTTTTTATGATAGGTCTATTTATGCTCTTTAAAAAGGGTTGTGTCAGTTTTCTTCCAAAAATGCATTATTTCCCGATATTTGACTTTGAATCTTTCAAATTTGGCATTTGAAGAAAACCGCTTAACATTGATAGGGCCGTCTTTCGGTTCCTGTTATATCGCAAAAACATTTTAAAAATGAATTCTATTTGTCTTTTTAAAAGCTACAAATTTGTTTTCTACAATTTTTTTGATAAAATGCACTATTTTAGAGTTATTCGCGAAAAATCGATTAAAAACGTCGATTTTTTCGGCTAAAAGTTGTTACTTTCAATCGCGAATAACTTAAAAAAATATCAGTTTTACAAAAAAAAATGTATAGACCATTTTTTGTTTAGAATCACTTTTTTTAATCGAAACCTGTAGTTAAAACGTAAAAAATTTTTCACCCCCAGGATGGGGTAGCAACCACCCCCAAGGCTTTGACGCACTTTAGTACGATATAGATTTTGGTCCTTGGCTATTACCTACCTTCTGTTAAAATTTTAAGTCAATCCACGCAGGACGAAAAAATTGCGAGGTGAAATGCTTCATTTCCTGGACTATAAGTGGTTTGACAGCACAATAAAATCGTAGATTTATGTGTAGCTTTCCAATTTTTATGATTTCAGAATCCAGCATTTCCCGCTGAAGTATTGGATTTTTATAATATAATTATTTGACAACCTTTTGTTGGTCAACCACCTACAGCAGAATTCAGCCGAAATACATAATATGTCGTATGTTCCGAATTTATTTAGTTCAATCTGTATAAATGCCAGTTTAAATTCGGGCAGTCAACCAGGCCACAACAGGAAAGTGTGCAACAATAATAATTAGATTATTAGGTATGTCCTTTGCTGTGCAAAGTAGCAGATTAGGTTAAATTTAAAATGCTGGTTATTTTTACTATTAGGTGCATTGGTAATTTATTAAAAAAAAACTGTAAGTGGCAAATATTTTAACTAATAAAACCTAGGACACGCTGAATTTAAAAAATTACTAACAAAGATGACCATTGTAGCCATAGCCAGGTATTGTAAGAGCTCAACTGCAGGAGGTCTTTTTAAATATGCGAAAGTGGCCATCAAAAAGATGCTCATATTATGATACCAAAATATGACACCACATGTATACCTCTGAAGTGGTGTGCGAAAAAGAATAGTTCCCCAATTTAGCATCCAAAAATATGGATCACCTAAAAATAAATATGACTTTTAAAATAAAATTTTAAATACTTTGATCTTATTTTATCTACATAGCTTTAATATTAATAACACAGTTATTATAAGTTTCGTTTTGATACTAAAGAAACATCTGATAGTTGTTATGAAATAATTTTGTGATTGGAATAGCATATGAGTTTGCAAAGTGTATTTAAACCAATTAGCTGAAGTACGACCAGTTTCTGAATTAACGGCTTCCGAGAAAAAAAAAGAAGCAACAGGAAGTGTTCAATTTTTTCATATGCGAAAAATCATGTTATTTTTTGCTGTATTATTAACTATCCTTTTATCACAATTTTACAATCATTATCTTAGTCCCACCCTTAATAACCATTCCTACTTACATTTTACCCCCTCTCCATTAGAAATACAGACAGTTAAGATAGCAAAGAAGAAAGATGCTCTCTTGATTATCAGCTGTCGATAAGGACATAACTCTCTCAGTTTGGCCATCGCTAGAGCCAGACGTTCTCTCTCTTGATCTGGCCACCGCTAGAGCCAATCGTACTCTCTCTTTCATTCTCTCTTTCTCTTCGCTTATCAAGAAGAACAGCATCTATCTTGGCTGTTTTTCTATCGTAATTATCTCTTTCCCGCTTTAGTTACGCGAGAAATATCAAGAATACTGTATTAAATCGTGTGCAGACAAAGTGTGCTCTATATCGTGATATATTTGCGAAACACGTGTTCAGAAAACCGGTGCATCGGACAGATTTCGCGGTTGATGAATAACCACGAGTGAAGACCGGAAACAACCGTGAGAGTCTGGAGCAGAAAAAATATTGGTAAGACTTTCTATAAACTTAATTTGCTATTGTCTGTATACCTTTTACTACTTATCCTAATTTTATTGAACCAGCCCTATATAATACAGTCCACATACACGGAAATTATACTAATAATTTCCTACATATATACTTCCTTTTTGTACAGAAAGACTGGCCGATAACTCAAGAAAATGGACTTTTCTTACCAATATTCTACCGTCTTGTGGAAGAAAGTAAGAAAGACTTCTAAAATTATATCCTCGCAAGTACGCTCTGCAAGGGGCTTCGTGTATAGCATACAAAGTATCCCTTGAATTTGTCCATATTCAGGTAAGACTCTTGTGTGTACTAGTAGTAGGAAGTCTTGACAAGTACAGCTAATTTATTACATAAGAAAATAAAAACCTATTTGATGTGGGGAGTCTAAAGTGGTAGAATGGGGCAGATACTCGACAAGACGCCCTCTAGAGTATAGGATATTCTATGAGAGGCCGTGGATGACTGTCTCTTGGCTTCACATCATTGTCGTGGTGTTTTGTCTCTGATTGGTTTTACTTTTCTATGGTGTGTTTCTGTCTGTCCTGTTTTAGGTGTCTATCACCTCTTTAGGACTGAATTGTTTTGTTGGATATCGGCTTTAGATCTCTGTGTTATGTTTCACTTGTTGTTTTTGTGGCAAAGGTAGATGTCCAGGATGGTCGAAGCTGAAAGGATTGGAGCTAAAACGGTTTTTTTTATAAATTATTAGTATTTTAATTAATAAGTAATATCAATTACTGAGTTTATATATAAAGTAAAATATAAAATGTAATAAGTTGCGGTAAGGGCAACTGTGGCTATTATCTCCCTAGAAACAGGTATAATTGTGCAATGGGATCGGCAACCCATAGAAAACTGATCCTTCTTTATACGTAGCAAAGCTCGAATTGAGCTATTTAATTAATTACAGTAATAACGTGGAGTTGCGTAAAGGATATCCATGCATCCATCAGGTAGTGTGTTGTTGGCTAAGGTCACCAATTTAGTTGGGAGAAAGGGAAGTTTTTTTAGGACGTCTGATGTATACATTGCAAAAGGATATACTGCTCTCCTGCTTAGAAAGCAGAGCCTCTTATTTATGGGCTAGATGTTCGATAGTTAATGTATAAGAGTGGATAGGTAGTCGTGTTGTTTGTAGTTTGTTTTTCTAACAGTTGTTGTGTAAGGTCACGAGTAAAAGTGGCATACATGTTAGCCCTATGTTTAATCAAAGTACTGATGATTATTTTATATGTGTGTACGAGTATACGTGAATGTGTCCATCCAAATCTGCCACATAGAGCGTTCAGTAAACCGACCCTGTGTGCCTCTGAGGACAACAGACACAGATAACTTCGAACCTTTACCGTGATTTTACGTTGAGTGACATATGAATGCATAAGTCTAACGAATGAAAACGGCAAGTCGATATTTAGTAGTTTCTTTACCAGTCAAGCATGCTAGACTTGCTCGAAGGCTTTTTGAACATCGAGAAAAATGCATGGTGATATTTGGTGGTCTTCCTCTGGCTTGTAATCGCACTACTATTTATACATAGTTTTCAAGCCAAGTGACCAATGGGAAATGTGTCAAGGCCGAGTGATGAGCACCAAGCGTATTCATTGGTCGACATATTGAGGCACTTAGTCAATGAGAATACAACAAAGCTTGTAATAAAGAAATAATATCAAAATACTGGGACATTGAATTGCATTCTAAGGACAGGCCGACAGATGTCATGCCAGCTAAATTCAACATTGAAACACCATTTGAAGTAGTCATCCAAAAATCACCAAACGTAATAAAGAAGTTGAACCGAAACTGAAAGAAGGTTTATTCGTATAGTATACAGATGAATCTGTATATATAAGATAGGACTAAGAGTTACTTGACCCAATTTAAGGCTATCCAAATATCTTGGAAACGTTCCAACTATCTTTTAGGCAGAAATATATGCTACAGATATTAGTGCCTAAGAATATCTCAACCGAACACTAGTAGGGCAAAAGTCTTTATTTTATCTGACAGCAAAGTCGCCTTAGGCACTAATGGAATTTAGTTGTAAGTCAAAGTTTGTTTGGGACAGTAAACAATCCCTCAGAAGGCTGGCGGAATGCAACAAAGTAACTTTGATATGGGTGCCCGGTTACAAGGTAATGGCGGGAAATGAAGTAGCTAACAGCCCCGTTAAAAAGGGGTGTAGCATGCATAACAGTTCTGCGAATTATCAAAACGTAAAATCAAAGAGAAATTCTGGACCACGAAACTCAATCAACTAAGATTATACTGGTCTAACACACCAGGAGAAAGATAAGCAAAAAGGCTTCAAATAAGTAAAAAAAATAAGAATGGTCACTACCTTCCCACTGGTCACTATCCTCTGAGAAATGTCGTTGTTTCTATAACAACAACAAAAAAAAACGGTAGAACATATAACATAATATAACCATGCACTGTTTTTCAAACGACTTAAGTTACAAGAAG
Source organism: Diabrotica balteata (assembly GCA_918026665.1). Classification (NCBI taxonomy): domain Eukaryota; kingdom Metazoa; phylum Arthropoda; class Insecta; order Coleoptera; family Chrysomelidae; genus Diabrotica; species Diabrotica balteata. Next base: position 154,175,023 of record OU898277.1, read on the forward strand.
AGGTCAGTCTAGCGCCATCTGATATAGGAAACCTAGGTAGCTAATTAACTTAATTAGAATTATAAGCATCCTAGAGTTCAACTAGATTAAGCCATGCACAAAAGATCTCTATACACAACAATAAATGAATTAAAAAATGAAAACAAATAAATATATTTGAGATAAAAAACCTACAAAAAGTGCCAGGCTTTATATATTGAGTCAGCGATGGCATAATGATAGTAGCAAATAATAAGTAAAAACAGCAAAAATAAATATGGTATTAGCAGAAGAAATTAAAAATAGAGACATATTAGTCTGTACTAGAGAGTATAAGCTAAAAAAAGAAATCCTGTCAAGAACCGAACAGAGCGAAACACTCATGAACATGAAAACATTTTTTACCTTTAAGATCTTTCTTTAAGATCAGACCTTAGTCTTGAGCTCAGAATTCGAACCATCAGATGTTACGTTCTCTATTTTGCTGTATGGCTGTGAAAGTTAGACAATGAACTCTAAAGAAGATGGCGCAACAAGAAGAAGAAGAATATGTATCAAGTATCTGGGAGTTATGATTGACAAAAATTAAACTTATGCCCTTGGTAATAACGTATTCTTTCATTGTGCGTTTAAATTTTTCAAAAACATTTATTGGTTTTCTCAGGATTCGAAAAAAAATGAATGCACTTAAAAAGTATTGGCCCGAAGTTTTGCGCCTACGCTCTTAAACACTTTGGATGCTAAATGGGTGCTAAATTTCTGGTAGGTTTTCCAAGTTTAATTTATGAATTTTTGTTACCCATTAAATGATATATCTGTCCCCTTTCTGTGTCACTTCGTACAATTAAATGCACTGAAAGATAATATGATAATTTAAAAAAATAATGTATTGAAAAAGTTTTAAATTGGAACTTAACACATAAAAAGATTGCAAATACCTCTAGGCACTTCTAAATTCTAACGTTTTCTACCACAAACTGACATCACGCATAGCTGCGCAAAGCAATTTATGTTTGCTTCACTCTTCGAAAACGGGAGGTATAGCATACGGCGTGTCTATAAGCTTTAATGGTCTAAGTACTCTTACCAGCACAAAAGAAAAAACCATTTATGCTTGGTTGTAAATAATGGCAGCCATATCTAAGAAGAAGAGGTGTCTGTTTCGTCATCTTCGTAAATAAATAGGATGTGCCAGAGGCGAGCAATAAAGATTTCTGTTCCTTCTAAGCTGGAGATGCGTGCGTCACAACTTTAGGTGACTAAGATCTTCAATCTCGTCAATGGTAAGACACTATTTACGTAGATCGGTCTTGGGAAGAGCCTATAGGAATTTTGTGGCTTTCCAATCACACTCGGTTTAAGAGATGTAATAAAAACATAAAAAAAGACATTTTTCAATTGATTATTAGAAAGGCTAATATACATAGGCCTACATTTTTATTTTCATAAAAAAGTGTTTTAAGTTGAATAGGTGTCCTATAGTAAACGGGATGTGCTGATCACGAAACTGTACTTAGTTTTTTTCAGCACGTCAGGTTTTCTAGAAAAGTGTGTTTGAAATTTTTCATAGAAACTACCAAAAACACTGAGAAAATATTTATTGAAACCTTATTTAAAATAAAATTACACTGCAAAATTGAGTGGTTAAAAAAAAAGAATTCGGTATAACCTACGTTAGACAATAATGTTTTTTTTATAAAACCGTTCTCTTTTTCCATGAAAACTACAATTTGTGGTCTTCTTTTTATGGATTTTTGTGATCGAGTCTCTCTTCAAGGTCCAGCAGTAATCCGCCATCATTCTTATATCCTATCTTCCTTGGAAACGTCTTTTCATCTGCCTTATATCTTGATGAACCTTTCTTTCAGCTCCTCGCTGACAGCTACAAGATTTTCGGGAAAATTTTCAACGTGTTAATCCAAAAAACGAAGTTTGACGCCCATATTGCATTCAAGCTTTTTATAATTTTCGACCATGCTAGCTATAATTTCTTTATAGTCTGGAGACTTGTTATTTACAAGAAAACCGTCTATGTATTCTATGAAAGAACTTTATGCTTCAGATTCATCCTGGGTCATTGTATTCTGGCACAACCTGTCCGATTTTAAGGTTCGAATTTAAGGTTCTACAAAAATTTCTTCTTTCAGTTTAGCTTCAGAAAGTGCAGAAAATTTGTCGCACAGATATTTAAAGCAGTCACATTGTTTATCTAAAATTTTGACAAACTGCTTCATTAATCCTAACTTAATGTGAAGAGGAGGCAAAAGAACTAATTTTAGGTCAACTGGTGTATCATGTTGCACATTTTTTGTCCCGGTACTAGTCTTTCTCTGAGTGGCCACTGTTTCATAACGTAATGTAAATTTAGTGCTTGAGTGTCCACTCGTATTAAAAACATAGATACTATGTGAATCCAGACTGCTAACCCAAAAGCATGTATATTACTTTGAGATCTCCACAGAATTACCAACAATATTCTATATGCTTTCTTTACCAAGTATTACCATTGTGCAATAATGAACCTCTTCAGAATTCTCTTAGAAGAATCATTAAATAACCGCCATGATGTGGAATCTTAATTGTGAGCTCCCAGTTTCATGACTACTTCAGAAATATTATTGCAATACACCCGTGAACCCTCTTGAGAAAAATATTCCGCGAACTCTTTTTTATGATGCCTATACCACGAAAATGTAGTACCTGGAGCCAATAGATTTTTATCTTTCAGTCGTGATCTTAAGATTTGTGCAGCATTCTTCGATAGCCCCAAATCTCTTACTAAGTCATTTAGTTCAGCTTTTGAGGTTGGTCTATCTCAGGATTAAATTCATCTTCATCGGTTTTCTCGTCTGTAGTTTCATCTGATGATTGCTATTGGATAGTGTGACGATGAGTTGTAGGAATAGGGATTACTGGTTCATGTGATAGGTATAGGTCGTTTAGCAAAAATTAAATTAGGATATTGAATTTTATGTGGATTCTTTAAATTGAGACCCTTGAATCTCAAAAGCAAAAGTAGCAGTCGTCATGGTCTTCTGGTTCCTCCTACCATAGGAATGCTGAGGGGTAAAGAGTCACGTGTACCATTTGTCCATTTTCTCAGTAGTTCGACACACTGAAAGCATTTTTTATGTACAGCCCAAGGTTTGTCCTGATCTCCAAACTTTACAAGCACTAATAAGGTACTTGTTTGCGCTAGTATATAATATCTTACAAGGTTTTTTCAATTTTGTGAAAATTTTGACGTGATGGAGAGTGGTTTTTATTCAAATGAAATTAACATAATATTGTACTAAAATATTTTCTATCGATCTATCAAGTATTTTAAAAGAAACAATTTTATTGTAATTTACGAGACATCAATAAGGTACTTGTTTGCACTAGTACATAATATCTCACTAGATTTTTTTTAATTTCGTGAAAATTTTGACATGATGGGCTTAAACCGAATTCGTATACAGAAACAGCGTACCCGTATTGGCTAAGGACATATCGCACTCTCAGTGCAAGACTGCAGTATTTTGGCTAATTGTGGGTTAAGTGAATGTATTTTTGACGGAGGTGTCCTTGGCTACACAAAACTCTTCCTCTTCACAACAAGGAAGAGTTGCTCAATTTAGCTGTAAAACTGCCATATATTTGGGTTGGCGATGATGACGTTTTATTTTCGTTGAAAATGGTCTTTGCTAATCAAGCTGTATAAGGAAAGTAAACTCACCAATAAATAACATATATAGAACAACCATGCAGTAGAGCTTGAGGAGTCTCAGAAACTGCATTTGCTGTTAGCAAAAAAAACTTCTGGAAATCGTCGAATTCCATTCTACATAGATATCGGTCAAAGAGTTACTATTACAGTGAGAGGAGACTTGTGTGCAATTTAACTAAGGTAGTAAATTTCTATCCTTTTGTTAATCACTGTACTCGAGGTAGCCCGATTTGCATATTTTTATTAATCCTTTTGTTTTTAAATTTAAATAAAAATATTGAAAGTCTTACAAATAATTTTTCTACTAAATTATGATATTGTCATTACAAAGCCAAGGAATTGTGGCTATCAGAAACATGTGCAGAAATAGAAATATTTAATTGCTGCTTGCGATAAGCCATTTTATTAGGTACTTATTTAATTTAGGTAGCTAGCTGATTTCTTAGAATCTATTAAACGTAAAGTTTAATACCATACTAAACCCCGATTGCTGTTGGGGATTATTTTTTCTATACTTACCGATGATTTATTGCCATTCGGGTATGATACCAGAAGCCCACCATAGTTTTTATAAAAATATTTTGGCCCAAGATAATATACGAGAAGAGGACAACAACTAACAGAAAATGTGTCTACACTTTTTTACAATTTTCTCCGTGCAAAAGTGTTGTAACTTAAAAATTCTAATTCTAAATGTGTAGTGATTAACAATTTTCTCCGTAAAAAAAGTGTTGTAAATTTGAAATTCCTATTTTTTTTAGCAATAATAATATTTTTACTTAAATTTCTATTTTTGGTTATTGTAACATAGGCTGAAAAGCATGCAAAATCATAAATAAATGTTATTTTTTTTACTTGTGTCTTATTTGACCGATATTAGCACGAAAATAATCAAAATCGTCTTTATCTCGAAACTTACTTATTCTGACTTACTGCAGTCTTGCACTGAGGGTGCGATATGTCAAACTCAAAAACCAAAAATCATGTCGGCCTGTATTATTAAGGCTGATTAATAACTCAACATTTTGGGACAAGATAATGGCTTTTCCACGCAGACATTTAATAATTAGGTATATCGTATCCACAAGTGGCTCTAAGCTTGCCAAAATATGAATATAGTGCCAATTTTAACGTGTGAAATATAAAGATGATAAAAAATAAAATACTTAAGTAAGCACTAAATACTTTACCAGACACCTAAACTTAACTATTATTTATTATACACTAATACGTCTTCATATGTTATATTTACCGTCGTAAGATTCTACTTCTCCAAACAAAAATTTTTTCAACTTCTGTAAATTCATAATAAAAAGCATTTTGAATAAGAATGCTCTTTTTTATTCAACCAATAAACAGTAAAAATGTAGTAATAGTGTTGCTTATTTTGTTAAAAGTATACTGAATGTTCTAATTATTGCTAATCAAAAATAATTTGTTTTATATTAAGTATTTCATTAAAGGCAATAACAAATATCTTTTTACTTCACCTCCTCATTATTTATAATAATTTGCTCTAATGTAAAAATATTAAGGTAGGGAAAAAAAATGATTTTTAGCATTCTAGAACGTTTTTAATATCCAGTCGCCATCGATCTCTATCTTTAACAAATCAACAAAATGTTTGTTCTAATTATTTATCTACGCCTTTTTATAGCTTCTTTATGTAATTTCAAATTTTAATATAATAATATATATACAATTTTAATAAAATTAAAATACAATAAAAAAAGCAAAAAATATCTGTCTCTAAGTCACTACAAAGCTCTAACAATGAATTAAGGCAACTAAATTTTTTAAGCAAAAGGAGTTAAACAGTAGACAATAAACCACAAAAAATAAATTAGCTTTACTACTATTAGGTACTACTACTCAAAAACTTATAATACTCTAATAAACATTATTAGAATCAGATAATCAAAGCTTTGCAATTGCTTAGCCAATTGTTTCAGAATAAAGTTAAAAAATCTAACAGTTTAAAAATGTTTGAAATTATAATTTTTTCTGAAAATGATAAATTATCATTGGTTTTCGAAGAGAAGCCTTCTCCACAATTTTTTTGCCCTTGTCAGTTCCTTACTATATTCGGTCAAAACTTTGCGATAATCATCCCACTCATCGGATCTTTTGGCAAAATTAAATTCTCACCTGACTTCTTTCTATTGAATTGCAATGTCATTTCATCAGGTACTTTCGTGTTGAATTCCTTAATATCTTCGAACAATATTGTCTTCAAAAGCTGACATGACAACCACCTTTCAAAATTTTAAGTGCTGTTCTTATAGCAAGCGAGGTTGCCGTTTAAAAGCTACACACGTTATACATTGACACGTACAAAAAATTAAAACTATGTCTTATCTAATTGTTCTTCACATTTTTTATATATACGCTTTTAAATAACTTTAAGCAGTATTTGTAAAGTGTGGCTCATGAAGCTAATTAATCGGTATTCATGCAATATTTGGGATAATTTTGCTTGGGTAAGGGTTGTAGCGTTGAAAAATTTTCATATTTAATATCTATATATTAAAATATATTCTGTTTTATGTTTTTGTAGTACGCCCCTGGTTGTTTATTTCGGTTAGTAACCGTAAAAATTACGAAGAAACCTGTGTTTGTTTTTTTATTAAGGAATTCTAAAACGCCCAATATGTTATGGCATTTTTAAGTTGAGATTCCTAAATACGTAATAACGCTGGAAATATTTTTTTGTCTTTGTTTTCTGTTACATTGTCAGGTAAAAAAAATACGTGTTATTTTTACCCAATTTAAAAGTATATATTTCAAGATGTTTTGTTTTCGGTTCGAGGTTGTTAAGAACGAGCGAGGGATAATATTGTTTGTTTAGGTTTCTGTAGACCAAAAACTAGCTGCAGGAGACGTGAAGGGAAATTTGAATTGCGTTTAGTCTGAGGAGATGAAGAAAAGATTTGAAACAAAGAAGACGTTTTGCGGACAAGAGTGAAGCAACAGATTTGAGACGGTAAATATGTTTGGGGCGATTTTGAATCGGAACTTGATTCATTTTATATTAATGTTTTAAGACCGGTCAAAGTGATAATACTCTTTTCAATTAATGGCAGTTAGAACAGAGTAATCACCATAGGATTTGTACAAATACCAAAAACTGATTAAATTGGTATATAGGATATTCCCGTCGTCTGCTTTGCTCCTCCACCAAACCTGATTTGATCGTCATTCCTGAGTATGAGAAATGGTTTCCTTGTTCCTGTTGGAGAATATGTCCAGATATCCCATACATGTTTAGCAAGTTTCAAATTTAAGTGCAATATATGAAAATAAGGTAACAACTAATATATTAATTTTTTCAAGTTATATAGACATTTGCAATAATTGCTTTCATTAAAAATTAAAAGAATTTGTAATAATTAAAGTTTTATATTATGTTAGAGTCGTAGCTACAAAAAATGTCATAATTTATTCTGTTTTCTGTAAAATGTTATGTTGACATATGACATTTTGCTCTAATCCATTGTTGTTGTAAAACAATTTTAATTTGATTATTATATATAAAATGACATTTTATATATAAGGTTAAATTCTATGATATTTTCTTTAAAAAAAGGATATCCTTAATTATAACTTTCTAATTTGGCCATATTATAACCTAGGAACCATTTCAATATTTTTGTAGCAATCTCTGTAAGTTTTGTTAAATTTTGTATTATGTTATATAGTATGCTTCTTGTGAAATCTGTATTTTTGAAAACTGTTTGTTGAGACAAAAAAAAATAAACGTTTGATTTGTTTTTCTGATCCATTTTGTGTTTTAATTTAGAAAAGTCTCCTAACCCTTGTATGTATTTTTGATTTTAGGAAAGAAGAATTTTTTCTTTCCTTCAGCAAACTAGGAGCCTTCCAAGCGGCGCCCGTATCTTAAATTGCTAGAAGCTTCTTTTTTTTGTTGTATTAATTGCCCAGGAGATTTATGTAAGTATCCCTTTGTTTTCATTTTGTAGATACACCAATCCGACCCATTTATTTCAACTTATCCACGACCCAGCTCTCCAACAACACCCTGAGTGCCGTACGCACTAGTTTCGATTATTTTGTTTGCCCAATCTTCTACCCCATGTTCTTACAATGCGGTAAGCAAAATATATCGTAGAAGGGTAACAAAAAGATTTAAACCATTCTTCAAGAATTTGATTGTTGTGGTATATTTTATTAAATAATTTAGCTGGACATTCAATATTTTCGTCATTCGAGTTTTGTTTTATATGGCAGTATAATTGTTAATGTTTGCTCACACTCATTCGTTACTTGCTCCATGGTAACATTCTCATCAGATATAGTGCAAGTTGGTTTATCTAAAATAGAGTGGAAAAAAATTCTAGTTGAATGTTTGTATTTAATTTCGTCTTGTGCTCTTAATTACTGGCCTGATAATTAATTTATCCACAATTCGTCCATTATCCTCATTTGCAGAACCTTCGTCTGCCAAAACATGAATTTCCGGTGGTTCTGTGAATATCTCCTTTGCATATGCATATCTCCTATGCATATCCATAACAAAAAATGAGATCAAAATTGTCAATAAAAAACTATAATTTAAACACTAGGAATCCTAAGATTTCCTACATGGCGAAATCATAATTGTCTTTTTCATATCTGTTTTAACCATATATAACGACAAATAAAAATAAAAAAAAATAAATAAAATCATCAATACCCTTACAAGCCCGTTAATACGATGGCGACCTAGTGGCTTCTATGAAAGGCCAAAATATCTCCTTAATGCCCTCAATTCTTTAAAACTTTTTAGATACTCTCGAAAATTGGTCTCACCTTACAGGCTTTCAATCTTCAATAGAGAAATCAATAGGAGTTGTATTCTCCTTAAGCTCCTTGCCACAACTCCTGACCCTCAGAATCTATGAGAAATAGCTGGAGTTTAAAGACCATCACAAATTCTTGCGTTTAATCTTTGATTTAATGCTTACAGAAAAGATCACATCTCACAACTAATCATTTCCTATAATAAAAGATTAAATGTATTAAGATTTCTTTGTAACAAAAAGTGGGACTCAGACCAATCCACTCTACTTCTTCTGTATAAATACGTTCTAAGCTAAATTATAAAACAATTGCCTATTCCACTCCTAATCAGTCTCTTCTTAAATCATTAGACGGTATGTACAATAAAAGTCTTAGATTAATTACAGGGGCTTTTCCAACTTCCCGGGTATCCAGCATTTATGCTCTTTTAGGAGAACCAACGCTACATCACCGCCGCATGTTCCTCACCTTATCACATGCAGCCTTAGTCGCCTGTAATATTTTAAAACCAATATAATAAACATATATGTAAACAAATTCCAAGATGTTTGGTATACTAAAAAAAACCATATTACGAAAAAAATTCAATTCATACTTCAAAATCTCAACACTAATTTTCTGGATTTTTTCTCCTCGCCTATTAAATATACGAAGGCTTTAGACGTCTATAGCCTATTTTGATAAATCTAGTACAAACAACTACCTTATTCAGTAGTGAGTAGGGGCATCAATCGTTTCCTTCTTCTTTCAATCAAGAAAACAATCTTCTTTTCCGTCTACCTCCAGTATGTAGGACATATTCAGCTGAGCTTACCTTCACAAAAGCCCTGATTATAACAGATTCTCTTAGCGTATTTTACCTAGTGCCCATTTAATAAGTAGCTTGAGCAAAATCCTCTCCCAACATCACATCTGCATCCACAATACCAAAACAAACAATAATAAACCTACTATAAGATCACCTGACAGACCCTGAGTGTTTTAACAGACCATATGACGACACCCCCGATTACTTTTCAATATTTATTATCTAGCTGTAATTAAGGAACCGACTAAATTGCCATAAAGTTTTGTACAGTAATAATCCCACTATACGATAATCCCTCTACAGTTCGCATTCGTTTTCTTATACCACGGATTATTTGAGAATCGACATTGAAACACACTGATTGTGTCAACAAAATATCTGACAGCACCCGATTATCTTCATCTTTTACCGTGTGTCGATTTAGAAAGTACCTTCTAAATCGCAGCAAAGTTTTTTTTGCTACTTTTGTCGAACCAGCTCGAGCAAAATCTTCTCCAAATGTCACATCTATAAAAGCATACAATAATAATCCTAGGATATGATCACCTGACAGATCCCAATTGTTTCAACAAACGATATGGCAGCACCCGATTACTTTTCAACATTTTTTACCTAGTGCTGATTTGACATTGACATTGTAAAAGCTTTGACATGTCAGTACAAGCAACAAGCGACAGTAACGTTTGCGTAAGGGATTAAAATCTTAGGAAGACTACCTAACGAAGATCAAGTCCTGAAATCATTCTACAAAGAGCGTTAACAATATCAGATATACAGAAGATACGATTATAATACCAAAACGCTTGCAAGAGAAGTTGCAAGTTAATTAACACAAAATACTATACATTCTTACATATAACTTATATTTTGTGTCACTTGCTCGGCAATTTTCAGAAACACATTACTACAAAACGAATTTTCCGTTAATATTCTCCATTTTTGAAATAAATCTCGCAATCCGTTATTTAATGATTATTTTGAGTACATTGTTCCTTGAGTTGTTCAGGTTTAAATACTTCCTTCTCGGTAATGATTTCTCTTAGCTTTCTAAACTCATTAAAACATATTTTTCCGAAATATCCTTTTGAAAAGTTCCTAAAATACCAGCTGTCCCAAGCTCATCAACATGGAAGAAGAGTTACTATTTTTGTAAGTACCCTCACACGTCAGAATAATGGGAAACGAAGAAGCTGACAGTACTGCACAACAGGAAATTTTAGGCAATTGTTTGGAGCCTAGTGTGTTTTCAGTAACTTAAAAGCTTCTTTTAAAAATAAAGTGTTGTGTTTGTGACGAAATGAGTGGTCTTAAACTAATTCTAAGCTGAATAAGATTAAAAGTAATGTGTCCCAGTGGATTGTATCGTCGCTTAACAGTCGTGAACTAATTGTAATTGTGCGTTTACGCCTAGAACATACCAAGTTAACACACTCTTACCTTTTTACAAAGAATAACCCACCCATATGTGATCAGTGTAACGTTCGATTAACAGTCGAACACTTGTTAACAAATTGTGTGAAATAGGCACAAGAAAGACATCGCTACAATATCCCAAACTCTCTGGCAGAAGCTCTAGGTCAGAAGTATTCTTATGATGGTATAATGAAATATCTGAGATCTAGAAACATTTTCTATAATCTGTAGTTATTTAATTTTGTTATTAAATTTTTGTTCCGCCGCTAATAATCTTTTGGTGGATGCGACTTATTTCTCTAATAAAAAAATCATCAATTTATACTGTAAACATTTTTTGGCTTCATACTAACTTTGCGTTACATATTTGTAACACAAATAAAACACCAGTTTTTAATACCTATTAACATTCGTTTTGGAAAATACCTAACCTAACATGTAAACAAAACTATTAGCTAAACAAATACATATATAATGTTGCAAAAGTGAAAAAGAAATTGTTTTCAAAATACTAACTCAAATTATACTCTAATTATACAAATTGATACAAAATGTGCACCAAAAATAAATCACATAAAACAAACAATATATTTAAAGTTATTACAACCCATCTTATTTCTAACGGCACAACTAACTTTTGATAACTAACCTATCATACTATCTACCTGCTAATAGCCGAACTAAGATCGCACAAGAGAATTTTGTAAGGGTTTACAAAAGTTACATATATGTAACGCCAGGTCATAACGGGTGGTGGTATCTAAGAACTTTTTATATTTGCTTAATATACTTTCTTCTTCCTATGCAGTCTTCAATAACGGAGGTTGGTGACCACATTTTTAAAAGTTTCTCTGTCGTTTGTAACGTGAAATAATTTGTCTACATGTCATGTTTGTTTAGTCTCGAATATTTCTCAGCCATAACTTCCTCTTTCTACCTATTCCCTTTTTGCTATCGACTCTAACCCTACACGATGACTTGCAGACGACTATATTTATCATTCCTCAGTATCTATCCAAGGTAGATATGCAGTCTTGCGTACTTTTATTGTCCTCAACAATTTTTTGTCTCGTCCTATCCTTCTCAGCACTTTTTCATTGGTGACCCATTTCCATTTGTCCATGGAATTCTTAACATTCTCCGGTATCCAAAGTTCAAAGGCTTCAAGCTTCTTAACTATTTGCGCTATTAACATTTATGTTTCTATCTCGTAGAATAGTTGGGACCAAACGTTACATTCAACAAACCTCAGTCTCAGCGCAGTATTCAAATTTTTCTCACAGAACAATGGCTTGAATTTTAAGAACGCTGCGCCCTTGCCGTTTATATTCGTAACCTGATCTCCTGGTCTGGATCTAATTCTGTGTTGATGTAAGCTCCCAGATATTTATATTTTGTCACTCTCTCTATTTGCTGTCCACCAAGGGTTAGTTGTTCATTATTTATTGGACTTCTATATATCTATTGGACTATCATAAATTTGGTTCTATCTTTGTTGATGTCAAATGCCGTTTGAATGCATTCACTATTTATTGCATCTAGTAAAGTTTGTAGTTCTTCTATACTTTCAGCCTTAACATGTAATCTGCAAATCTTATGGTATTAACAATTTTATCCACCAATTCTTATTCTCTCTTTTCTTTCCCTTAAGGCTTTTCTGAATATGAACTGTGAGTACACGTTGGAAAGCATCGGAGACAAGACGTATCCTTGCTTGACCCCTCACGCAATCGGTATATTATTTGTTTCTATATCGTTCACCTTTACTTTAGATTATATCGATAAATTGTATCAAGTATCAAGTTTCAATATTATCGCTTTTTTAGGATTCCTAAAGATTGTAAATATTAATTTTTCAATCTTCACCAACAGCACCAAAGATATAAAATTTAATGATTTGCACGTAAATTATGTATTAAATACAATTAACATTTCCAGTGAATCATTGAACAGGTCATTATTTCGTAAAATATGTTACTAAATAAACGTAGTAATTAATAAGTCAAACACTACAGCATAGAAATTTCTTTTTTTAAGGTTTGAGGATTGTACATAGAATATGTATCTTTGATCACACTGAATAAGTTCAATATACTTAATCCACAATTTTTCTTATATTTTTTGCAGTTCCCCTTGGTTCTACCATATTCCTCAGACTTTGCATAATCTTCTACATTAGTGTCGTTGGGGGATGTGGATGGCCTACAATAAATAAATCTTTACTAAAACAAATTCCAATTTGATTTAAAATAAGAAATACGTTTATATTGTTTATATTAGATTAGTGGTATTTGAAATAAGACTATCATTTTAAGGTTAAGGCGAAAGACACTTCTTTTTCAAACATGAACAAATTTTTAAATATAAGTATAAATTTATTTTATCTAACAATAAAACTCTGAAAACTTTGGTTTTCAACACTTCCACAAAATTTATTTTAAATTAAATCCATAAACTAACTTTCATAAGCAAATTCAGATTTTTGCTTTAATCTGTCTCTTCTAACAATTGCAAGGCAAACAGACGTTGATAAAGACGTTACTAGAGACATCAGAAATCTAAAAATTGCATTCCACAATATATCTCCTCAACTAAGCAAAAATCCTTAGCGAATTGGTATCTAGTACTCGTACAGAGTATATCGGAATAAAAGGAAAAGACAGTTAAGATTTGACTCACGTATAGGGCGAAGGACAGAATTTGAGAATAAAAGACGAAGAGCTGATAAACTATGCAGACAGAAAAAGAGACGGTACGAAAACAACCGGATACTAAACATAGAGAGGGCTTTCAAGGAAAACGAAACACGCAGTGCATACCAACTTATCAAACATTTAAGACAGGGTTACAAACCGAAGACTAGCCTATGCAAAAATAAGAATGGGGAAATAATTAGCGATATGGACGAAATTAAGAGAACCTGGATGATGTATTTTAAGGAATTATTAAATGAAAGGTCACAAACACCACTACAACAGCGGCAGCAGCAGGTAGAACAGGAAGGTCAACAACAGGAGCTGTGGGAAGATGGAGAAGATAATGAATTGGCTAGACCTCCAACGCTAGAGGAGGTTCGAACAGCAATCCAAATGCAAAAAAACCATAAAGCGCCGGGAATAGATAAGACTCCGGCAGAACTGTTCAAGCAGGGAGGAACAAATTTGACAGAACATATGTACCAGCTTATACAAGAAATATGGAGAGAAGAAAAAATCCCACAACAATGGAAGAAAAGTATAATCTGCCCTATTCATAAAAAAGGAGACACACTGTTATGCCAAAATTATAGAGGCATCTCTTTACTTTGTTCGGCATACAAAATACTCACAAACATTCTTAATCGAAGACTTCAACCCCTCACTGAAAAAATTATCGGGGAATATCAAGCAGGGTTCAGGCAAAATAGATCTACTATTGACCAACTATTTACAGTTAAACAAATACTAGCCAAAGCATGGGAATATGACATAGACGTCTACAATCTCTTTGTAGATTTCAAGCAAGTCTATGATTCAATAGATAGAACAATACTACCTAATATATTACAAGAATTTGGCATACCATCAAAATTAATAAGACTAGTGCAAATGACAATGACAGAAACAGAAGCACATGTATGTATTCAAGGACAGATCACTGATGCGTTTATGACAACGCAAGGACTGAAACAAGGTGACGGACTGGCTCCAACACTTTTTAATCTTGTTCTTGAATATGTAATTAGACGGTTGACGGTGAGCAGAAATAACATACTTACAAACAAATCTACCCAATTAGCAGCATACGCAGATGACATAAACATAATGAGCAGAACAAAGACTGCGGCAGAAGAAACCTACGTTCAGTTGAAACAGAGTTCAGAAGTTGTAGGGCTAACAATAAATACAAATAAAACAAAACTACTCATACAAACCAGATCAAATAGACAGGCGCAACAACAACAATTTATAGACGATATAGAATACGTGAATAGATTCACGTATTTAGGAATGGATCTGGTCGAAAATAATGAAGAAGAACCGGAAATAAATAGAAGGCTTATGCTGGCAAACAAAGCCTATTTCGCGATGGGCCACATATTCAAATCGCGAGACGTACACCGGAAAACAAAACTCCGGGTATATAAAACAATAATCCGACCCATAGTAAGTTATGGGTGTGAAACATGGGTTATAACACAGAAATCTACCAATGCATTAGACGTGTTCGAAAGAAAAATATTGCGTAGAATACTGGGTCCAATAAAGGAAAATAACAACTGGCGAATTAGATATAATAACGAAATATACGAACAATACACTGAACCAACACTAGCACAATACACTAGACTGCAGAGATTACGATGGGCAGGGCATGTGGCCCGCATGCATGAGAACAGAATCCCCAGAAAATTACTAAACGCAAGAATGCAAGG
Organism: Diabrotica balteata; assembly: GCA_918026665.1. Taxonomy (NCBI): domain Eukaryota; kingdom Metazoa; phylum Arthropoda; class Insecta; order Coleoptera; family Chrysomelidae; genus Diabrotica; species Diabrotica balteata. The sequence goes on from OU898277.1 coordinate 154,190,146, forward strand.
AAAAAGACCTGTTGGAAGACCAAAAAAGAGATGGGAAGACGAGGTAGATGAGGATGCCAAAAATCTCCTAAAAACGCGTTCATGGAAAAGAACAGCAGTAAATAGAGATGTTTGGAGAGGTTTAATGAAGGAGGCCAAGGCCCGGCTTGGGCTGTAGTGCCATTGGTTGGATAGTGCGTATGTCACGTTAAATCGGCAGATTTAATATGAGATGTCCCTATTTGCGTCCATACGAAGCCATGTTAGAGTTGCTTCCTAAGACAGAAGAGACTTATTTTCATGTTCAGAGCGACTGGGAATAGCAGTTCTGAAGAGCCCTTTTAGGGATAAATGAGAAATACGAAATAGAGGAGAAGAAAAGAATTGGTAAAAAATATCCACAGCTCTGAAATCTTCGCCAATGGACTGATCTACTAGCTAATCATTTGTATCTGCCGCACAAGATCAAGAAAAATATCGGCAAATTATTATAAATTATTATGGCAGCTTCTTCTTCTTCTCGTGCCACTCCTAGCGGAGATTGGAAATCATCATGGCCACTGCGACTTTGTTAGCAGCGCGCTTAAAAAGTTCAATCGAACTACACCCGAACCATTCACGTAGATTACGAAGCCACGATATTTTTCTTCTTCCCACACTTCTTTTGCCCTTAATTTTGCCCTGCATGATGTTTCTTAAAAGTTCGTACTTTTCACCTCTCACAATGTGCCCCAAGTATTCCATCTTTCTAGTTTTTATCTCATTTAGATGGCAGCTACCAACGCCTAAATCTGCCTAAATCTCTTAGAGCCATTAACCTTAGGCAACAATCTTTACGTTCTGCTCATTTGCCCATCTGCATACTATAGACATTGTAAACTACTTTTAAATAAAAACAAGAACCGCACACCGCTAAATTTTAATTAGTAATAAACGAAAAATCCACAAGGAAACTGAATTCCTGTAGTTATCTGTATACCATGTATAACAAAAAAATGTATTTAAAAAATTCCTTTATAGAAGGTATAATAATAAAAACCATATCGGGCTACATCACTAGATGTTTTCGGATGTAATATTCCTTGATCAGTGATATCTCAAAGTATAACCACTTTAATTAAATCACGTTTAAATTTAATCAAAGTGGTAATACTTTTGGGATAGCACTGATGATAGAATAATAATTCCGAAAACGTACTGTGAAGTAGTCCGATAAGGTTTTTAATATTATACCTTTGTTTAAATAATTTTTTAAATAAAAATTTTTAAACGTTAAAGTTGAAATTTTTAGTGGTTGACCAAATTAAAAAAAAAAAAAAAATAATAATAAAAAACGAAAAACCAAAGCGATATTGTAGTGATAAGTAAATCTGCAATTCTACGCATTGATTGTTTTGGCCAAGATAATGGTCGTATTCCAATATGTAACAATAAAACACTGAAAACTTTGTTTTCAAACTTCCACAAAATTTATTTGAAATATTATCACTACAGCTGTTTCGGCTGATTGCCTTTCTCAAGTGATCTATTTTGGCTTGGGTTTACAAATTTATAGTCTCTAATGAAATAGGTTGAGGAGGGGAGAACTGTTTGTCTCAAGTTGGTCATTCAGAATTATATCTGTGTTTTTTAATTTGTTGATTTCCATAGATTCTAACAAAGATAGCTTAAGGCCTTTATTTTGAATGTGAAGAATTTTAAATTTGTCATTAAAAGAATGATTATGATCTAGAAGGTGAAGTGCGTATGTCGAATCTGTTTTTCTAATCTTGAAAGCCCTTTTATGTTCTGCTATTCGTTTATCAAAGTTTCTACCAGTTTGACCGATGTAAGTTTTTGGGCAGTCGCCACATTCAAGTTTGTACACACCACTATTTAAGTGTTTTTTATTTTGGCTCTTGTTATTTTTAATATATTTGCCTAGGTTGTTATTTGTTCGGAAAGCTGGTGTTATTCCTTTTTTTTTATGTGTTTGGCAATTTTTGTTGTTATTTTGCCTGTATATGTAATCGAGCAGAAGGTACTGAGTTTTTTCTCTGGTGGTGGAAATACTAATTTCAGGGCTTTCTTGTGTAGTTTTTGATTTAACATTTTATTAATTGTTTGTTCGTTGTATCCGTTGTTTACTGCTATCTGCTTAATTATATTTAATTCTGTCTCAAAGTTGTATTTTGACATAGGAATTTCTGTTAATCTATGTAACATACTATGATAAGCTGCCAGTTTATGTTGTGTTGGATGGGATGACGAATTGTGTATAGTCGTGTCAGTATGGGTAGGTTTATGAAATATGGAGAAGTCATGTTTGTTTTGAAGTCTGCTAATTTTTAAATCTAAAAAATTTATGGATTGATTTTGTTCTGTTTCTATTGTAAATTCAATATGACTATGAAGTGAATTAATATATGATAAAAAATTGGTCCTGTTGCCTGTTAGTTCCTGTGAAACATACCAGTACGTCGTCTACGTATCTCCACCAATATAAAAACTGTTTGAATACGGGATGTTTTGAAATCTTTGTCTCTAGATGATCCATAAAAATATCTGATAGCAATGGGCTTAGAGGATTACCCATTATAAGTCCTGCACTGTTATTTGTATAAATTTTATTATTAAATTCAAAGTAGTCCTGGTTTATGCAAACTTCAAGAAGATGTAAAATTTCAGATGTAATTATTGGATTTGTACTATTTTGGTCTAAAAGGTTTTTTACTAGAATAAAAGTTTCTGTAAGAGGGATACTAGGAAATAGATTTTTTTTTATCCCTCCCTCCTCCTTCCCTCCCTAGTATCCCTCCTACAGAAACTTTTATTCTAGTAAAAAACCTTTTAGACCAAAATAGTACAAATCCAATAATTACATCTGAAATTTTACATCTTCTTGAAGTTTGCATAAACCAGGACTACTTTGAATTTAATAATAAAATTTATACAAATAACAGTGCAGGACTTATAATGGGTAATCCTCTAAGCCCATTGCTATCAGATATTTTTATGGATCATCTAGAGACAAAGATTTCAAAACATCCCGTATTCAAACAGTTTTTATATTGGTGGAGATACGTAGACGACGTACTGGTATGTTTCACAGGAACTAACAGGCAACAGGACCAATTTTTATCATATATTAATTCACTTCATAGTCATATTGAATTTACAATAGAAACAGAACAAAATCAATCCATAAATTTTTTAGATTTAAAAATTAGCAGACTTCAAAACAAACATGACTTCTCCATATTTCATAAACCTACCCATACTGACACGACTATACACAATTCGTCATCCCATCCAACACAACATAAACTGGCAGCTTATCATAGTATGTTACATAGATTAACAGAAATTCCTATGTCAAAATACAACTTTGAGACAGAATTAAATATAATTAAGCAGATAGCAGTAAACAACGGATACAACGAACAAACAATTAATAAAATGTTAAATCAAAAACTACACAAGAAAGCCCTGAAATTAGTATTTCCACCACCAGAGAAAAAACTCAGTACCTTCTGCTCGATTACATATACAGGCAAAATAACAACAAAAATTGCCAAACACATAAAAAAGAAAGGAATAACACCAGCTTTCCGAACAAATAACAACCTAGGCAAATATATTAAAAATAACAAGAGCCAAAATAAAAAACACTTAAATAGTGGTGTGTACAAACTTGAATGTGGCGACTGCCCAAAAACTTACATCGGTCAAACTGGTAGAAACTTTGATAAACGAATAGCAGAACATAAAAGGGCTTTCAAGAATAGAAAAACAGATTCGACATACGCACTTCACCTTCTAGATCATAATCATTCTTTTAATGACAAATTTAAAATTCTTCACATTCAAAATAAAGGCCTTAAGCTATCTTTGTTAGAATCTATGGAAATCAACAAATTAAAAAACACAGATATAATTCTGAATGACCAACTTGAGACAAACAGTTCTCCCCTCCTCAACCTATTTCATTAGAGACTATAAATTTGTAAATCCAAGCCAAAATAGATCACTTGAGAAAGGCAATCAGCCGAAAACAGCTGTAGTGATAATATTTCAAATAAATTTTGTGGAACTTTGAAAACAAAGTTTTCAGTGTTTTATTGTTACATAAAATGAATTTCCATCAAGTAACGGTCGAATCCATCAAGTATTCCAATATTTCCCGTATTTCAAATTTTATAAAAAAAATATTTATAATGGGTGTCCGGATTTTTATGTCACTTAGTATATTATGCATATTGTTATCACACATTTTTAAAACTCTTTATTAATAAATTATATTTCTTTTATTTGATTTCCAAACCAAAAATCCTAAAAAAATTGGTTAAAAAACAGTTTAATAATTATATGAAAAACATGCTGTTATTAACGACTAATAAATTATTAACTGTTTGTTTAAAGTTGTAACAGTAATCAATTCAAATCTGTTTTAGGGACTTTAAAAAAATTATTTTAGTTAAAAATAACATCCAACTTACGTTAACAAAATGTGTAATATGTCTCCAAGAACGCCATAATTTTCTGTAGTGTATTCAGCTGCCTCACATATTGCTCTTTGCAAGCACTTCTTTCCAGGATAACCATATCTAAAATGATATTGGTAAAAACGTACTTTATTAAAACTTTAAATTGAAATAAAACCAAATAGTGCTATATTGTATATATAAGAGCAATAATGTCGTGTTCAAGAAAGTTGCTTTTCCCATCAGCTCTGCATATTATTTTTTGCACTATCGAAGACTAAATCTTTAACAGAGAAAAAGAAGAAAAAGAAAATGTATTATTTATTCCTGCACCGACTGTACTTTAAGATGAGTATTGAGAATATAAAAGAATAAGGGACAGCTAAAAGTATTGAGGGGTGGCCGCATAAAAAGCTTCTTCGTAACTTGTAATAGGAAAAGTCATTAACGCAGAATTACACATTGTCAAATTTATGTCAATTAAATGCAAATAAGTGTAAACCTTACCAACATAGATATGTAAACAAGGCCTTACGCCCACTAATCTATTTAAAAACCATAAAAAAATAACATTGATTTACACAATAAAAAATTACTAAAAATCTGATCACATACTTATTTATATATCGACTTTTAGTTTGTTGGTCATTAGAAAATAATTCATTTAAAAGTTTTAGTCGCATTCTTGACAGTATTTTAATTTCCACTTCGAAAATCGTTCTAGAACGATTCCTGAAGTGAAAATTGAAACTTCAATAAACGTACTTTAACCTTTAACTGTGGCTTATTCCCATTTAAATAGTAATTACTTTAAAAATTAAAATTAAGTATTTTGCTATTTTGGTTTTCTCTTTTTTTTTTAATAAAAATTATTAATCCATGTGACACATTTTAATAGTTCATTAATTTATATTTAAGTGAGAATGAAACCATTTTTAAAAGATAACCCACCAATATAAGAAATGTTTTTATTTAGCTGTAAGGAGAAAACAAGGGAGGTAGGCGACATATATATTTGCTTTCTTTATTCATATTTTGAAGCATAGTAGACTAGGGCGGTCGGATAAGTAGTTAGCTTACAAAAGAAAAACAAAATTTTTAGAAGTGCCGATTTAATTCTTTACATAGTCTTCTTTTAGCTTGACACACGTGATCCAGAGATGCTCCAATTTCTTTAACTCGTCTGAAAAATACGTTTTCTCGAGATCTGCACAGTGGGCTCCTGTGGCGGCAATGACCTCCTGACTCGACTTGAATTTCTGCCTAGAGAGTACCTTTTGAAAACATAAGGAAGTCCAAAGGGGGCCAAATCTGGAGAAAACAATGGATGGATTAATATGTCGTAGCCCAATTCAACCAATTTCGCTATAGTGACGGCGGTGTTATATAGAGCTGGTGCGTTATCATGGTTAAAGTGCACTTTTTTCATCGCTAAATCAGATTTTTTTTTAAAATTTAACGTCGAATTGACCCAATAACTTAAATTGTCTAATATACTAATATTTCTTAAAAGAAAGATTTTTAATAAGTGGTTTTGCCAGTGTTGAGTTACGGAGCGGAAATGTTGACTATAACAAGAAGAACAGTGAAAAAGATCCGTGTGCTAAAAAAAGCGATCTTCTTCTTCTTCATGTACCATTTCCTTTCAGAACGTTGGTTACCATCATAGCTATCTTAATTTTATTCACTGTCACCCAAAATTGCATGCTTGTATCAACACCATACTAATCTCGCAAGTTCTTCCACCATGAGGTTCTTCTTCGTCCTGGACTGCGTTTGCCTGTTATTTTTCCTTGCATGATATTTTGTATCAACCTATATTTGGGACCTCTCATTACATGTCCGAAATATTCCAGCTTTCTCTGCTTGATGCTTTTTATGATCTCAGTTGTCTTGCTGAGACGTTGGAAGAAAAAGGCGATGGAAAGTGCTGTTTAGGGTGTTTCATCATAAGATATTTATCAGATATTTAATTGTGTTTTTAAAGGAAAATTGGTGCCCACCTAATACCCACCTAATGCCTACTTTTGTATAGTTCTTAACTCTATAATGCTTATATTTACACAGGAAAAAACAGCGAAGGAACTAGTCTTTTTAAAGAATATCGTAGGCTTTTGAAACCCTTCTCCCCCTTCTTGTTCTCTGTTGAGGTTGGCGATCAATATGGCAAATTTCTCTATGGCTTGATGAATTAACTCATTTCCTTTGTGTGGATCCAATGTTTGATGTCTCGTATCCAAGATTTTTTCTTTCGTTCTATGCCTCTTTTACCATCAATCTTGCTTTCTAATATTACCTGGAGCTGCTCAAATTCCCTATGGCGCATTATGTGACTACATGTGACGTCTTTCTAATTTTGATAATATTGATCAGATGAGAAAATACGTTTATTACTCTCAGTACCTCTTCATTCGTAGTTCTGCTCGTCCAGCTTAGTCTTAACATTCGGCGGTACATCCATACTTTAAATGAATTTAATTTTGTTGACGTCATACTGTTTTAATGTCCAGGTCTCACAGCCATATAGTAATAGTGACCACACATAACACTTTAGTGTTCTCAATCTTATTGAGACTGATTGCTAGATCTTGCTATTTCAATGCGTCTTCTAATTTATTTTAAGTGGTCTAGTTGACTATTTAGCTCTCTGCCCACGTATATAAAGCTTTGGGAACACTAAAGGATGATACCATTTATTTGTATGTTAGGTGTAACTTGTTCATGGGGGTTTTGTGGAATATCAGAATTTTGGTTTTGGAAAAGTTAATGTCCAAGCCTAGCCTGTGACTTTCTGCTGATAATATGTTCATCAATATTTTTGGTTACTCTTTTGTTTCTGCTAATACTACAGTGTCACCAGCATATCTTATATTGTTAATTATAATTCCATTGACTCTGGCACCTTCAAGGCGGTCTTTAAAAGAAGCTCGAATTATATGTTCGGCATATACATTAAATAATAGGAGAGACAAAATGCACGCTTGACACACTCTTCATTCTATGTTGATGTACTTGGCCTTTTTAAAACCCACTTAATCAGTTTTATGTCTATGCATAACGTTTGAAGAAGTGAATCGAAAAATTGAAAAAAATCTCAATATAAAACATATATAGAAACTATGAAGGCAAAACGTTTCAAGCTGAACTTTGAGCGACAAGTTTTCGCATTTCTGACGAATATGCCCTTTAAGAACTTCAAGAGCCTGATAAGTGTTGCCGTAAACCCGTGACTTGAAAAACCCCATAAACAAAAGTCTAGAACGGTTAAATTGGGTGATCTGCCGGTGAGTGCAAATCGCCAAAACGAGAGATTAAGCGACCTTGAAATGCTTGATACAGAATATCAGCTGCAGCTCTAGCAGTATGCGTCGTTGCATCACCCTGTTGTAACCACGTGTACTCCAGACCCAATTCAGCCCATTAAGATAAAAAAAGTTTATTTTGTGGCGTTCTCTCAAAGAAAAATGGCCCAATGATTTCTCCAGCGTAAACATCACACGACGCAGTAACTTTGAGCGGGTGTAATGGTTCTTCTTGGGTGATACATGGATGTTTGGAGCCCTAGAAACGATAATTTTGTAACTGCTAAAATATAAGTGAACCTCATCGCTCATAATAGTTTTTGATGAAAAATCGTTCTCCTCTTTGTTGAGATTCAGAATTGCTCAGGTTAGATTACACGCCTTTGGCGGTGAACAGCTAACAGCTGATGCACTGTCTGTACTTTGTAATGGAATATATTTAAATATTTAACAAAAGTTGTGTGGTATATCATATTGGCGATGATTCGGGCCTCTCTTTGACATCTTGGGCAACAGCAACGGTATTCTTAGTAGAACAGCTGTTCTGGATCCGGACAGCCTTGGGAAAATCTTCTGATGTCCCACTCTCTTGAATGGGTGTGATCAAATGCCGCAGAAAAAAAACAGTGAAAACAATAATTATTCCACTAAGTTCTTGCTGAGTAAATTGATTTATGGCTTGTCAATTTGTATTCTGCGTTTATTTACTTTAAAAAAGTCAAAACCAAATTCACAGTTGGCACCATTTGCAAGAATTATAGCGTTTTCCAATACGGTGATTACTTTTACCCCATATAGTAAATTATCTGTAAGTATACCAAAACAAAAAGTGGTGTAGACAAACTGATTTCTATTCGTCTAACAAAAGAACTAGGAGATGGTGGTTAGCCATATTTTACACTACAGTTAATATAAATTGTGTCAACAGTTTCATATTATATTTGTATTACCCTTAAAATACCACAATAAAAGGGTCCATTTTGTTTAAAATTAGGCTATGTCACTAATATAACCACATCTTTGGAGACGCTGAGCAATTTTAAACCTTCGTGGAGGAGTAAGCTTAGAAAATACTATTGATCAACCTATGTTTGACAAACTTCAGAAAATTTTATTTTATCATAAAATTATTAAATTTTACCGCCTAAATAAAAATAAATAGTTCTCTGTTAATATGTGTACGCCGGGTCTCTGAGACCGAATGTTATACATTACGTACTTGACATACATATTTCGATTTAAGGGTTAAAATATTTCCAAATTAATATAATAATAAAAATGAATTGTACAAACCCTTTTATTTTTGATTCGAGCAACCGGTATATTAATTGCCGAGTTGAAGCATATATCGGTGGATAATTAAGTAAACTTTGGTTTGACGGTAGAGCGTACGAACTTTCAAAATTCATAGAAAAGAAAAGATCTGCCGGACCTCTTATATCAATTGGTAGTGCGATGGCCACAAACATCTGAAACAATATAAAATTATTAGAATCATTGATTGCGATCTTATTATGTTCTTTGGAAGACTTGGTTAAATTAACATATTATTTTATTAAATTGAAGTATAAATAAATATCCACAAGGAAAAAATTCCTGTAGCTGGCTGTATATCACGTATCACAAAAAGAGGTTAGTCTTTGTAAATGGGTATATTTATTTAAAAAACCCTTAAAAGGGCTGCATCAATAAAACAAACGTTTTCGGACCACACAGTCCATCATCAGGTTTTAAAATCGAAAAATGAATAAAAATAAGTATGAACCATTTATTTAAAACAAACGAGATTATGAAATTTTGACTATGGTTGAAAAGCAAAAGATGGTTATACTTACTAGGTCACAATGTCTGAGCCACCAAAATACTAGGGTAAAAACCCTTTAAATTACATTTAGTTATAAAAGATTGTACATTGTGTTGTAAAATAACTGTGATGTTCAGTATTAAATTAAATTTGACTAGAGGTAACACATGGCTGAATCGAGTTCCAGAGCCGGTGAGAGAGAACCTCTACACGCGGAGAACAGCTGGGAACTGATTGACAAGATACTTATGAAGGATGACGAAAACAGAATGTCAATGCAACAAAAACTATATTAGTTGTACATAGTATTACTACAGCCAAAAGATTCAACAAGTTTTGATGATTTTAAAAATAACAGCAATCTAGGTGTTGGGATTTAAAAAAACTTCTTTATTTATTAATTTAGAGTATAAAAGATGTGAAATCAATGATGCCCTATAGTTCTATTCCATGTGCCCAAACTAGTTTTAGACACAAGCCGTTTATATTCAAGAGATAACTGAGACATTTTGGTAAATATCGCTAGTTTAAATTTTTAAGTTTAAGTTCTAGTTGTTTCCGTTAAGTTGTAATATGCGTTTCCCATGTAAGTTTTTCATCCAGATGCAAGCCCAAGTATTTGACAACTGGTTTCATGGGAATGGGAGTATTATTATTAGAAACTTGTCGACATGTAGATTTTCTTGTTATAAAAGTAATTTGTGCTGATTTGCTGGAATATGGCTTGCCAGTTTTGTAACAAAAAAATATAAGAATATAAATATGTTATTAAATTAAATATTTGTAAATTGGATCCACAAAAATGGAAAACCTAGTAGTCTAGGATCCGATATAAGAAAGACCTTTACCGATATGTTTAACAATAATTTAGTAAAAAATTTAGTTAAAAATTATAAAAAAAACAAGAAGTGACCGATATAATTTTGACCAGAATATAATTAACTAATAATTAAAAAATGACTTCATAGACATTTACTCAGTACAAAATTTGCATTACTTTAAACCATAAATATTAATAACATATGTGTAAAACATTGATTACAATTAATGATTGGAACCAAGTCTACTTCTGATTCATCGGAACTAAAATTTTTATTATTGCCTTCATTGTTACCAATAAATGTTGTTTGTTTTAAACAATCATCTAAATGCTAACCACAATTTTCAGGCTGAAGCTTTGTACATTCCGACTTAATTGCATTAAGCCACATGAAATTAACAAAAATAGTTCTCAAAATTTTTTGTTGTAAAGATTTCCAGTATGTTGGTATAGTGTGGCTGTTAAAACTTTATTATTTTTTTAAACTGTTCGTTATCTTCTTTCGCAGGATAAGTTATTATAAAAATGCCATTTTTTTGCATCATTTACTCTGTTGCAGTTATCTACGGCATAAATTTTCGTAGTAAACCCTTGAACAACAGCCATTTCTTCATTAATGAATATGTCGACTTTATCAGGTAACATTGTAAAAACAGTTTGATGCCTGCTATTCTGAGAAAATATTGCACTGTAATCGCACCCTGTATGGCAGTGGAAAGCAGGCAAACTTTGACATAATTTTGAACCAATCTTCAGATCCAAATCGATGCAGTTGATACAATCAAGGTGTTGGTTATATTGTAACTTTTAATTTGTTTTAAAGGCTAGCCAAATTGCGGATTCTGAACATTTGTGCATATTTCCCATCAAAATCATCAAAACATCAAAAGCCGAAGCTCTAATTAAATTTCTTGATCCAAGTGCAATTTTATATGCGTGAAATACAATCTACTTGTTCGTGGTTATATGTAAAATCGGCATTTAATATAATTATTGTGAACTTAATATGATCAGCAATGATGATCAACGGTTAAAACATTTTTTTTGTTTTGGCTAATTGTAAGTAAATTTTTACTATTCCAATAATCAGCCATCCCAATAAACAATCGAAGTGTGCTCACCACTGGATGTAGCTCCCACTCTTTCAATTTTTTTTATTTCAAGTTTTTCAAGTTAAAACAATAGCGTACCAGTGCCTCTTCAAATCGATACTTCCTAAGGCTTCACAAAAAATGTTGATACTATCCCGACATAATAAGTATTTAGTCTTACATTTAGTCTACTCTGAATATTAACACCAACCTCTAATTTTATATGTACGTTATTTTAAAGCATAAACTACGCATTCTTGACATATTAATAATAGTGATATTTTCTTTCTGTCGATGTCCTGTTTTATAGTAAATTTGAAAATGATTGATAGCACAAATTATATGGCAAAGGTCTAACAACACGGTTGGTCAATACAGATAAAATCTAATAATTGATTCCTTCTTATCTGAATTTTCACTCGACTTTAACATGACAATAAAATGCAAATGAGCAAAGCATAAGGGATTAAGCACAAACTGAACGCTTCAGTGACGAAGAACATCTTCTTCTTCTTTTTCGTCTAGCCATTCACGTCAACATCTAAACATAAGCCTCTTCATTTCTTCTTCCTTTTCCAGTCTTGCTTTCCATTGTTTTTTATTGTACGCTACTTGTAGCCAATTTTTTCCGGCAGTCCTTTTCAGATCATCTGTCCATCTCATAGGAGGTCTGCCTCTGGGTCTTTTGTGTTGGTATGGTCTCCAGGTTAAAATTGATCTGCGCCATTTGTTTAGATCGCTCCTAGCTACATGTCTAGAGTATTCCCATTTCAACTTTAATGATTTTTGCACCACATCGGTGACTTTGGTTTTCTGTCGTATCCATGTGTGTGTTTTCTTGTCCTTAAGTAATATACCTAGCATTGCTCTTTCCATCGCGTGTTGAGTGACTCTAAGTATATTCATATTCTTTTTTGTGATTGCCCATGTTTGTGCCGCATAAGTTAATATCGGAATAATGCATGCATCAAAAACTTTAGATCTAAGATGTAATTGAATTTGTTGATTTCGAAGTATATAGTTCAGTTTACCGAATGCTGCCCTGTTTAAAATACTCACCAAAGTCATAACTACTCGACTAACAAGGAAATTAGACGAATGCCAACCATATAAACAGGCAGGTTTTAGAAAAGACTATTCAACTTCCGATCACTTGTAAACCACAAAAATAATTATAGAAAAATGTAACTAATACAAGTTTCCAGTTTTCCTAGCATTTGTAGACTACGAAAAAGCTTTAAATAAACGTAATGCAAAATTATACAATAGACAGCAGATATATAAACTTAATAAAAGAAACTATGAACCAAGCTACAGCTACATACTACCTAAATGAAAATAATCACACGAACCCTGTACCATTAAACAGGGGAGTCAAACAGAGAGATACTTTATCAACCAAACTGTTCACCTTAGTTTTGGAGGACGTTTTTAAAAGCCTAAATTGGAAATATAAGGGAATAAACATCAATGGCCTCTACCTCAGTAATCTACGATTTGCAGATGACATAATCCTGATAGCTAGTGACCTACAAGAAATGCAAACCATGCTTTTAGAACTACATACCGAATCTTCTAAAATAGGACTGAAAATAAATTTAAACAAAACAAAAGTCATGCACTCCGAAGAACACCCTGACAATAATAAACGATAAAGTTATAGAAAAAGTTGAAGAATATAAATACTTAGGACAAAAAATAATACTAAATAGGGAAATTCAAAGTGAAGAAATAAAAACAAGAAGAAAGTTAGCTGGGCAGCATTCGACGAAGAACATAAAATTACTTTAATATCAAAAAATTAAAATGTCAATTTTACGTAATATTAATTTTTATAAAAATACTAAATACTTAGAAAGATAAACATTCTCTCATCTGATGTTAGCCAGTATGTATCTACGTTGAATTTTATAATAATTTTTAAAATGTTTGTCTTTTGTATCGTGTTGTGTTAATATATCAGTTAATGTTTATGACATTGATCATATATTGTTGGATAACCTAATTTTGATATAATGCCCCTGAAGATGCTCTAGGAGTGAAAGTACTTGGGCAAGATTTTATAAAAACTGTGCTCGAAATCTTCTATCATTTGACTTAAATACTCCTCAAAAACATCAGCAATCATTTTTTCACAGCAGTCGTTCGTAGAATTTGAAATAATATTTAGCACGCCTCCATTAACAAATCGTTTATGTATTCCAATACAAGTAATAATTAAACAGCAACCTTTACCATTTGAAAATTTTAAGCCCGTATAAAAATTTTCTATAAATTCCTGATGACCATTTGTAACCAGTTTATCTTGTCAAACTTTTTTTACAAAATTCACTTCCTTAATCCATGTTTCATCTAAGTAAAAAATATTTTTCTTTCTCTCTTTACTTTTCGAATTTCCCTTAAATATTACCTTCTCCAACAAAATTTCTTTTTTCTCTAAGAGAACAGATTTTCTCTCAGAGAACATCTGTTTAATTAAAAACTTATTATCCTTTTTTGTTTATAAATAAGAAATTTTCAACAATTAAACGAATAAAACAGAACAACTTAGAACGAGATCCTACAGAATATAGAAAAAATAATACGAGAAGTAGAATATTACCATACATAAGAGGATTATCAGAAAAATAAAAAGATAGAAAATTCAACATTTTAACAACATTCAAAACAACAGACACATTGAGATCTATTTTGTCTAAAACTAAACTAACAATGAACAACAAAGAACAAAAATTTGTATTTATAAAATACCTTATGAATGCGCTCAGTTTAATTAAGGTGAAACAGCAAGACCATTTAGTGTTAGAATAAGTGAACATTAATCATAATATATTAAAAATAGAGAATTTGATAGATCCCAAAGATGTAAACATGCATGAGAAAATATACATAGGATTCAATGGAACGATTGATTGAACGATTGATGCAGTGGGATCTGGTTACCTATATTAAAAGAGGAAGGTAATAAAAGGAAAATGTCACTATTAGTAAGCCAGTACCATTTTGAAGATACACCACTTATGTTTTTTAAGTAACATGCACAGAAAATCAGATTTTGATGTTTATTGAGAGTAAACTAAATATAAGACCAAATAATTGCCATGTCGGGATAGTATTATGAGGTTTTTTGCTTGATGTTTTCGTCATGATTTACTAATCCCGCTTGCTCTATTGGCTATATAATAATAATAATATATGTTTATTCAAATCAATAAGTATTACATTAATTTACAATTTCAGTTTACTTACAATAAAATAAACGTAAAAAAAGTCTTTAAGCATCAACATGCTTGTTGACTTAATCTGTCTAATATTAACAGGTTTAATGTTTATTGATTTTTTTTTATTTTTTACAAATTAATATTTCATTTTTACATTTTTACAGTTTCTAATCTAATCTAATTTGTTTCGATTTTTTTTTTATCTAGTATAATTTAAACTTATTATTATTACACAACTCCGTTATTTTCTTTTACCCAATCACTAACTAATTTTTTATACAAATAAAAATTTTTGATATTTTTAAAATTTATGGGCAATTGATTGTATATTCTTGAAGCAAAATATTTAATTGACCGTTGCGTGATTGTTTTTGAAGTGTGAAGACATTCAACATTCCATTTTCTTCTTGTTTCACAATTTGACACTTTTTCTTTAAGAGGTATTTTATTTTTATAATATTTTTAAGTAGCTCTAAACAGTACAATTGCCGAACATCAAGAACCCGAGTTTCATGAAAAAGTTGGTCTGAGGGATATGTTTTTCGTTTTCCATATATTAGTTTAAGAAACCATTTCTGAGTATTTTGAAGGGTCACCAGATGGCAATCAGCTACGCCACCCCATTCTAAAATCCCATATATAAGATGAGATTGTACTAAAGACAGGTAAAGCATTTTAAGCTGTTCAACATCCAAAAACTCTTTTAAATAGCGGAATTTTGGTAACAGTCCTCGTATTTTTCTTATAATATTTTTTATTTGTAAGTCCCATTTAAGTTGCCTGTCAATTAAAACTCCTAAATATTTTATGTATTCTGCTTTAAATATTAGTTGTTTTTTATTTATTTTGAATAAAAATTAAAAGTTGAATTAAAAGTTGGCAGAGAATTTTTATACATTGCAAAAGGTATATATTTAGTTTTTTCATAATTTATTGTGAGTTTGTTTATTTGCAACCATGTTTTTATAACTTTGAAGTCTTGTTCAACTATAGTATTAAGATCTTCCCAATTATCGGCCATATAAAAAATTGCGATGTCATCAACAAAGCTTATTATGTTTCCATCAGTTTTTAGTTTAAGCATGTCATTAACATATAGTGTAAAGAGTAGAGGGCCTAAAACGGTCCCTTGCGGTACGCCATAATTAATTACTTCAGGATCACTTTCGACACCATCAATTTCTACAAATTGTTTTCTGTCTGTTAAGTAACTTTTTAGTAATGTCAAAACGCGTCCTCTCATACCATACTTCTCAAGTTTCTCTAACAAGATCCCGTGAGATATCGTGTCAAACGCCTTAGAGAGATCGACAAATATGCACAAACTACGTTTATTAGACTCAAAAGCTTCTGATATTTGTGATGTTAGTTTACAAATAGCATCTTGTGTAGATTTTCTTTCTCTAAAACCGTATTGACAATCCGATATTATACTAAACCTATCCAAAAAACTTACTAATCTATTTTTTAAAATTTTTTCAAATATTTTGGAAAAAACAGACAACAAAGATGTAATTAATCACGTCTTCTTTATTTCCTTTTTTAAACAGAGGTTTGATTTTGCCAATTTTCAGACATTCTGGAAAACAACCATCCTGAAAACATGCATTAATGAGAAAAGTTAAAGGAGTAATAATTTCTTCCTTAATTTGTTTAATTGTTTCTGTCTTGATCCCAATATAGAATATTATTTAGTTAGAAATGTTTATTATCAGTAGATTATGTCAATAGCTCTATTGGAGCCGATATATTTAGTCTTGTTCCAGTTGTCATTGTATCATCATTCTCTTATTTAATTTTTGAATAGTTTTGAAGTGTTATCTAATGGCTCATTTGTAAATAAAATATTTATCTATCTCTATTTAGATCTATACTTGGATATTTGTAAATAAAATATCTAAATTAAATTAAATATTAAATACTATATTTAAATATTGTTGTGTATTCTTTATAAATGTGCCATAACGTCGCCGTTGAAATTTATTGAAAATAACAAACTAATAAAACTGCCAGTGGTAATCGTACACTGCAAAATAAAATGAAAGTGCATACTAACTTAACCAAGCACACTCTTCCAACTCCCTGCAAAGCGTAGAAAAAAAGTGCAATTGAAATTAATAAACTCTGTATTTAGATCGTATCTATAGATACATAAAATATGATAAAAACATACAAACCGTCTAGAATTTGCTAGACTTTCATGCTAAATGAACGCATAGTTGAATAGGCATAATATTATTAAAAATGAAGATATATTTTTAAAAATACACAAAGTAAAAAATTGTGTTTTTTATTATTATATGAATTTATTGCTTTATATAAACTATACAATAAAAGTTAACGATAGTTTCATAGTAAATATATATGCTTAATAAACATTTTTAAACTTTATCTTCCGTTAAGTCAGACTATTAGCTTAAAATAGGGTAATAACTCTTATCTATACTACTTACCCCAATATAAGGATTTCCTGTACTAGAATACGGAAACCTAATCGGGTTGGTAAACTGAAATCCCTGTGGCACAACTTTCCCCACGAGTATCACCAACACTAACAAACTACACAAGCAACGAAATTTCGTATTTTCAGTCATGATAGTTTCTGTTTTACTTGCAAGAGAATGACCTCACCTTACGTTAAAGAACTTATATGAGTGTAAACAAGATACAAAGTTTTCCAATAGGTGCTGCCATTCGGGTGTTAATGAAACAGTAAATCAGGAGAGTTTTACAGTGGTGTACATATAAAGGTATTTTCTAAAAAGGCTGTTAATGTTGTTTATGTTTTCCGACCCTTAAAACGTCCGAAATTGGTTTGCAATATATTTACTTAACCAATCAAGGGTGAAGTTTAAATCTTTTTAAATTATAATAAGTTTAAAAATTTTTTTTAAATAAATTATTAATGCTTAAAACAACAAGAAATAATTATTAGGTTTTTTATTTATTTTTCTCAAAACAGTATGTTGCCATAATATCTCTTCCGGAGACAGCCGGAGACAGAATTCATTCTGTCTCCATTCTGTCTCCGGCTTCTATACAATATGTAGCTTCTCCATATAAATTTTAAAGTGTTTGTTTGTCTTAGTGTATTGTATTTTGTATTGTTATGTCCAAATTTTACATTTATGACATTCTACTATGTCGGATAGGCCACAATTGACGAAATGCCCCTGAAGATGATCTATTGATCGAAAGTATTTGGGCAAGATTAAATTAATCACCGTGTTCGATAGTTGCCTTGTATACCCTCAAAGTTTAATTATTCGAACATTCAACCTTATCTTGACAATGCTATTAGTCAAGAGATGTGTCGGTTACAGATCAGATCAGAAATTTGTCAATAAAAGAATGATTTTGTTCTGAAGCTATTTTCTTGTGGCATTGTAAATTAATTACTATTAAACTGGGAATAAGCCACAATTAAAGATAAAAATACATTTATTGACGTTTCAATTTCCACTTCGGAAATCGTTCTCAAAATACAAACAGTAAATTAAACAAATTTTGTTTTTTGTTACATAGTGAAAAATTCTTCTAATAATTTAATTTTATCTGACTCATTTATATTGACAATTCAGACATACATTATGCATTTTAAAGTAGACGACTTTAAAATGATATTGCCAATATTGTTGAGTTGCGCTCCTGGGACGACTTTACTTATAAGATAGTTCATTCGATTACATGAAATCAACTTTAACTTGAGAATATCCGTCAGAAAAAATCATAGCATGTAATTCGTCTTTAAAAAGACAAACACATGACATGATGACAGTAAAATTCTCCTGTTAGTGATTCCATAGTAAATTATGAGGGAAAACCAGGAAAAAAACCTCATAATACTATCCCGACATTGTAAGTATTTGTTCGTGAATTTAGTTTACCTTCAACAAACATCAAAATTCTGATTTTATATGTTACGTTATTTAAAAAACATAAATGATGTATCCTCTATATGTTACTGACTTACTAATACTGGTATTTTCTTATTAATAACTTCCTCTTTCAATATTGGTAACCAGATCCTACTACATTCTGCCGAAGAATTTGCGACACAATTGGCCTCATTTAACATAATTAGAGCCGCTTCTTTGATTTTTCTTTTTTTACCATCCGTTTCTTTTAGGACTACATTTGAATTACTCCATTGAACCCTATGTTCATTATCCCATGCGTGTTTACAGATTTGAGATCTATCAAATTCTTTATTTTTAATATAAGATTGATGTTCACTTATTCTAACATTTAATGGCCTTGATGATTCACCTAAATAAAACTGATCGCATTCACAAGGTATTTTATAAATGCAATTCTTTGTCCTTTCTTGTTCATTGTTAGGTTTGGTTTTGGACAAAATAGATCTCAACGTGTTTGTTGTTTTGAATGTTGTTGAAATGTTGAATTTATTTCCTATCCTTTTAAGTTTTTCTGATAGTCCTTTTATATACGGTATTGTTATTTTCCTCATATTATTCCTTGTGTATGCTGTAGGATCTCGTTCTAAGTTGTTCTGTTCTATTCGATCGATTGTTGAAAATTCCTTATTTATAAACGATAAAGGATAATCATTTTTTAATAAAACAGATGTTAACAAATGTTTCTCCTCCAAGAACGAATTTTCATTAGAACAAGTAATTTTGGCTCTATCGTATAAGGATTTAATTATTCCCTTTTTTTTACATTAATATTGTGATTTGATTTGAAATTTAAATATCTATTGGTGTGTGTTGGTTTTCTATACACCTGAGTCTCATATCCAGTATCGTTCTTAGAGATTAAAACATCCAGGAAAGGTAGCGTGTTATTATATTCCTTTTAAATATTATATTAAACGGACCTTATACAAAATTAACAAAAGATCCAACAAAGCCTTTGGAAAACAAAATATGTAGAACTTTATTCAAGTTTAAAGATGTTTTAACAAATTATCAGAGAGGATTAATTACACCTCATTACAGTAAGACTCCTCATTTTTATGGAGTACCGAAAATTCATAAAACGAATATACCACTTAGACCCATTTGTAGTACCATGAATTCTCCTTGTAGTGAACTATCAAAATTTTTATTAAATATTTTAAAACCATTTACAAATAAAAATGACACATTCATAAAAAATACACAACATTTTTTAAATAAATTATCAAATATTGAATTTAATTCAAATCATACTTTGGTAAGTTTTGACATAAATAGTTTATTTACGAATGTGCCATTAAATAAGACTTTAAATATAGTCAAGACAAAACTAGAGAGTGATGATTCATTGGCAACTAGAACAAGACTAAACATATCGGCTATAATGGAGTTATTACCATTATGTACTGATAATACATATTTTCAACTAAATAATGAATTCTATAAACAAAATTTTGGTCTAGCAATGGGCTCTAGTTTATCTCCATTCTTAGCCGATATATTTATGGAAGATTTTGAAACAAATATCATTTCTAAACAAAATTTCAAACCCACAGTATGGTGGAGGTATGTAGATGATGTATTCTCAATATGGCCTCATGGATCAGAGTTGTTGAACACATTCCTAAATGATATAAACGATAAAGAAGAGACAATAACATTTACCATGGAAAAGGAATATAATAACACGCTACCTTTCCTGGATGTTTTAATCTCTAAGAACGATACTGGATATGAGACTCAGGTGTGTAGAAAACCAACACACACCAATAGATATTTAAATTTCAAATCAAATCACAATATTAATGTAAAAAAGGGAATAATTAAATCCTTATACGATAGAGCCAAAATTACTTGTTCTAATGAAAATTCGTTCTTGGAGGAGAAACATTTGTTAACATCTGTTTTATTAAAAAATGATTATCCTTTATCGTTTATAAATAAGGAATTTTCAACAATCGATCGAATAGAACAGAACAACTTAGAACGAGATCCTACAGCATACACAAGGAATAATATGAGGAAAATAACAATACCGTATATAAAAGGACTATCAGAAAAACTTAAAAGGATAGGAAATAAATTCAACATTTCAACAACATTCAAAACAACAAACACGTTGAGATCTATTTTGTCCAAAACCAAACCTAACAATGAACAAGAAGGCCATTAAATGTTAGAATAAGTGAACATCAATCTTATATTAAAAATAAAGAATTTGATAGATCTCAAATCTGTAAACACGCATGGGATAATGAACATAGGGTTCAATGGAGTAATTCAAATGTAGTCCTAAAAGAAACGGATGGTAAAAAAAGAAAAATCAAAGAAGCGGCTCTAATTATGTTAAATGAGGCCAATTGTGTCGCAAATTCTTCGGCAGAATGTAGTAGGATCTGGTTACCAATATTAAAAGAGGAAGTTATTAATAAGAAAATACCAGTATTAGTAAGTCAGTAACATATAGAGGATACATCATTTATGTTTTTTAAATAACGTAACATATAAAATCAGAATTTTGATGTTTGTTGAAGGTAAACTAAATTCACGAACAAATACTTACAATGTCGGGATAGTATTATGAGGTTTTTTCCTGGTTTTCCCTCATAATTTACTATGGAATCACTAACAGGAGAATTTTACTGTCATCATGTCATGTGTTTGTCTTTTTAAAGACGAATTACATGCTATGATTTTTTCTGACGGATATTCTCAAGTTAAAGTTGATTTCATGTAATCGAATGAACTATCTTATAAGTAAAGTCGTCCCAGGAGCGCAACTCAACAATATTGGCAATATCATTTTAAAGTCGTCTACTTTAAAATGCATAATGTATGTCTGAATTGACAATATAAATGAGTCAGATAAAATTAAATTATTAGAAGAATTTTTCACTATGTAACAAAAAACAAAATTTGTTTAATTTACTGTTTTGTATTTTGAGAACGATTTCCGAAGTGGAAATTGAAACGTCAATAAATGTATTTTTATCTTTAATTGTGGCTTATTCCCAGTTTAATAGTAATTAAAAGAATGATTATAATCTAGAAGGTGAATTGCGTATGTATAAGCTGTGTTTGTATTATTGAAAGATCTTTTATGTTCTGCTATACGTTCGTTAAAGATTCCACCAGTTTGACCAATATAAATTTTTGGGCAATGGCCACATTTAAGTTTATATACACCACTGTGTAAGTGTTTTTTTATTTTGTTGTTTGTTTTAAAAGCTGGTGTTATTCCTTTCTCCATATTATTGTATGTTTGGCTATTTTTGTTTTTATTTTGCGTGTATATATAATCAAGCAGAAGGTACTGCATTTTTTCTCTGGTGGTGGAAATACTAATTTCACAGCTTTCTTGTGAAGTTTTTGATTTAAAATTTTATTAATTATTTGTTCATTGTACCCATTGTTTACCATTGTACGCATTTTTGTTACCCTAGCCCAGGACAGGGAGGATGGAGGGAAATCGTAAAAAAAACTGTGAAGGCCTGGTGGTGTCACCACATCCCAAAAGGGATTAGGACTGAGGAGGAGGATCCATTGTTTACAGCTATTCGCTTAATGATGTTAAGTTGCATCAAAGTTGCATTTTGACATCAAAATTTCTATTAATCTATGTATCATGCCATAATGTTTCTATTGTAGATTCAATATGACTATGGAGTGAATTAAAATACGATAAAAGTTGACTGTTAATTCCTGTAAAACAGACCAGTACATCGTCTACATATCTCCATCAATATAAAAACTGTTTGAATACGGGATGTTTTGAAATCTCTGGTCCTAAATCTTCTTATTCTTCTTCTTCTTCTTTTTCTTCTTCTTCTTCTTCTTTTTCTTCTTCTTCTCCTTCTTTTTATATAGACATGACTCTGTCTGTTTTCCAATGTGCCTCCAGTAAGTTGTCATTCCATCGTTTTCGTGGTCTTCCTTCTGATCGTCTTCCTATTGGGAAAAGTCTTTTGCCGTCTTTGCTACTCTATTTGTTGTCATTCGGCTTATATAATCGTACCATTCTACTCTTCTATTTCTTACCCAGTTTTTGATCTTCTCCAGCTTGCATCTTTGTCGTACATCTGTACTTCTAGCTTTGTCACATAGTGCCTTACCCTTAATTTTTCTAAGTGTTTTCATCTCTGCCGTTTCTAACATCCTTTTTGTCGTCTTGTCAGGTCTTGTTTCTGCCGCGTATGTCATTATTGGTCTAATGACTGTTTTGTGTAAATTCTGCATTTCGTTTCTTTCCCGATATTTTTATTTTTTCATATTGTTTCATTTAGGCAGCCTTCGGCTCTGTTTGCTCTATTCACTTGATCTTCCACTTTGGTTTCGAGGTTTCCGTAGCTAGATAATGTGATACCTATCTATTTAAACTCCATCACTTGTTCCATTATCATCTTAGTAAATTTGCTATTGTAACCATGCATTTTGTCTTTGTTGTAACCTGCACACTTCGAAGAACTCTGCAATGGCAAAGGTTTTGCAGCAATGTGAATTGATTATTTGGGATGAATGCACGATGGCACAAAACAAAACTTTGGACGCTTTACATAAAACCTTACAGTTCTTCATCAAACATTGCCAGTGATTCCACGATCAACGCCAGCTGATGAACTCAATGCATATTTAAAGTCCCCCAATTTGTGAAAACATGTAAAGGTATTACACTTAGGTAAGAATATGTTTGTCGAGTTGCAAAATGACCAATCTGTAGACATATTATTTAAACAACTCATTGATAGTTGTAATGGCAAATGTCCTATAGACACTTTGACTGGTTGCATTAACTTTCCTCGTGGGAGTTGGCATGCAAGTAACGATTGGTATGTGTGGGTTTTCGATAAACAGAGTAATGGAAACCTTGGGATTGGTTTTTCTTGATAAAAACATCGAGAAACGGCAGGGATGAATCAGTTTCCATCTCCATCGTGAACTGGATACTGTGATGTATACCATTCAGAAAAGTTTGAAAAGACACTAAAGTATCCCTGCCATGGGGCCAAATGACGAATGTATCGTCAACATATCGTAGCCAACATGTGGGTTTGAGCATTGATGTGGATAGTGCTCGGGTCTCGTAGTCTTCCATAAAGATATTGGCAACTACTGGAGATAGAGGGGAGCCCATTGGGGCGCCATTTAAAGATGAAATAGGTGTTGGACATACAATGTTTAATGAGAGATAAGTGATCTTGTTGAATATTGTATTTAGTTTTAAGAATGTTTAAAGTTTCATCTATTGGAATGTTTGTAAAGAGTGAGACAATATCGAAACTTACTAGAATGTCTGACGGTGATATAGGGTATTGCTTAAGAAGTTCGATGAAATGAAAAGAGTTTTTAACGAAGGATGAAGCATTTTCGGCAAAAGGTTGTAGAGTTTTGGCCAAATATTTGGCCAAGGGTTGTGTAGGGCAGTCGTATGCACTGACAATGGGACGAAGAGGGATATCGGGTTTATGAATTTTGGGTAGGCCATATATTCGAGGTGTTCTTGTAGATTTTTCACGAGGAATTATAGATTTTTTGATGTCAACAGGAAGGGAGGTTTTATTGATAATGGCTTTTGTTGTTTTCTCCAGATAGGTTGTTGGATTATTAGGAATTGGTTTGTAGTCTGAAGTAATAACGAGATTTGAGAGTTTATTAATGTAAGAAGAAGTGTTTAGGATGACGGTGGCGTTTCCTTTATCGGCAGGAAGAATGACTAGATTTTGATTTGACTGAAGTTCTTTCAGGGCTTTTTTCTCGGATTGGCTAATATTTTAAATAGGCGGCATTGAGTTTCTAAGAACTCTAGAGATGTCTTGCCTTTTTACTTCAGCATCTTCGGAAGATAAACTGGAGATGGCTTCTTCAGTTTGACAGATGATTGTCTCAATTGGAATCTGACTTGGGGTAACAGAGTAATTGAAACCTTTTGATAAAGCTTGAGTGGCAATGGTTGAAATAGGGGTATCAGAAAAGTTGTGGACCACTGTAGTGGGTTCCAATGTTGAGGATTTTGAAATTTGTTCGGAAATGAGATTTAATAATTTGCGTTTCTGAGTTTCAGTTTTAGATTCGAAAGTGTTTAGGGCTGATTGTGTATTGATACGGTCGAAACTATCCCATATTATGGGATGTACATTGAAAGAATGAATAGATGACCAGATATTGAAAAGATTGCTATTTGTGACATCTAGTTTTCGTCTAGTGGAATGAATAGCTTTACGGAGAAGCGAAAAACTGGCCTTCTTAAGAATTTGGGAGATAGAAGAAGAAGAAGTGTGGTGTTTGAGTTTTAGAAATTTGGGAATGACTTTATGGTCTCGGCAGGCTTTAAGGAAAGTTAAATCACAAAGAAGACGATTCTTACGTAGTAGTAGGTTGCTATATGATTTAGTGAGCTGGTAAAATTCCTCCCCGTAAAGGAATAAAATGTTCGGAAAGATTTCCGCGATTAGTACAATAACAACTAGAGCTAAGATTAATATTATTACTAAAATTAATATCAAACTCACCAGTCTTCCGGATTGAACCGCGTCGATGTCCATTTTGCCAAGCTTTCGGCATCCTCTCTGATGCCTACCTCAGGGCTTCCGAGGTCTCAGTCTGCAGGTCAGCAAAATGGACATCGACGCGGTTCAACCCGGAAGACTGGTGAGTTTGATATTAATTTTAGTAATAATATTAATCTTAGCTCTAGTTTATATATATATATATATATATATATATATATATATATATATATACATATATATATATATATATATATATATATATATATATATATATATATACATATATATATATATATATATATATATATATATATATATATATATATATATATATATACAGAGATTACCTTTAAATAAATTTAAATTTTTGGCAAAAATTAAAATTTTTAAATTAGAACCACTTCGGTAAGGACAAATTTCTTGTGTCGAATATATGTTGTTTCCTAGCTGGGTATGATGTGATAACGATGTAGATGTTCCATTGTCTGATTTTTATACGTATGTAAGAAGGAAATTCGTAGACAATGGCACAATGTAGCTGAGAGTTTTCCATGCAGTTTTCATTCTGAATTCCGTTCTCTCGGCTGTCATCTCAGGATGACGACGTTTTCTAAATACGTTTCAGGAAAACGCCGACCGCCATTAGAAGATAATAGAAAGAATTTTCGCAGTCTTTGTTACTTTCGTTTCATAAATTCAATTTCTATGCCGGTATTTGCTTTTTGCTAGCACCTTTTTACGGGAATTATATGTTTGTGTTTTAAGTGAAAATTCAGTTAATCGCTTTAAACACAAGATTGCTTTTTCACTAGTGTAATTTGATAAATTATAAATTTATTTTCTAAGTATGTAATTCCTAGACTTCATTAAAGCTTGATTTCATTAAAATTGAATTCAAAATATTAATGTAAATATTATTCATGAATATTCCTGCTTTAAAAAATAAAAAAGAAAATACTAAATATACAAATACGAATTAAAGGCATCTGTTAAGGCAACCTGACACTGTCAATATTATTGAAGCAATATTATTGAAACAATATATGGACAACAACGGTAGCCCTTACACTCATTATCATCGCATCACAGCCTCAAAAGTTCACTGCTGAAAAGTCCACAGTGAAAGGCCACGTGTAGGTGATCGACCGACGCTTATCTTGTCTTCCAGTGGTCTCTATTCCAACAACCTTTGTTCGTCGTCCATCTGTCATTCTAGCCATGTGTCCTGCTTATCTTCATTTTAGTTTTGCTATCCTTTCGATGACGTCAGTGACCTTGGTTCTTCCCCTGACCTCTTCGTTTTTTATTTTGTTTCAGAGTTATTCCCAGTATAAATCGCTCCATTCTTCTCTTTGTTACTATCGTTTTGGTCTTCTTCTTCTTTAAGTACTATCTCCGCGGCGGAGGTCGGCAATCATCATAGCTATTCCGACTTTTGAGACTTTTCCGATTGTTCTGAAAAGGTTATCTCATTTGATGTATATCCGTAGTACTCTCTCATGTTGCGCAACCATGACATTCTACACCTCCCTATGTTTCTCTGTCCTTTTATCTTTCCCTACATAATCAGTTGGAGCAACGTGTATTTCTCTTCAAGTGAAATATGTCCGAGATATTCCAATTTTCTTGCTTTAATTGTATCTAAAAATTTTCATTTCTTTATTTATCATTCTCAGAACCTCTTTGTTTGTGCCGTGTTGTGTCCACGATATTTTCAGAATTTTTTTATACACCCACAGCTCAAATAATTCCAGTTTTTTCATTAATGTCGCATTCAAGGTCCAAGATTCCATTTTATAAAATAAAGTCGAAAAAACATAGCACCTCGCCAACCTAACCCCTAGTTCCAATTTTAAATCCCTTGTACTTTTCCCACTCTTCTCATTTTGTTGAAGTTTGATCTACCCTTTTCTATTCTCATTTTGATAGTCAAAGCTTTTGTTAAAGTAAGTGTTTCTACTCCGTGTGTCAACACTGGGAGGACGCATTTATCAAATACTTTTTTTTCAAGCATGTGGGTAATTTACTTTTAAATGTGTCTCTTAGTTTTTCATATGCTGCCCACCCAAGACTGACTCTTCTCTTCAGTTCATAGGTCTGATTATCCTTGCCAATTCTGGTTAAATACCAAATGTGTCAATGTTTTTGTTTTTTAGATGTTTATATTTAAACCTACATTTTCTGTAGCCACAAGTTTTTGTTACATTCTCTCTTGGCATTCCTGGATCCTCAGTTATTAGAATTATATCATTGGTAAAGTAAAGTTCGTGTAACCTTCTGGCTAAAATCTAATGTTAGGGTTTTCAGGTCGCGCAACCTTACATGACTTAACGACTACTTTCGTAGCCAGGACCGACGGCTTCACGTGGTCTCCGAAGGGAGGCGGCTCAGTTAAATTAGAAATTGAAAACTTTGTCCATGCCGGGATTCGAACCCGGGCCATCCAGCTTGTTAAGCCAGTAACATACCCACTATGTTAGGGCTGCCACTATATCATTGGTGAAACATAAGTTATTTAGATATTCTCCATCTATAATTTATTCTATTTGTCAGCCAATCCAAATTCATAAAAGCTTATTAAAGTATACCATTAAAAACTTCAAGTGACATTGTCATCCCGCGCTCTATTTTTATGCGATTACTATTAGTATGTAATTTGACAGTGTTTAGTGCTTGTAGAAATATTTTGTATAATAATTTTGTACACCCATAGTCTAGCCTGCATTCTTTAAGTGCCTATAGCATTTTGTTTAGTTCAACTGTGTCAACGGATTTGTGAAAATTCACAAATATTAGCACAGAGGTTTATTTTATTCCACCATTTTCTCTATTAGGATTTTTATGCTTTATAGATGGTCAATAAATTCGTAATTTTTCCGAAATCCTGACTGTTCTCTTGGTTAATAAGTCTCTAATTTTCTTTTAACTAACTATTCTTCACGTAAACAACTTTATGTATGGCTGGGGAGGGTAATCGGTTTGTAATTCTCTAAATTTGTTTTGTTTCGTGCTTTATGTAATACAGTCAAAGTAGCGTTGTTCCAGTCTGATGGAAAATTGGCGTTGTGAAGGCAGATATTCGAAAATATTTTAATTTTTTCAAGTAATAGATCGCCTTCAATTTTTAATGCTTTTGAAACTAGTTCATCATCGGAGTTTGATTATTTTTTATTTTCTTCAGGGCCTCTTTGATTTCTGATTTTGTTATATCGGGCATTAATTTGATCCTTGGTTTAGTACCCAAGTTTTTACTGCAATTGAAGGTTGCGGATTGTTATCTTTTTTTTATCTATTCTCTGTGTAAAAATCTTCGACTATGATTATTATTATTATTTTATCTTTGTTCATAGTTTCTTCTCCAGTTCTGTTTCTCAGTTTGTTAATTTCTTTTTTCGCTTTTGCACATCCTTCCTAAATATTTTCGTGTCCTTATTTTGCACTATTGCTTGTTTTGTTTTTTCTACTTTGTAGTTGCTTATAACCCTTTCATTATGGCCTTTGGATCGTCTTATTTATTTTATCTAGCGCTTTTTTGTTTATACTGTTATCTCCTTTGATCTGTCGACTTAGTTTTTCATCCTTTTGGTTTGTCGGACAATATTTAGTTTGAGCCTGTTGCATTGTGTTGACTAGTTGTTTGTTTAATATGTTGCTGGTTGTTGTCGTGTCTTTCAATAAATTATTAATATATTTTTCGAACACCTGAACACATTACGTCTGTAAATAATTTCTTTTTATTTGTTAAGAAATATTCAATTTCGTTCTCTGTGTTTTTATTAGGGCTTTCACATGTTCATCTTCTGTAGTTTTTCCAGTAGAGATTATTTTCCAAACGGAAAGTTGGTAGTTGTTAACCTTTATTATTTCTGCGTTTGCTTTCAAAATATCCCAACATTATTTCAGATGGATCTTCCTTAGCAAATATTTTGGCGTTGAAAACGTCACTTATTATTAAAAATTAATCAAGATGTTTATGAACCTTGAACCTTGAAGAACCTTGTATGCACAGGATATTTAATTGTAGAATATTTCGACTTCTTCGTCTGGATCGCTTGTAGTAGGTGCGTACACTTGAAGGATCTTTAGGATATATCTTGCGCTTATTTTTAAGTTTAAGTTGACCACTCTTGTTGATATTTGATTTATTGGCACAATTTTGTTTTGATTCGTTTTCTTCTTTGTAGCACTATAAATGGCTTGATGAGAGTGTGATAAAACTCTCTCCCATTTTTCTTACACACTTCACTGATACCGACAATATCACAATTTACTTTTAAGAGTTCTTCATCCCTTTATTTAAATCTTTCCTCAGTAGAGAGTGACCGAGCATGTGACGATGTTGAGATTTATCTTTTTAAAGCCCTTTGAGTTTAAAGTGGTTTAAAGTGGTTAGGTTTTTGGCGTTTAAACATTGTGCTTGCCTTGCATATTCAATAAGATTTCATCCAAAAGCATTGTTAGGGTCCAAGTGACGTGCGACCATTCAGTGTGTAATACAATAGCTTTCACCTTAATTTACGAACTTTTGATATTTCGGGTTTCTCCTTATTCTTGTTGGGTAAGATGGCGAGGGAAAGAAGGTGTAGCTAAAATTTTTAAGAAAGTGTCAGTTGCAATTGTTAAATCAAGGAGGATGGATCAAGTGGTTCTAATCGTATCTGCTTTGCTTCTCAAAAAGAGAAAAATGGAGGCAAAGAACATTGTGGATTAAAAACAGGTTAAATAAACGAGGGCACAAGAAGTAGAGGACAACTAAGATTGAGATGGATTGATGATGTAGAAGAAGACCTACATATTCTAAGGGTTAGAAGATGGAGCGAAGTTGCCAGGAATCGACAGGAGTAGCGACTTCTTTGTGAGCAGGCCAAGATCTACAACGTATTAGTCAGAGTCACTTATAATGATGATGATAAATATACGTTCAAGCCATAAAAATGGGAATGGCTTCGAGGACTTTATAGTAAGCCACATAACTACAACATGGAAAGGGAGAAAAGCTATTGCACTGGTTGATCGACAGTCACATTAAGATTTCTAACAACTGTCAATAATTCATATATATATATATATATATATATATATATATATATATATATATATATAAATATATATATATATATATTATATATATATATATATATATATATATATATAATATATATATATATATATATATATATATATATATATAACAAGCGAGTCTTCTACAGCTGGCGCCTCTTCTCGCATCCTAATTTCGAGCGTTTTCTATCGAAGCAAACTTCAGTTGTTAGATCTCTGGCGGTCATTGCATCGTCGACATCGTCTCTCCAGGATCGTCTTGGTCTACCTCGTTTTCTTCTAGTTGGCGGAGTCCATTCTTCTATTTTTTTTGGCCATCTATTTTCCGGCATGGAAAAGTGAGCTGGCAACATCGTCTCCAGTAGTTCATTTCCATGGCCTTAATTTTTGATTTGTTTCTTTGGTTTATTTCCCAGAGTTCGGCGCCATACAGTCCAATACTTTCTATTATTGTTTTATAAATTCTTCTTTTATTTTCTTTTGTTATTTTTTTATTCCATAATAGTCCGTGTAGCTGTCTAGTGGCTGATCTTGCTCGGCCAATCCTGGAATGTATTTCTTCGCTACTTCCTGCTTTTGATGTTATTTGGACTCCCAAGTACTTAAAATTGTCTGTTGGTTTTATAGTTCTTATTTCTATGTGTAGGCTTTCTGGTTGTTCTCCTACAACTAAATACTCAGTTTTTTGTATATTAATTGTGAGGCCCCATTTGGTGTACTCATCTTCTAGTTTTCTAAGCATGTAACTTATATCACTCTCGTCTTCAGCTAGAATGGCTTGGTCATCAGCAAAATGTATCGTATACAATCTATCATCTCCGATTGGGATGCCCATATTGCACCACTTTCTTCTCCACAGTGAGAGTGCCTCATTTAGATATATTTTGAAGAGTGTAGGTGCTATGCAGCAGCCTTGCTTTAGGCCCTTACTAATAGGAATTTCTCTAGTTAATCTATTTCCAGTTTTAATGTTTGCCGTCATATTTTTGTAGAGCTGTTGTACTGCTTGTATATTTTTTTTGCTTATTCCTTGTTTTTCCATTGCTACCCAAAGCATTGAAAGTGGTACACTATCGTATGCCTTTGTCAGATCTATAAAGACTATATGAGTTGAAAGGTTGTGGGCTAATCTTTTTTCGATAACTTGCTTTAGAGAGAATATACTGTCCATGCAGGATCTGCCTGCATGAAAGCCATTCTGTTCTTCTACATCTGTCATCTCTTTTTCAATTTTATTTTTTATTATTTTTCCATATAGTCTTGAGAGTGAATTTATGACACTTAGCCCCCTATAGTTTGAACAATTCTTTCTATCTCCTTTTTTGTATATGTTGTTAATATGTGCTTTTGTCCACTCCGGTGGTAAGTCGTGTCCATTATAGAATAAGGTGAAGACATACGCCAGTAATTCCCGTAATACTTGTGGGCTATGTTTTAATAATTCATTTGGTATACCTTGTGGTCCGCATGACTTCCCATTTTTTAGAGTTCGTATTGCATTCTCGACTTCCTGTACTGTTATTTCATCGTCTTCACTGAATTCTAGTTCATATGGTGTTGTACTGATGTTCGTGAATTGAAGTCTTGTTTCAGTTAAAAGTTGTGAGTAGTGTTCGATCCAAGATTTTTCTTCTATTAAATCTATTCTACTCGTTTCTTTTCTGTTTGTTCTCAGATTTTTTATCGTTTTCCATGCTTCTCTTGATCTTGTTGACCCTATATATTTGTTGAGTTCTTCGCATTTACTTTCCCAGGAAATATTTTTTGCTTTAGTTACTAAGTTTTTTACTTCTCTGTTTAATCTTGCATATGTTCGTTTATCATCTGGATCATTTGTTTGCAGCCACTTTTGATATGCTTGTTTCTTGTTGTGTACTGCATTGGCGATGTCATTTGTCCACCACAATGGAGTATTCTTTTTGTTCTTTTGGATTGTTATAATAATAACTTTAAAGATTTAAAAGTTTCGTTTTACATGGCTGCAACAACCATAAGTAAAATCGTTAAAGAGACCTGTGATATACTGTGTTTGAGTCTTAAAGATTTTATTTAGGTACAAAAACGATAAACTTTTGTTTAACAAAGAACTAAGATGGTGTAGAATCTATTATCTATCATGATTGTTAATTTTTACTTAATTGCAGTCTAAATTTACCATTTGCTCAAGCTAACT
This sequence comes from Diabrotica balteata, assembly GCA_918026665.1. NCBI lineage: Eukaryota > Metazoa > Arthropoda > Insecta > Coleoptera > Chrysomelidae > Diabrotica > Diabrotica balteata. The sequence continues at coordinate 154,222,486 of OU898277.1, forward strand.
TAGTATATTCTTTGGCGAGGTTACTTTTATCACTTGGCCTACATTTTCGATTCCTGTTGATATTCACAGCAGCAACAGTTGGTTTAGTAGAGGTAAATTCTGCCTCCTGTGCGAATTCCTTAAAAATTAAAAAAAAGTTATAAGAATAATAACATATTCTATTATCTATTATACATATTAATATTTTTGTTTAAGATGCCTCTATGTCCTTAGAAGTGAAAGGCTTAAGCTGAATACTTCGTTACTTGCCTAAACTTCCCTCATTGTGTATGCACCATTGATAAGAAACACGTGTAAATTGTTAAGTCTGCTACTTCAGATTTATTTGATTGCAATTATGTATAAAGGAGCATTCAGTGTTTTATTTATGGGTGTAGTAAATGTCAATTATGAATTTATTTTGGCTAATTTTGGGTTAAATAAATGACCTCTTCCTCTTCACAACAAGGAAAAGTTGTTCAATTTAGCCGTGAAACTGCCATATATTTGGGTTGGCGATGATGACTTTTTATTTTCATTGAAAATGCTCTTTGCTAATCAAGCTCTATAGGAAAGCAAACTCACCAATAAATAACATATATAGAACAACCATGCAGTAGAGCTTGAGGAGTCTCAGAAACTGCATTTGCTGTTAGCAAAAAAAACTTCTGGAAATCGTCGAATTCCATTCTACATAGATATCGGTCAAAGAGTTACTATTACAGTGAGAGGAGACTTGTGTGCATTCATTTCATAAATAAGAAAATCTTAATTAATAATTTCTTCAACCTAATAATTCATACTGCTTATGTATTTTCGTTTTATATATCACACCCTCAGTGCAAGACTGCAGTAACTTAAAATTTTATGAAAATGAAGTAATCATGGAATTTGATTGTATACATGCATATCTATCCCCTGTAAAACCCTAAGTAACTCTCAAATACTTAACTGGCTAAATATAACGACAACAAGAGTTTAACCCTTTTGCGTTTTTGTACATAAGTTCCATGCAAAACTGTTGTAATTCTAATGTAACAGAGTTACAGCAGTTTTGCACGGAACATTGCAATGGTTTCGATAAGTAATAAAAGGCACGAAAAAAGTAAGATATTTGTTATTTTAATATCTATATCTGGTGCTTAATTTTAATATACAGCGTGTCTACGTAATCCATTACCGGCCGAGACAATAAACAAAGATTTACGAGACCAATCTATTTATGTAAGTTTTATGTCCTTTATGTGACATTGTATTTTTCATAAAATGTGTGCGATGTTGTTTGACCATTTATTTATTAGATTCTATAAAAACACATAAATTAAGACTCATTATTTACAGCCAAAAAGTATTTTTTCTTATGAAAGAAACAACAATTATCTTAAAACTTGTGTATTAACAATAATGACAGGTTAAAAATATCTATTCTCAGAAAACTTGTTCTATAAAAACTAAATCCCAAATTGTATTAACTCTTTATGTAACCTTCCGGGCGATTGTCTTAATATATTGTCCCCCCGTAATTCCCAACTTTCACTAAGGTAGTGAATTTCAATTCTTTTGTTAATCACTGTACTCAAAATGTTTTGAATTCAAATAAAAATATTGAGTTTTACAAATAATTTTTCTACTTTGTTTTGACATTGCCATTACAAAGCGAAGGAATCGTGGCTATTACAAACATGACAGGTGCGAAGATAAAAAAATTAATTGCCGCTAGCGATAAGCCGTCTTATTAGGCACCTATTTATTCTAGATAGCTATCTGATTTTTTTGGAATCTATTAAATGTAGTTTAATGTCTAATCTATTAAATGTAAAAAGTTTGATACCATACTAAACCCCGATTGCTCTTGGGGATTATTTTTTTCTTTACTTACCCGATGATTTATTGGAATTTATTAAACGTATATACCAAACCCCGGGAATAACGAATTAAGAAAGATTTGGTATACTTATGTCATTCGGCTTTGATACCAGAAGCCCACCATGGTGTTTATAAAAATTTTTGGCCCAAGATGATATACGAGAAGAGACGAGAAGAAACAACTAACAGAAAATGTATCTACACTTTTTACAATTTTATCCGTGCAAAAGTGTTGTAACTTTAAAATTCTAATACTAAATGTGTAGTATTTAACAATTTTCTACGTGCAAAGGTGTTGTAACTTTGAAATTTCTATTTTTTTAGCATAGTTGAAATGAACTCATAAAAAATCTCGTTACATTTTCAGTTAATTTATAATTTTATTTTTCTCATATAAGTATTAAATCATTTTGCACTATTTTAGCTTTTTTCTTTGGTAAAAGTAATAATATCATTTACGGTATTTGAAATCTATATTGCGCTCTGTGTAAAACTGTTTAAATTGGAAATATGTTTTTATAAGTTCATAAATAAGTAGTATAAACTTAACGACAGCCAAGCATCTTACAATTAAATTGTGGAAAAAACCTCTGACTACCGGTGTACACTTAAGTGTTGTAATTTTCATGAAGGCGAAAATATATAATGTAAACACTACAAGAAGTTTATTGGAATTCATTTAAAGTGTACAAATTGTAAAACTGTTCCATTCAAATAATGACTTTTAAATATTTGTTATTAAAGTGAAATTTTAGATAGTTATTGACAGTAGGAGATCCACATCTTGCAGAAATTATACAGTGGTCTAAAAAAGTTACAGATATGTAGATCGTGATATATGTAAGTGAGTTTGTAAGGTCACGTATATATTTGACTTTTTAATTTAAGCAGAGAACACAGATACTGACTGCTCGGCCAGCTTAGAGGACTGACGGGTTCACTTCATTGTGAGTGATATTTGGTTTATAGTCCATTTCCATCATACTGATAGCACATTATGTATGCAAATCCCTAAACTGTTGATACGGGTGACTCAATGAAAAATAGATATTTTTCAACAAGTTTACAGAAGTATATAGGAAAACAATTTTAAATTGAGTATGACCACCAGGTATAAAGGTTGAAGCAGAATAGAATACAATAGTTTTGAGGGTTACTAATCCCTAAATAAAGTTGCCAGTGTCGGAGTGATGGAGATTAACAGGTACTAATGAATTTGCAAGAAATGTAAGATGTTTATTTTATTGGTTATATATAAAAATAATTTATAGCCGTAATAGGGGCCGATTTGTAAAAAAATGAATATTATTTTAATCAAATTCCATTTCAGATTCACTGCTTTCTTCAGAATCTAAGGAATCTTCAACTCCAATGTTAATTATTACCGGTTCCAGCATTGCATCAGTCATATTCTCCAAATTCCACATTTTATTTTCTTCCTTGTGAGCATGACTAACAGAATTTTTCCACTTTTCTGGAGGTACTTTTGATAAGGAATGTTCTAATAATTGTTGTAAGTCTTCTAATTTAAAAGATTTGTTGTTGCGTCCGACTTCACCCTTTACTTGAGACCATATATTTTCTATCGGATTCAGATCACAGTGGTATTGGGGTAAACGTAAAATAATTACATCACGGTTTAATGCCATTTCATCAATTATATATTTTTTATAAGCTGCTTTATGTTGCCTTACAATAGGTAATAATTCCTTTTTTGTCGAATTCTCCTTGTACTCAATTGCGTGTTTATCCAACCATTCGATTATATTTCCTTTTTTCCATGCCGTTGTTGGTAATGTTTCTGCTAGTCTTGAATGGTAACTAGCATTATCTATGACTATGACAGAATTTTTTGGAATTAAATCCAACATTTGCTCAAAATATTCTTCAAAAACGTTAGCAGTCATTTCCTCGTGGTAATTTTTGGTTGATTTTGAGGCAAAACTTAATAATCCACCATTGACAAAACCGTATTCGTTTCCAATATGGGTTATTATGAGTCTGCGTACTTTTCCAACAGGAATATTGTTTATTCCAGTAGATACACTTTTGATGAATGCCTGACGGGAACTTTTCACATTTGTATCAACCCATAGATATGGTACAGTATGACCTTCATTTAGCCAAGTCTCGTCCAAATAAAAATTGTTTTTCTTTCTTCTCGGTACTTATTAATAGTTCTTAGATAATCTCGTCTCCAACATACAATGCAATATTTTTCAATAAAAATTTTCTTCTATTCTTTTGCCAACGAAATCCTATCTCTCTCAATAGTCCCCATAGTTTCTTGTTGCTTATGATTGGTAACTCTTAGTTTTCTCTAATTGATGTTTGAATTTTATCCAATGTTGAAAATTCTTTGTTAAAATAAAAATGAGTGGACGCTGCGTCTTATCATGTTTTTATGTATTTCTTCAATTTCCAAGGGTTTACTCCCTCCACTCTTCTTGGGAGATAAAACAGTTCCTCCTTTTCTTTCTTTTAGGAATCTATAAATTGTTGCTTCTCCAACCCCTGTCATATTTGAACACATGTTAACGATTTCACGAACATTACTTAAAAAGCGTTAATGTACAAGTGCATCGTGTACATTTAATATTATATTTTTCTCTCTATATTATATATATATATATATGTATATATATATTTATATATATATATATATATATATATATATAAATATATATATATATGTTGTCGACGTCATTTTTAAATGCAAATAACAAAATATCGACACCAAAAACGTAGATAGGTTAGACATCAACAATGTACATCTACACACTAAATGGAAGATGCAAACAATTTTTAATTTATATTATTGGCATAAGCTGTAATGTGGCATAAAAACTACTTAAACTATCATTAGTGAATTCAGTAATTGAAGGTAATCGTTCAAAGAAGTTATTCTTTTTGTGTTAGGCGATAACTTGTATAGAAAACAATAATCACCTTTAAATTACTGATTACATTAATTTATTTCGTAAAACATTGAATTCTCTCGTTAATCACCCGTGTATAATTAACAATCGTGTGGCATACATACCGACGTTTTTTACGCACAAAAAGGTATAGTGAGATTAGTGGACACTTATTTTAAAAGATAATGAATTGTTGACGGCATCTTAAAATATTATTTTTTTTTATTTATTTCAAAACAAGTGACGCTTATGGTTTTTTGACCTGTTGAGGATTTGCATACATAATATGCTATTAATATGATGCAAAACAACTATAGCTTTATTTTTGTTTACAGTACTACAATAACATTAAAATAGGTTGTTTTTCATGTATAAGGATATTCAAGGAAACGGTATGGTTGACAGAATAGGAGAAGAAGCATATATATCAAATCTCTAACCGAAAAATACTCTATCAATTATGTAAAGATAAGAATTAAAGCGGAATATCTGGGACAAGTGGTAGGAATATTGGACTTCCAAAAACAAAAATATCAAAGCAAAAATAATAGCAATTCTTTATTAATACGGATAAAAAATGTTAACCCACATTTATCTTGTTTTTTCCTTAGAAAATCAGCCCACAGCAAAGATATTCCTTTTATTATCAAGCACATCCTCAAATAACGCCAGTACTACCATAACACCCGCTTAGATTCAAATGTAGTGCTTAACATAAGTTCAAATAAGTCCAAAATCATGAAATATTTTAGGAGTAATTTAGAGGATTATGCCTTCTAAGCTTAATTGGTACAAATCTCCTAATCTGGTGAGTAAAGTATACCAACAACTTTTTAATTTCTTGGCATACAAACCAACATTTGTGTTTTGTTATTAAACAAACAATCCGTTTATGGGGCTGCGAATAAAACCGTATAAATGTTATAAAGGAAAACATGAAAATATGAATTAAGAATGGTGATCAGATACTATGCAAATAATGGTAAACAAGAAAAAACCTGCTTAGCAAAAATAGATATAAACTAGAAGGAGTAAGATCACAATATGTATATATAATTAAAAAGCTGTCAAAAGCTGTAAATATAAGCAAAAACGGGATGTAGGATCGAAAATGTACAGAAAGTAGGGATATGAGTGAAACAAGAGTTGGACAAACGTGGAAGGTGATAAAGTCTTTTCGGGTAAAAGGAAAACAAAACGTTAATATAAAGGAATAAATTTAAAGCACTGAAATCAGTAGTGAAGAATCTGTTAACAAGGTTTAGGAAACGAAGAGGAAGAAATATCTAGACATTCACAAGTAAGTGAAATATCAACGGGAAAGATAAGATATGCTCAAAAAAGACTAAAAATGGTTTAGTCACTAGGGCCAAGAGACATCACAATTATGCGGACTAAATATGAGGGTGGATCAATAATTTAACCAATGTTTGCAAGAATCAGATATCCCAGATGATTGGAATAATTTGATATATAAGTTTAATATATAAAAAAATTAACATGTGTGATATAATTATAGGTGAATAACTGGTATTTGTCCAATGGGGTGGATTTTAAAACAAAGAATAGAGTTAGAATACGACGTAGAAGAACAAAATGGATTTCTTGAACTATAGTGCATAGAAAACCTTTGGTTTTGCAGCAGAATATCGAAGAGATAAAGTAGATTTAGGAAAAGCATGCGATACTGTACCACTGAAAAAACTCTTTAAAGCAATAATAAAGTAGATCTTAGTAAGGGTCGAGGTAAGAACGAGATGAGTTTCGTCGAACAAGAAAGCTTTATACCAGAATTTCCAATAAAAAAATAACTTAAACAGGCATGTTGTTTATTTCCGAAGTTATTAAACCCTTTCGACCCCACTTTTTTTTTCTTTCCAACAAAGACTAATATTTATCATTTGGTCATATAATGCGGTTATACGGATGTGTTTGATCATATTGATATATGTTTTTTTTTAAAGAGGTTAGTCTTCGTAAGTGCGTATATTTATTTAAAAACCCTTAAAAGGGCTACATCAACAAAAACAAACGTTTTAGGTCTAAACAGTCCATTATCAGGTTTAAAATCGCTAGGATAAAATGCCTGAGCCAACAAAAATACATGGGTAAAAACCCTTTAAATTTCATATAGTTATAAAAGATTATACATCTTGTTGTTAAAAAACTGTGATGTTCAGTGTTAAATTAAATATGACTTCAGGTAACATACATTGCAAAAATTGAGTTCCAGAGCCGGGGAGAAAACCTCTACGCACGGAGAACAGCTGGAAACTCAATTAGGGAAGCAGGAATTCAACAATTTAGAATTTCCCATTGAGTTTCCTATGGCCCGTTTGAGGATTCACCACCCTGTATATATAGAAATAGAGATATAGAAAAAAGAGCTGCACTAAAAATACACTCGCCGCAGTAAAAAGGATAATTTCATATGTTTACGCTCATATTTAGTGAAAGTATCAAATACGATGTAGAAAATCTTATTTAATGAAATAAGTGTAACAAGCACCTACATTTGACTAATTCTGACCTTGATTTCATATCCTTGTAGAGTACAATGTGCATAAGGAAAAGTACATTTTTAGCCAAATAAACACATTAGATAAACATTTGTATTTATTTATTATGTAAAACGAGTAGGCCAAAATTTTATATTAATTTAGCATAGTTTCGCTAATCAATTGATTAGATTAATTCGTTTTTACGACATCTTCTTGGCTAGTACTGACAATAAATAAAATTTTATTAATCACATTTTACTGTTCGTTTCTTGTTAACTACTTTAGGTATTTCCTGTTCCTGTTGTACTTAATAATTTAATTGATGTTGACTTATATATATATATATAATATATATATATAATATATATATATATATATATATATATATATATATATATATATATATCCGGTTTTTTAGGCGTTACGCCCATCCGGTAGGGATCTATGGAGGAGTATCACCGCGCCGCAAGCCCTTATCTCTTGCCGTACTGCTCCACCATAGGCCGATCAGATCCCAGCATATTCTAGTCTAAGCCGCAGATTCATCTAGAATTTTAAATTGCTGCGTTAGACATTTTTTGTTTTCTGTACAACGAGCTGGGGCTCGATCCCACATCCACTGAACCATTCGACAGTGAAGCGAATGAGAGGCAGCCGCACAGCCCGCTGAGCTATCTGACCGACATGTTGATTTATATTATTATTTAATTGAATCCTAGCAAATTGGGTTCCCAATAAATCATTCAAAATAAATATCGGTTTATCAATATCTGTAAATTTAACCCATAACGACATTGATTTTGTTATTATTACTGGCTTTACCAATAACAATAAACTATTGCTTCCTAGTTTTGATAAATTATATATTATTACGTTGTAAAATTTCTGATGACAACTGCTTGGTTCCAGAAAGGAATAGTACTTGTTACAGGCGATTTTAATTGACTTTATTTCCGGTCTAGTAATTTTTATAGCCTTCTCAGGAATCAAAAACATTCTGATTGGTAACTGTCCACTAACATTTAACCAAATGAATAATTTACTTTGATTAAAAAAAAAACGATATCCACATAATTTATAAAGTAAATAAAGGAATAGTACTACCTAGACAAAATTCATGTTTGTATTAAGATAACACATTTACAAAGACAATCATAAACGCATACAAGTCGACGATAAGTATCAATTCTGATCCAAAACGAATATTTAAATACTGTCTTGTATTGATAATTAAAAAAAATAAGAAGGAAATAAGGGCAATAAAAGAAGCAAACCACCTAAATAAGAAATGACAACATCTGCAAGATCATTGAAGCAATTGTTGGGATGAGTTCGTTCAACATTTAGACCCAAACAAGCCGGCTATATGGATGATCTCAAAGATACTAAGAAATGAAAAGAAAGCTATGTCACCATAATGTATACGGTAGAAGAAACAGCCTAAGCGATAAAATATTTTTTGAAAATACAATTTAGACCAAACTACCTTCAGAATAAAGATGTAGATTTCATAGGTATTAAATATAACCACAGAATATTACCAAGAAACCTGGAAAAAATACAAAAAACTTACACCTGCTTATGAGATGCCAAAAAAAATTAAATACCTACAAACAAATTAGGTACCCGGACCAGATCGGTCGTATAATGTTACCCAATTCATAAATGATATCTTTAGGCTAATATGATTTTTTAAGCAATTGAAAGAAGCATGCACTTCGAAGCGTGTCCATGCTTCAAAAAGAATGAAAAAATAGAACATACCTTAAAACTACAGAGAACCCAGCCGACTATCATTAATAATCAAGATTGCAGAAAGTATAATACTAGCAAAGTTAAAAGAAGAAACTAGGTTAAAAGTCTGAAACAATAAGTCATACAGGGATTCTTCTTCTTCTAAAAGTGCCCTCTCCTCAATGGAGATTGGCTACTACAATTTTAAACTCTTCTCTATCTTCAGCTGTTCTTATTAGCTGTTCAAAATTTAGCCCTGTCCATTGTCGGATGTTTCTGAGCCACGATAGTCTTTTCCTTCCTAGGCCTCTCTTTTCCTCGATTTTTCCTTTCACTATAAGTTGGGCATATTGGTACTTATTATTTCTCAGTATGTGGCCTATCTATGATGTTTTTCTAACTTTTTTCTTACTGCGTTAAAAAGTTCTCTTTCCTCGCCTATTCTATGCAGCACTTCTTCGTTTGAGGTATGCGATGTCCATGAAATTTTGAGTATTCTCCGGTAGATCCACATTTCAGAGGCCTCCAATTTATTTACGGTTGATGTTTTAAGGGTCCACGTTTCAACTACATATAGAAGAGTCGACCAGACGTAGCATTTTGATAAACGTAGTCGAATTTCGAGTTTTATTCGAGAATCACAAAGCAGTTTTTTTATTTTTTTTTAAAGATTTTCTGGCCTGTTCTATTCTCGATCTTATTTCTTGATCAGGATTTAGGCTGCTATCGATCCAACATCCCAGGTACTTAAATCTATTGACCTGTTCTAAGATGTGCCTATTTATTGTGCAAGGTTGAGGTACGTTTTGGTTTTTTCGGATTAACATCACTTTGGTTTTTTTAATGTTTATTTTCATACCAAATTGCTCACAGGTCGAGTTGGTCTTATCGATGAGTCGTTGTAGACCTGAGTCGGAATCCGCAATTAACACTGTATCATCGGCGTATCTGATACTGTTGATATTTACGCCATTCACATTGACTCCATCCTTGGAATTCTCCAATGCTTCTTTAAATAGAAACTCGGAGTAAAAATTAAACAGCAGAGGCGACAGAACACATCCTTGTCTAACTCCCCCCCCCCTAATTTCTACTTCTGCGGATGTGGAACCTTCAATCCTAACTCTGGCGTTTTGGTTCCAGTACAAGTTTTTTAAGAATTTGATGTCTTTTCCATCTAAACCGACTTCTTGCAAACGTTCTAATAGTAGGTCGTGTCTTACTCTATCAAATGCTTTTCGTCTATAAAGTCTATAATGCATATAAATATATCTTTCTGTTGGTCGTAGCATTTTTGGGCGAGAACTAGTAAACTGAACAGGGCTTCTCTCGTTCCCATGCCGGCTCTGAATCCAAACTGATCGTCTCCGATGATTGTTTCGCACTTTCTATAGATACGATTATGTACGATTTTTAGTATACTACGTTCCACGTTTAGAAAATAACATTGCGGAGATAGGGCCATGTATTTCTTATGGACGATAGCAACGCGGCGTTGCCACGACACACACAAGTACAATTTAGGGTTATATAATCTGTATTTTCGTTTCCACAGACATGAATTAAATTAATGTTTTTTAACGTAATTGACCAAAAGTGCCCATTCGAAACAAGAGATGAAAAGTAGGGAAAATGATTTTAATTAGATAAATAGTATTTACAAAAGATAATTTTATTTTATCTTATTTTAATTATAGTAACGACAGTTTATTTTGCGGTGAGAATACGATATGCCATGAATCATAGAAATCAGTAGAAAATATTGACCGATTGGAATGCGTATATCTAATTACTAATTGCAACTTAAAATAATACGATGTGCGTATGTCAGCGATTTTATGTCGTTCTCTGATTACATAATGATAATAAGGCTTTTATTTAGTAGTTATTCTGACTTTACAGTTAAATGTTAATTGAAAATGAAAATTCAAAAATTAAGCAAAGGGAATATCTTGGACATCCGTGCAAAAGAGAGTGTCTGAGAGTTTTGGCAACACTGATCTCCATAAGCGTAATGTTATTTTCTTAACTTGAAACAAAGTATAGGACTTTTACTGCATGACTCATAAGGCTTATCAGACGGAACTCATTGCAGTGTTGTGGGTTTGGCTTTTTTGGTAGTGGTATGAATATTGACTCCAGCCAATCTTGGGGTATTTTACCTGTATCATAAATGCGATTGAATAAAAGGACAAATAATTCGATATTTTCTTCGCTGATTAATTTGAACGTTTCTGGGTATATTCTGTCTGGACCTGAGCTTTTATTTGTTTTGAGATGATTAATTGCATTTATGATTTCAGATTTGAGAATTGTTGGCCCTTCGTTGTTATTTTCCAATCTTGGTATTTTCCAATACAGAGATTAAATAGGAAAAAACACACTACTACAGCATTCCCGGATGTGAGTTAGGCATTTGACAAAGTATGGAACGAAAGTATGGATTCATTTATAAAATCAGCAAATTTGGATAAGCAAGGCTCAGATAGATGTCCTACCTGAAGTCAAATTGATTGATAATTAAAAATTAAATGAAAAATTGCACTAAACTCAGGAAAGTCTAAGCAAAGAGGAAATAATAAGTTGAGCTTAAAAAGGAAAAAAAATATCCTATCCAGCAATCGCAGAATGTATAGTCATTTTCGCCTAAATTTGACGAAATGTCTCTGATGATGCTGTAAAAAGCGAAAGTACTTGGGAAAATTTGATTAATTAAATTGTGCTCGATATCTCCCTTTAATTTTTCAAAGTTCATTTATTCGAGCATTCAACCTTATATCAATTAAATCTAAAAGTGTTTGTACCTATACAGATTGAACGAAATAAATTCGGAACATAGGAATATAATGTATTTCGGCTGAATTCTGCTGTAGGTGGTTGACCAACAAAAGGTTGTCAAATAATTATATTATAAAAATCCAATACTTCAGCGGGCTGCTGGATTCTGAAGACATAAAAATTGAAAGCTACACATAAATCTACGATTTTATTGTGCTGTCAAACCACTTATATTCCAGGAAATGAAGCATTTCACTTCGCAATTTTTTCGTTCTGCGTGAATTGACTTAAAATTTTAACAGAAGGTAGGTAATAGCCAAGGACCAAAATCTATATCGAACCAAAGTGCGCCAAAGCCGTGGGGGTTGTTGCTACCCCATCTCGGGGGGTGAATTTTTTTTTTTACGTTTTAACTACAAGTTTCGTTTAAAAAGGTAATTCTAAACAAAAAATGTTGTATACATTTTTTTTGTAAAACTGATATTTTTCAAGTTATTCGCGATTGAAAGTAACAACTTTTAGACCAAAAAATCGACGTTTTTAATCGATTTTTCGCGAATAACTCGAAAATGGTGCATTTTATCAAAAAAATTGTAGAAAACAAATTTGAAGCTTTTAAAAAGACAAATACAATTCATTTTTTAAAATATATTTTGCGATATAACAGGGACAGAAAGACGGCCTATCAATGTTCAGCGGTTTTCTTCAAATGCCAAATTTGAAAGATTCAAAGTCAAATATCGGGCAATGATGCATTTTTGCACGAAAACTCACATAACATTTTTAAAAGGGCATAAATGGACCTATCATAAAAAAAGACTCTAGCTCAAAAATTGAGTGAGTTATGATGAAAATAAGGTCAATACCTCATTTTTTTTACGAAAAAATCGATGAAAACAACCCCCTAACCACCCCCATAATTAAAATCGATCTTCATCCTTGTGCAATTCCCTTTGTACATGTATTGTTAATACGTCCAAGAAGTTTGACCCATTTAAAATGCTTAGTTTTAGAAAAAGTACAGCTTAAAGCGAGAAACGATTTACAATTTCATATTTTTTACCCTTCTTTTTTTAAATATGCCCGAAAATACTGAATATATGAAAAAAAATAAAAATTATCTACCAAATTGTAGCTTTTTTAATAACTAAAATTATCCTCTATTTAGATTTGTTGTACAATGAATATTTGGCGAGATATAGCCGTTTAAAGTATCGATTTACGATCAAGCACCATCTTTTCGGGCCCTTTAAACTCACCCCATTTAAAAACCAAGGGTTCCAAAAAGATTTAATTCACAGATCCTTGTAGCTCTTAAAAACCTCTACAAATCGTTTTTGAAGAAACACTCTATCGTTAAAAATTAAAGGAAATACGTTAAAAAAACCAGTTAATTTTTTTCCGGAAAATTCCATTAGTATAGTACAGTACATTTCGGAGCATAATAATCTACAAAACCGGTATATTAGCTAGTGGGGCGTTATACATTAGAAATTGTAAGCGTTCTTATTTTGAAATCCCATACAACAGAATAAAACATCTGCTCATGTGTCTATGGCTTGGCAATAAAAATATCAGAGCAACAGATTGGGGATAATATTCCAAAGATGGTTTGTTATTACCCGCACGCATGAACAAACAACCTGCACCCGATGAACTTTTGAAAATTACTTTTTTCCAATGCAAAAAAGGATGCGGCGTTTCATGTGGGTGCAGAAAAGTTGGTTTATACTGTAACTCTACTTGTTCTGGGTGCTCAGGTGAAGGGTGCAATAATTGAAGAAGATGAGGATGATATAGATCACGATGAAGATGTAATTGATGACGAATAAAATTAATATTATAATTGTTTTACCTATAAATGTAAATATTTTCAACTATTTATGTAAATGTATAAGAATATAATTATGGTGCCTTTTGATGTTGATAAATTTTTTTGTATTTAATTCTACTTTTTTTAATTTATATCTTATAAATTAGTTTATAAAAAATTGCAATGTTGTAAAGGGTGATTTTTAAAAGTTTAAAAGTTGCAAAATTTTGGCAAAAAATTGTTTTTACCTATAGCACTCATAACAATTGATTTTTAAGGGTTGAAAATTTATAAGTATAAAAAAAATCACTATTTAACTAATCCAAACCAAATTTCACTAATCTTAAGATTTGTAATATTATTTTACAATTTTTGAAGATTAGGGGTAGTTTTCAGCCCTAAGAACAATCAGGGTTCATCGGCATGACATAAACTATAAAGCAGAGGGTGAGTTTAGCCTTAATTCCAAATTTTTATGCAAATCGTTCCAAGGTGAAATCATTTTCTTCGCGTTACTAATTTTTCTATATTAATCTCTAATAAGGGTCGCTTTTTAAGGGTTGAAATATGATGGAACTTTATTCAAAAGCACGAAACTATCATTATTTAATTAATTCAAACCAAATTTTACCCATATTCAGGTTTAATATGTTATTTTATAATTTTTGACAATTAGGGGTAGTTTTCACCCCTAAGAACAATCAGGGTTCGTCGACATGACATAAACTATAAAGCAATGGGTGAATTGAGCTTAAATCCAAATTTTTATCCAAATCGATCCAAGGCGAAATAATTTTTTTAGAATTAGTAATTTTTTTACATTAATCTCTAACAAGGGTTGCTTTTTAAGGGTTGAAATATGATGAAACTTTATTCAAAAGTATAAAATAATCATTATTTAACTAATTCAAACCAAATCTTACCCATATTCAGGTTTAATATGTTATTTTATAATTTTTGACAATTAGGGGTAGTTTTCATCCCTAAAACCCTTCAGCATACTTCGGTTTGATATAGATTTTGATCCTTGGGCTATCACCTACCTTCTGTTAAAATTTCAACTGGATAAATGCAGGACGAAAAAATTGCGAAGTTTTAACTTTTTCGAGCTTCATTATCTGAACTATTATCGCTTGCTTAGACAAACCCGTCTTACGCAAACAACATTGTTACGAGACAGATAGTTAAACGATATTTTATACAATGTGTATACCCAGGTATGGATTTATTTTTGTCCAAGTTTTATATTGATCCACTATTTCAAATGCAGTTCAAACAGACATGTATTAAATTGTATGTTCCGTTTTAATTTGGTTCAATCTGTATATGTGGATATTTTCAATTACTCTCAAGAGATGTCACTAATGATGGTCCGACTCAACCGAAAACATTTTAAAGATAATTTTTATCTGGATAATTTTGAAACATTTTTCAAAAGTTTTTACTTTGTTGTAAATTTTCTTTATTTTTTCTTAAAAGTTATTTCATTTTTGTAATTATAAAAGTTTTTTGGTTAAGTTTATTTGAAATCAATAAAAACATACTACTGAACTATTTTTATGATGAAAATAATTAAATTTGTGTTACGTATTTTTTGATGCAATATTCTGTGATATTCATAAACAACACACCCAATAAAAATAGTTTATTGTGCGATCAAAAGAAACATTGTTTATTTGGCCGATTGACCCAGTTGCAATATAGTATCCTTTGTATTGAATGTCAGCTCGATGCTGCAAATAGAGACTAATAGCGACATTTCCTTCAGAGTTATCTAATATAGTTGGCATCAGTACCATTACGACTCGATTGAATGGCACATCAAACAAAGGTGAAAGGGTTACATCAATCATTACATTGTAGTCTCTGGGGTGTCACAGACAAAAATTGCATGACTCCAATTAAAACTTATATGAGTTTGTACGAGTGTTAATTAAAACTAATGATGATTATGAACAGGGTGGATAATATACTAAAATTTTAAAACTAGTTATATAAAAAAACTACAAATGAGAACAAATAATTGTAAAATGACTAGAAAAAGTCTAAAAAACTAACTTTTGTTTCTATGATATATAGAGTAAATCAATATAAAAGTGATATATAGAGGACCTTGGATAAAAAAATGTCAAAGGATACAAGTAATATAACGAAGAGACGATATAGCTTCAATATCTATAAAAATATTAAATAGTTTACTTCTACTTACAAGAAAAGACAGCTTGCAAGGTTATCAGAAGAGAATAATAAACTTATTTACCAGAAGTTCTTATACATTTATGCAATTCAAAGCTAATCCTACTTCTGTTTTTTTTTTCGGTCGCTATATCTAACAGTAGGTAGCAATTAATGTTAAAGGTAATTTGACAATACTGACAGGGGCATTTAGAATTGTTGCTAATTCATATAAACTAGTAATGCCCAAATGCAAGAATAAGACGAGACTTACAACAGTCTTGGTCTTGGTATTGCACTCTCGGTCTTGGTCTTGCAGCAAGAGTCTTGCAAGTTTTGCAGTTACCCATTAGCCTATTGCTATTTATTAAACGTTACTTTAGATCTTAGGACAACGTAATAAAGTAAGTACATTTAAGCTTGAATTACCGTAGCAATAACAAAGACCAACAAAATTTATTAATGTCTAATCAACTGACACCTGGTCGGGTTTGAACCCACGATCTAAGCGATCGGTGCCTATGCTTTAACTAACTCCAATTACTCTACCATGCCCCACGAAAGTCAATATGTTTCTTAATAAACGTTTGCATTAAGTTTACATGAGCTAAAACAAAGTTAAAATATAAAAAAAATCAAATTAATGACATAAACTTGACTGCATTTTAAAGAACATTATTTGTCTAGAAAGGGATTCATGAACCTCCACCATATATGAAATTAAAATCTTAACAGGATTAGTATGTGGCAAAAAATCCACATACATGTATCAAGGGCACAGATTCTTTAGGTGATAAGATAACAAACTATAATCCACTTATTAAAGCAAAATAAATGTTGTTAACAATCTTAGCTCTACTTGTTTATAAAAAACTAACTTGTAAAAATAAAGAATCGGTAAAAAAGCAATGATCATCAAGTTATTTTAAATTAAGGAGATACCTACTTAATAAATACATTAATTTACCATAATAAAGTAGTAGATACATAATATATGCAATTGGTAATAAGGTAAGGTAATAAGGTAATATTTATTACCTAGAATTAATTTTAAATAATAAAATAGTTAATTTTAAATAAAATATATTTTTTACATGTCTACTTTTTCCAGCAATTATTAAAAAGCTTGTGATATCTCCACCGAATTTTGGTTTTTCAGGAAGAAATATTTGTAATTTATTTTTGTGAAAAGATATTAGATGCTTCCTTAAATCTGACGTGTTTTTATTTTTCATTTTTATTTTAACCTTTCTAAGTAAGCACAATTTACATAAAGCAATTTGGGATGCATGAATTATTTCGAAAAACTCATCAAATTTGCTTTTAGGTCTTTTAGATCTAGAACTCCAACTCTCACTACTCCAACTAGAACTATTTAAATCTTCGTCCCTCATACTCCGGGAACAACAAAAGTTAGATGAAAAACAATTATTACGTTAGCATCAAAGTAAAAATACTAAAGTTTAATGATGTCGTAATTACTACTAGTTACTATGATATGTTCGTTACTATCTAATACCCTAAGAATTATATATCATATTGTCACGATATATATCATAATATATCATTACTGTCATTAATTTGTCTCGTCATATTTGAATATTAGCCGGCGCTTTCAGCAAATTTTTGTTAAACCAGCAGGTGATAAGGTCATCGCACAGTCAGCAGAAATGATGTTTAGTCAGGCCAAAAAAATTTGTTTATTTACATTCCTCCTATTTCAATTATAATGGGAAAACATTCAATTATTGGATGTCCTTAACAGTAAGTATTATATTTTTTATTAGCTTAGGTTACATATTTTTAAAAAGTTTCGATACGATATTACTGTCGGCGTCGCAATGCAAGATTCTTTTATGATTAGAGGGCCGCTATCCTCAAAATCTGGACAATTAATTTCTGAGCGAAGAAGTCGTCTGCTGGAAAAGAATGTACAAAATATTTTATTTTTACATTGTAATTATGATCACTAAGCACGTGTCAAATGTGTCAAGTGTTCCTTTAATAAATATTTTGATTCGGTATATATGATTATAGTATTGTTCATAATGTGTATAATTCCAGTTTTTTAAGTTTTTATTACTTATTTTTTTACGTCTCATAGGGTCTTTATGCATTACATATGAAAGAAATTTTAACCGAAAAAAGAAGAGTGCGTCAAAATGGCAAAGATCCCGAAATCCACTCGATAAGACAGCCAAATAGACTAACACACCAGTTAACGTCAAAGCTAAATCAAGCTCGTAATGACACCTTTTGATAAAAGAATTAATATCGATTCGAACAGAATATCGCAAACTAAAGAGCAATGCAATGTAACATTGTAAATTATTGGCTATTAGCTATTGATTAAAAAACCGAACATCTGTTCCTTAAATAATTGTTTTTTTTTTGACCGGTTATAAGTGACAGGTCAAAATCGTAAGTTAAAAAACCTTTATTACCGAAAACCAGTGTTTTGTCAACCCCCTTCCCTTCTTCTTCTTTGAGTACCGTGCCCAAGTTGTAGGCGTGGGTAGCTTTTATGACGATTTGCAGATATCGTTCTTGATCTTGCGCAGCATGTAATAATTCATCTTCTAATAAGCCAGTCCATTGATGAAGGTTGGGAGACGAAGGAGAGAGTGACTCATGAGACTAATTAGTCTAAAGTCTTTACATGATGATGTAGTAGGTTTTTTTTGAAGTGGGATAAATGTATACTCCAACCATATTTGTGGCAGTATTCCAGTTTCATATATGTGGTTATAAATAATTGTTAGTTTTAAGACATTGTCGTCGTCTAGAAGTTTGAGCCAGTCTGACGGTGTTTGGTCAATGCCTGGAGATTTCCCATTTTTGCTTTGTTTGATGGCTTTCTCTACTTCTGCTTTTAAAATACTAGATTCAGTATTTGTATACTTTGTGGCGTTAAGTATTGGCCTCGTATCCAGGAAGAGCTCTTTTATGTAGTTGGTCAATTCTTCCTTTTTTTCGTTTAAGTCGAGAATAATTTTACCTTTGGAGTTTCACATAAAGTGAAAAGTTCTTTTTCACTGAGTGTAGGTAACTACTTTATTTTTTGTGCATATTAAACTTGTCATGTGTTCTTTGTAGTTCTTCCATCTCACGACATTTCTGTTCCATCCAGTCCTCTTTTGGTCTCTTAACTTCGTATCTTTGACCTTTGACCTTTGACTTTACTTTGCAATATAGACTGCTACAGTCTATATTGCAAGGTAAAGTCAAAGGTAAGCGAGGACCCGGTAGAAGGAGAATATCATGGCTGCGGAATTTAAGACAATGGTTTAAGAAAACCTCAACGGAGCTGTTTCGAGCCGCAGCGAGCAAGGTTATGATTGCCAATATGATTTCCAACATCCGAAACGGATAGGAACCAGAAGAAGAAGAAGAACCTCGTATCTTATTTGTCGATATATTTCTCTATATCGAGTCTCATCTTTATTTTTATAATTTCTTATTTGCTGAATAAGATCTAGTATGTTATCGGTCATCCAATCCTTTTTCTTTTACTGGCTCTTTTTCTGATTTTAAAACTTCGTTTGCTATGATAACCATGGCGGAATTTATTATATCTAAATTTTGTCTAATATTTTCTTGTTCAGGTCTTTCTAGCTGTTTTTATGATTCATCTTATTTTCGAACTCATCTGCTATTACGGCATTTCTTTGAAGTCGATTATTATGTTTTTTCTAAGCTATGGGGGTTTCTATTATTTTGAATTTTAGTTTGAATCCAGCACAGAGCAGATTATGATTAGTTGCTGCGTCTGCACTTGGGAATGTTTTTGCAGATGTAACACTGTTCTAAACCCTCTGTTAATGATAATTTCTGACTACCTTTCCTTATTGATCAGCTGTAGATTTACAGGTATATAGTCGTCTTTTAGGTTGTTGAAACAAAGTATTTGCTATAATGCAATTCTCTTTTTGGCAAAGTATTAGTCTCTGCGCTCTTTCGTTCCTTTCTTCAAGTCCATACTTTCGGTTTATATCTTGTTTTATTTCGGTACTAACTTTTGCGTTCAAGTCTCGCATAATAATTGTAGCTTCATGTTTTTTGTGCTCCGGAGAATTTGTTTAATTTGGTTGTAGAATTGCTCAATTTGTTCATCTGTTTTGTCAGCTGTTGGTGCATAGACTTGTATTGTATTAATATTTCTTAATTTATTTTGCAGCTGTATCATCAGGATAAAATCATTGAATGGAACGATCATCCCTAGAGACAGACAAATGGTTGTGTATGCAATTGAAGCAAAATTATTAATAATTGTTATTTTTAGAGTTGAGTTAGAACTCGATTTAAATGTAGCCCTCCAAAAGGTGGTTAAACCTGCTCTTGGGTTAAACTTCATTTTAAAAGGATTGGCAATTTTTGTATAATAATTTTCATGTTATCAAAGGATGTTTGAGAGGAGACTAATAAGACATAAAATCTGAAAATAATCCAGGTATACGCCCCTACTAGCGATTAGGAAGATGAAATTGTCAAATCCTTCTATGAGGAAATCGAAAGAGCAAAAAAGCAGAAACTGGCTCATTACTATTTAATAATGGGAGATTTTAACGGAAAACGGAAAGAAAAAGAACAAACAAGAACTGGCAATCGGAGATTTTGGAATCGGAGTAAGAAACGAAAGAGGCGAAATGCTTACCAACTTTCTACTGCAACACAAACTTTATGCAATGAACATCTTTTTTAGGAAGAAACAGAATAGAAAATGGACGTGGGCTAGTCCAGACGGAAAAACTAAGAGCGAATATTATTATATAATAACAGACAAAAAGCAAATTATTTAAGATGTCACTGTACTTAATAAACTATCAATAGAAAGCGACCACAGACAAGTAAGAGCTAGAGTAACGATAAATCTACAAAAAGAAAGAGCAAAGATGATAAAAAGTTGCAAACGCATAGTTTGGAATTTACCAAATCATCCAGAAGCATACATAAAAAATATAGCCGAAACCTTACCAAGTAATAATCCCATAGCTCTAAGTATCGACGATCACAATAAATTAATAACAGACTCAGTTAGAAACGCACAACTCAAATTCTGCAAGAAAAATGACACCAAAAGTGAAAAGATTAGCAAAGATACAAAAGCTCTCATGGAAATACGACGAAACCTAAGCGAGTAAGAAAAGGAAAACAAAGAAGAATATTAAAAACTAAATAAAAGAATTTCAGGGGAAATTGGAAAAGATATATACTAATGTAATTACTCAAAGAGTAGAAGAGAACAAAGGTTTAAAGATAATGAAAAGAAAACTTACACAAAGTAAAAAAGAAATATATAAGCTGCGAGATAAAGACGGAAAGGCAACAACAAGTAATCAAAACATTCTGAAAATAACCAGAGAGTTTTATAAAGACCTCTATACCAGCCAAAGACCACAAGATAATTTCCCGACACGAGTATAGACTCTCATAAATCAGGGATCGGAAATACTTTTACCCATCACTGTGTCAGAAGTAAAAGCAGCTTTAAAGGAAATGAAGAACCATCAATCACCTGGTAATGATAGACTCGTTATTGAGGCAATAAAAGCAGGTGGAGAAATTTTATTAAAATCAGTCAGCAAACTGTTTAATAAATGCTTACATGCGTGTACGATCCCAAAAGACTGGAACAAGGCAGTAATAGTCTTGTTACACAAAAAAGGCGATATTACTAAATTAAAATATTATAGACACATCAGCCTCTTGGCACATATGTACAAACTCTTTATGCAAATCTTAACAAAGAGGCCAACACCTAAACTTGATTTCTATTAGTCCAAAGAACAGGCAGGCTTCATGGCAGGATATGGCACAAATGACCATTTGCATACCATAAAGATCTTAAAAGAAAAGTGCATCGAGTGCAATATATCACTGGTTCTTGCATTTGTCGATAACGAGAAAGCTTTTTATTCTGTAGAGTTTGAAACAATACTGGAAGACCTAAATTAAAGCCGAATAGATTACAGGTATACGACAATAATCAAAAAGATCTACGAAAACACTACATCAAGTATGCGACTATACGAAGACACAGAAAAATTCAGCTTAGGTCGAGGAGTTGGACAAGGATACAATATTTCACCAAAATTGTTCACGGCAGCTCTAGAGTCAATATTTAAGAGTACTCAATGGCAAGATATGGGCATCAATATGGATGGAGAAAGATTAAATCATCTAAGGTTTGCAGATGATGTTGTAAATCGCAGATAATTTACATGATACAGTTTCTATGATGCATTCTCTTAAAAGTCTGCTTTAAAAATAAAAGTCTCAAAATAAACTTGAGAAAACTAAACTCTTAACAAATCTCGTAATGAGTGGAAATATAACTATAGACAATAATACCATACAACAAACAGACACTTACAAATATCTGGGACACGACATCAAAATAAGCAGAGACAATCAAACACATGAAATACAGAGTCGAATAGGCCTAACATGGGCAGCATTTGACAAATTAAGCCATATTCTAAAAAGTTCAATTCTCATGTGTCTCAAGCAAAAGGTTTATAACTAATGTGTTTTGCTTGTACAAACTTATAGAGCAGAGACTTTAACACTCACGCAAAAATCTGTGAATAAACTCAGAGTTAAATAACGAGCTATGGAACGTGCAATGCTGAACGTGAGCCTTCGAGAGCACATAACAAACCAACAAATCCGGCAAAGATCAGGAGTTCAAAACGTCATCGAAAGAATCACGATGCTTAAGTGAAACTGGGCAGGGCACTTAGCTAGAAAACAAGATTTGCGGTGGATAAGACGTATTATGGAATGGAGGCCCAGAAATTATAAAAGAAGCCGAGTACAACCACCGACTAGATGGACCGATATCATAAAACGTGTAGCGGGAAACTGGCTACAAGCAGCTTAGTGTAGAGAACACTGGAAAGAACTGAGGGAGGCCTATGTCCAGCAGTGGACGCGATTAGCTGATTGATGAAAGGATGTTACCATAACCTCTAGAATTAAAATTTTCACACAATCCTCTCAGGTCCAGTAAAGTTATTACATGTTTCTCGAGACTTATTATTATATCTAATTCTATGACTTGGCGATTAGTTCTAGTTTTATTAGTATTAAGTTTTTTCTTTGTAGTAAAATTTAATTAAAAATTAGTATTGTACTGCTTCCTTTATAAAATTACAATGTACAGGCTGAATTATTGCGTGCAGGATATCTACAGCTTTATATGCTTTAAAGGATTTTTATTTCAACCACCATATTTTTTTACACATCAAAAGTTGAATCTGACAAGTTGTCAAATGATGATTACGAACGCAATTTTATCTACTAAACATTGTTAACATTATGAAACCCCTTTGAGAATTATTAAAAAAATAAAACGTAAACAAAAGTATCACTGAGGCCAATGAAACAGCATGAATCCCTGTAAATTTCAGCTTGGCTTACACAATGGAAGGCTGCAGAATATCATTCGGCCCGTAAATTTATTAGGTTAGGTGGTGACACGGGCTAAGGCCCAGAAGACGTATCGCGACGAAGAAAAATACAATGGCCGCAAAATATTGTCAGCCTGGAGTTCTTTACGGGATGAATAGGATTACTTTGTATACAATATACGTCATCGCGGACTCGTTTTTCGGTTATATATTTTTTATACTTTTTTTAGAGAGGATTCGCTATGTCGGGTAAAGAGAGAATTGATCTCGTAAGTTCTTTTCTCTATAGGGCGTTCTAAAACCTTTTCATCTAATTTTTGTAAAAAGCTTTTTTGTTTTATACATTTTAAGCCCGACTCCTTTTGTACCACTAAAGTTTGCATTAAAGCCCTTAAGTTAAATATTTTTTTTTTATTTAAAATTAACGTGTCTCGATACATACAATAATTTTTTTGTTTTTGTGGAAAAATTAAAACACTAAAGCTTATCACTATGCACTGTTTATATTATATAGCTGAATTAAACTTGTTTCTTTTAAAAATTTAAGAACACTGTCAAAACTGTGTGGAACACCTAGAATGTCATTTAGATTTCCTTTTTAGGCGAGCGGTTTACCCCTGTAAGCAGAGCATCAACCTACTAAAATTCTTTTTGCATTTCTAATGCACCAAACCTTTTTTATTCGATTCTATATATTTTTTCAAGATGAAATGTATTTTTGTAAAATTTTTACAAGTGGGCCGGCAATTGTTATTAACAAATAACTTATACAAAAAAGTAATTTCACCGAATTGTTTCGGAATAAGTTTTTTTAGATGTACCTCGTCAAAATAAACACTTTTTCTCTCCTGATAATTTTTCGAAAAATGCTTCTTTTCAAGTTATTTGCATTTTTTTGTTGAAAAAAATGCATTAATTAGTGATATTTGGATTTTTTTCTAAAAAAACTACTAATGAATTCCAATTTTACAATAGCTTTATAATCTTTAACCGTCGAGTATAAGTTGGAATATTTTGACAAGGATAAATGGTTTCTATCTCGCTAAAAACGTGGACCCAAATATTTCGAATATGCCTTTCGGGAGTATCCTATAGTATTCGAGAGTATCCCGCTAAGCGTGTACAACGGTTGAGGTGCTGTAGGTGCTCAAATCTTTTCGACTTTTTTAATAATGGAATATATATATATAATATATATATATATATATATATATATATATATATATATATATATATATATATCAAAAATATCTGATAATTGATTAAATGAAATTTTAATTTTATTTAATACTACGTGGGTAAGTAAATACTTGGATATAAAATATTCTACATTTCACTACAAATTTCTTTGATAATTCTAAATTAGCGCCAACTCTGGTAGACTATGGTAGAACGCCAGTGACTATGGTAAGAGTACATTGAAAATACATGTAAGGGTGTGCAAATACATGTTGCGTAATTTTTACCTTTAGATGAAGGACTTACAGTTTTGACTCTATTTTTATCTAAACTGTATGACCCTCAAAATAAGTTTAAAAAATATCATGAATCCATAAATAAATTAAGATATATATTGCATTAAAAAAAATGCATCTGATGAAAAATTACCACCTTCGAAACCAGCATTATTACAACATTACTTAAGTGGCAAATAAATGAATGGATTCAAGACAAAAACAATATTATTTCATCTCTTGATCCATTAACCCATGGTTGGACAATGGAAAATAATTGTTTCGATTTAAATTATTTTGAAGGCGAAACTAGTTTAGTTATTTTACAAAAGTATTTCTGCTCATGTACCGGAAAATGTTCTACGAAAAATTGTAATTGTATTTCCTATAATTTAGAATGCTGCGCAGTATGTATATGTACACCAGAGAATTGTAAAAATGTAAAAATGTTAAAGACGACTTTATTGAAGACAATGAAATCAGCTTATTAGATGGAAATCCTGTTGCTGTTGACGAAAATTTTCAAATTATTGACAATGAAAACGATGTATAAATAATATTATATTTTTATTTTATTATATTTTTTAATGAAAATTGATTATATATTGCTTAATGTATTTCACTGTAATAAAACATTCAATAATAGAGTCACCACGTATATTAAAAGAAAAATTATATTATTATAGCATTACAATTATAATATGTCTATATAAAAATAAATAAATATCTTTTTTTTTATAAATTGTACGTAATATTTGTATTAAATTACTAAATTATTAAATTGCGGCGTTACGTGCGCCTCACCCCTGTAACGCCGCAACCGCTGTACACACTTAGCGGTAGACTGCTCGAAAGGCATATTCGAAATATTTGGGTCCACGTTTTTAGCAAGATAGAAAAAAATTATCCTTGTCAAAATATTCTAACTTGTACTCGACGGTTTAAAGATTATAAAGCTATTAGTAGAATTGCAATTCATTTAGTAGTTTTTTAGAAAAAAAATCCCAAAAATCACTAATTAAGGCATTTTTTCAACAAAAACATGCTAATAACTCGAAAAGAAAGCATTTTTCGAAAAATTATCAAGAAAGAAAAAGTATTTATTTTGATGAGATACACCTAAAAAAATTAATTTCTAAGCAATTAGGTGAAATTGCTTTTGTCTATAAGTTATTTGTTAATAACAATTGCCAGCCCACTTGTAAAAATTAAAAAAAATACATTTCATCTTGGAAAAATATATAGAATCGAATAAAAAAGGTTTGGTGCATTAGAAATGCAAAAAAAAATTTAGTAGGTATATTCCGTTTCTAAGCGTTTTTTGAGGGTAAACCGCTCGCCTATTTAGGTTGTGCTTGTTTCTGGAAGAATCATACTGACAGCAGTCCACTATCACGTGTTTGATGGAAAGGAGGCTATAACAGTAGTGGCATACTGGAGGGTTTTCTGATGCCATAAGGTATCTATGTCTGAGACGTGTATGACCTATTCGTAGTCGGTGACTGATTTTTCTTTCCTGTTCATAGAGAAGATATTGAAGCGAGATAAGTTGGGTTGAACGTCATGCAGCTTAGTTTTTGTTTTATTCCACAGGTCTGCCCATGAGCTAAGGATATTTGTTTTATCAATATTTTAAGATCCGTATGGATTTGGACCTCTTTGAAGGCTAAGTTGGAAGAACATGCTGCTTTAGCGGCCTGGTCTGCTTTTTCGTTCCCCAATATACCAACATGTGATGGAGTCCAGATCATTATGACTTTTATGTTAGCAGAATATAGTTAGACGAACATGAAATTCGAACAACCTGGTGTAATTATATAAGTGAACTGTATAATGATGATAGACCCGACGAACCGAAGACTTTAGTTGAAGGTGAAGGACCAGAAATACTAAAATCAGAAATACTGTATGCTATAAAGTTAGCAAAGAACCAGAAAGCCGTTGGCCCTGATAACATACCGACAGAGATGTTAAAGCTTATAAATAAGGAGAAGGACTGGGAACTCGGGACGCCCTCTTTGAACTAAATGTATTACTGCAGAAATATCGAGATCAAAGGAAAAACGTCTTTGCTGTATTTATTGACTATGAAAAGGCCTTTGATCGAGTACAGCATCACAAATTAATCACAATATTAAAAGATAAAGGAGTTGATAGTCAAGACATACGATTCATAGAAAAGTTATACTGGCGTCAAACAGCGACAGCTTGCATAAACAGAAAATCAACAGAAATATATAAAATACAAAGAGGTGTCAGACAGGGTTGTATACTATCCCCACTGTTATTTAATTTATATTCAGATATAATATTTAAAGAAGCGCTGCATAATTTGGAATGGAGCGTGAAAGTTAATGGAATTCTGATAAATACAATCAGATATGCAGACGATACAGTTATTTTAAGTGATGACATGAATGGATTACAATGCCTTTTAAATGCCATTGATACAGTAAGAAGAGAGTTTGGCCTAAACATAAATGTTCAAAAACAAAACACATGGTGTTTAGCCGTTTAGCACATCAAGATGCACGATTATATGTTGATGGTCATATAATTCAAAGAGTGTCCAGTTTTAAATATCTTGGTTGCCATATTACTGAACAACTAGATCCAGATCAAGAGATAAAATGTAGAATCGAGATATCCCCCACGACATTTTTAAAAATGAGGTCATTCTTCTGTAATGATAACTTGAAACTTCAACTTCGAAAGCGTATGTTTAAATGCTATATTTGGTCAGTCCTCTTATACGGTGTCGAAGCATGGACATTAAAAATATCCACCAATAATCGTCTGGAGGCCTTTGAAATGTGGCTGCACAAACGTATACTAAAAATTCCATGGACGGCTATGCTGACAAATGTGGCAGTCCTTGAGAGAGCAAATGCTGCTCGCGAGCTGCTTGCTAACATCAAATGTAGAAAGATGGCCTATTTTGGACACGTAGTTAGGGGAGACCGATATAATATTCTTCATCTTATTATGATGGCTAAAATCGAAGGACGCAGATTAATTGGTAGAAAGCAGGCCTCTTGGTTGAATAATATCAGGGAGTGGACAGGAATAAAGAAAGCTGAGCAACTCTTTAGAATAGTTCGAGACAAAGACAGTTCCGCCATGTTAATCGCCAACGTCAAAGGGCAAGTTAAGAAGAATAATATAGTTGATTACAAATGGCGCGGATTTGCGGGACCAGTGGGTTCGAGAAAATTTATCTTATGGAATTATTCAAGAAAAGATAATCAGTACAAATGGCAGTTTGTATGCTTTAATTTGAAGTTGGATGCATTGAAGTCTTTAATGCTTAAAGTATTCCATATAATTTTGCGGTGTAGATACTACAACTTTTAGGCAATCGCATAGAGCTTATTGAAGTTGTCAGTGTGGACATAGCGGAGCAGCAACAATCTTCATTCTTGAACGCATCGGTGTACAAAATTTTATCAAATTGTATTAAGTTGAGGATGTTTTAAAAGGTTTTTTTAAGGAGTGAGTTTGGGGTTTTAGTTTTGTCGAATCTGCATAAATCCGTATTGAAAATTGGAAGATTGTGCATCCATGGAGCTGTCTTGAGGGTATAAATATAAGTAGTATTGGAAAGGTTCATGGAACCTAATAAAGGAGAGAATATTTGTGGTAATGAAATATACTGATTAAATACGTTTGCTGGGCAGGTTCTATGGTATTGATTAGAATTATTACCGGGATACTTGGGTTTGCTGATATTCTTACAAATTATAAAAGTTGAAGCTGTTGCCTTCTTAAATGGAGTGGTGGCTCTGAAGATTCAACGCACACTTTTAGCGAGGCTTGATCTGAAAACACAAAGGCATAGTCGTAGGGAAGTATTTTGAATCGTGTTTAGAGACTTTAGTAGGGAGGTACTAGATGCCATGTAAAGAATCTAGCTTAGAGCGAATTAACGCTCTATATATTTTAAGGAGAGATTCTTCATCAGCTCCCTAAGAGAAGCTAGCAAGGGATTTGAGTAAATTGATTCTTTGGGTACAATTTCTTTTAAGTTTCTGAATATGCTGTCTCCAGGTAAGCTTTTTATCAAAGGTGATACCAAGATGTGTCAAATAATTTTCTATTTGTAAACGAAGTCCGTTTAGAGATATAGAAGGTGGATTAGGTCTACGCTTTTTAATAAAGTGAATTACATTGGATTTAGGAGCTGAAAACACAAATCCAGCACGCGTAAACGAGGTGTCTATTTTGTTGATTGCATTTTGTAACAAAGTGCTGGTGGTAGCTGTGGCTCTGTGTTGGCAGTATAATATAATATCATCAGCATATATCAAGTATCTGACTGGTGGTTCTATATATGAAGAAAAGTCATTCATGCTAAGTAAAAATAAGGAACTGCTTAGAACTGAGCCTTAAGGCAAACCGTTGTCCAAAGCATGTGGTTTTGATATTTTTCCATTTATTAATACTCTAAAATATCGATTTGTTAAATTTTTTTTTAAATAAATAAATGGTAGACCTATATAAGCATACACGGCAGAGATAATACCTGACACATCCAAAACGACACGACTACTAGAAACAACAGAGATGAAAATACTTCGACGAATATTAGGGAAAAACCTGTTGGATAGGGAGAGAAGCGAAAACATATGTAGAGCATGCAATATAGAAGACATAACTAGACGTGTGACAAAACAGAAACCGTAGTAAAACGAACACATTAGTAAAATTGCATAGGATATTATGAATAGCCCGAGATAAGTCACCAAATGGACGAAGAAGTATTGAGAGACCAAGAAAAGGATGGTGTGAGAAATTAAACAATTTGGCGAGCTCAGATTGAAGAAAAAACAAGCTTTAAAGCCTTTCAAGCCTTTGTCTATACAGGTTACCTTGAAGTATAGTGCGAAATAAGTCATATTGTTATCCATTACGCATTGTATGGCCCAAGTATTTCAATTTGCAACGTGTTATAGTTACGAATACTTTGTGTAAAACCTTCTTGTTGTCTATCCAGAAAATTCTTTACATGCGTCGATAGTACCACATTTCAAATACTTCGAATCTCTTCAGTGATGCTTCGGTGAAGGTCCACGACTCCACTCCATATATAAGAACGGAAAATACATAGCATTTTAGTAAATAAATTTTTATTTCCAATTTTATATTCTGACTTTCAATTTTGTAATTTTAACAAAAGCTGAGCTTGCCTTCTCGATCTTTGTCTTAGTTCTACAAAATGTTCTTACTTGATTTGAACCACGATACGTTTACCGTAAGATATAGTTGCTATAAAATATTATTTTATCAAACTAAAATAATATACAACGACAATTTTCATGGAACTATTTATTGCTTACTATACGTGTTTACCTATTTACGTATTTACGTGTTTACGACTACACAAAGACACAGAAAAATTCAGCTTAGGTCGAGGAGTTAGACAAGGAGACAATATTTTACCAGAATTGTTCACGGCAGCTCTAGAGTCAATATTTAAGAGCACTCAATGGCAAGATATGGGCATCAATATGGATGGAGAAAAATTAAATTACCTGACTTGCAAATGATGTTGTATTAATCGCAGATAATTTACAAGATACAGTTTCTATGATGCATTGGCTTAAAAGTCTGTCTGAAAGAGCAGGATTAAAGATAATCTTTGAGAAAACTAAACTTATAACAAATCTCGTAATGAGTGGAAATATAACTATTGACAATAATACCACACAACAAACAGACACTTACAACTATCTGGGACACGAAATCAAAATAAGCAGAGACAATCAGAAACATTAAATACAGAGGCGAATAGGCCTAACTTGGGCAGCATTTGACTAAAAAGCTCAATTCCCATGTGTCTCAAGCGAAAGGTTTATAACCAATGTGTTTTACCTGTACAAACTTATGGAGCAGAGACTTTAACACTCACGCAAAAATCTGCGAAAAAACTCAGAGTTACACAACGAGCCATGGAACGTGCAATGCTGAATGTGAGCCTTCGAGACCATATAACAAACTAACAAATTAGGCAAAGATTAGGAGTTCAAGAAGTCATCGAAAGAACCACGTCGCTTAAGTAGAACTGGGCAGGGCATTTATCCAGAGCACAAGATGGACGGTGGACAAGACGTATTATGGAATGGAGGCCCAGAAACTATAAAAGAAGCCGAGGACAACCATCGACTAGATGGACCGATGATATAAAACATGTAGCAAAAACCTGGCTACAAGCGGCCCAGTGTAGAGAACACTGGAAAGAACTGAGGGAGGCCTATGTCCAACAGTGGACGCGATTGGCTGATTTATGATGATGATACGTGTTTACAGAGTTCAATTTCGCTGGCTACTAACTACAAAAATTACATAACAAAAATTCTTCTTTCTCCACTTCTTCCTCTTAATAAGCAATTCTGCTTGTTCATTGGCGGAATAATACCTCTATGGAAAGTTGTCACTCTATCTTTTGCGCGGTCGTCCGATACTTTTTCGGCCGATTGGTGACTTATCTCTTGGTATTTTGACGAAACGGGTCTCCTCCATTCTGCTTATGTGGTTATTCCTTTCTTTATTTCTGTTTTGTGTCCATTCATTTAAACACTGTACGATACATTTTTTTCTAATGTCTTCTCTTCCCCTTTGATCGCTCAGCGTATTTAATGTAATTGTTCTCAGTACTCTCATCTCTGCCATTCCCAGTAGCTTTATGGTTAATTGCATTTCAATTTTCCTTATGGTTTTTGGTGTTATTGGTCTTACACTGGCTTTATAAATTCTTGATTTCATCCCAGTGTTAATGTGTCTTGGTGTTATTAAGGCATTCTGTCAGGATATTTGCTTTTTGTACTT
Source organism: Diabrotica balteata (assembly GCA_918026665.1). Classification (NCBI taxonomy): domain Eukaryota; kingdom Metazoa; phylum Arthropoda; class Insecta; order Coleoptera; family Chrysomelidae; genus Diabrotica; species Diabrotica balteata. The sequence goes on from OU898277.1 coordinate 154,253,941, forward strand.
GATCTCTCGCTTTTTTGTCCAGGTCTCTATAGCTAGACAGTGTAATTCCCAGGTATTTAATGTCCATTACTTGTTCAATACTGATGCCATCAATTTCTATTTTACATTTGGTGGGTATTCTGCTGACTACTATTGTTTTAGTTTCCTGAGATGAGATTGTCATATTAAATTCTGTTGCTCTTATGTTAAATCTGTGGATCAGTCTTTGCAGGCTTTTGCATTGCGTCGTCTACGTAACAGAGTATTTTGAGTTTTTTGTTTCCCATTTTGTATCTTTTAAATTTGTTAACGCTTTTAATGATTTTATCAATTATCAAATTGAAAAGCATGGGTCTCAATGAATCCCCTTGTCTTATTCCGTTGCCTATTTCTATAGGTTCTGTAAGTTGTCCATCTATTCTGACTTCCATTTTGTTGTTTTGGTAGATGTTTTCGATAGTTTTTATAATATCATTGATTATAAACCACCCACTAGATAGCTCACCTCGTGGTAACCGAAAGACGTATTAAAAACTAGATAGTGTTACTCGAAAACCGTATCAAGATTTCTCATTCTGTCTCTGACTTGCGAGGAGGTAGGAGTAGTGTTAGGGCCGAACTTACCCTATAGGCATATTATCTGTGACAAGTCGCACATCCAATTCTATACCGCTACTACTGCAAATTTATAAATTTAACAGGAGAGGAAAATGAAAATATAAGTGACGGGTTTTTTTCCTCTACAGAATAGATATTTTTAACTGAATATTGGTAATTTAATAGCATACGAATGGATACGTTGTTTCGAAAAGAAGAAATATTTTACCGTTATAAATATTTGTTAGATATGGCGGCATTGCATTACATTTCATTTTTGAATTACTCAATATCCATAACTGCTACGATTATACACATTAACAATGATAAACCGGACAAAGTTATAAATGGTAGGTACTTTATTGGATACATTTAATAATTATAATTGTATATTATAAATCACTTACAAGAGATTAACTCAACAAATTGAAATAAAATGTTTGGTGTACTTTTGCAATAAGATTTTGTTTTCATAATTCCAGTAAATGCTCTTTTGTTTTCTCTCCTACAGTAGGAGTCTTTTCGTAGGCTGGTTTTAAGTTATATTGCTCTAAAACATTATTATTATCAGAAAAACGACAAGTAGAAAGGTCAATAGTTTTATAGGTTGTATCGGCAACATTATAGTTTTATAAAAAACTTTTGTAGGAAAACAATTTTCTACTTTAAAAATTTGTATATTATGCCATACTACCTTTTCGTTATCCAAATTTTTAGTGAATTTTGTCCAAAAATTTTTGAAAGATTCTTAAAGTCAAAAAATTCTTTAGTGTTTATTTCATTCACTTTATAGGGTCTACCGTTTTTTTTTGGCAGCACTTATTAAACCTCCTTTTTTCTACCTACATCTTTTGTTTGTTAAAAAATATTAAAGCTTGTCAAGAGCATAAACCTTCATTTTTATAGCTCTTTAATATAAATATGAACGTGGTTTTTAATTCTTCTCTGTAAAGGTGTTAAAAGAGACATGGGGAATCTAAAATTTGCATTCCACGACATGTCTTTTCAACTAAGCAGAAATCCTTAGCGAATTGTTTTCTTGTACTCGTACAGAGTAGATCTGAATAAAATGAAAAAGACAGCAAATATTTGATTTCACGCAAACAGCGCCTATGTATCTGTTGATACGTATTTCGACCTAATAGGTCTCATCAGAACAGTTATTCATAGGTGATCTCAACGTAAAAGATCAATATTTTCTGTCTTTTAATGAGCAACACTAAAATCGCTTCGATATGGACGCAATAGCGACATCTGATAATAAATCCGTAAAATAGTTTCGAAACACAATTCAGATTTCTGCTTTAATCTGTGCTTTCTAAAAATTGCAAAGCAAAACAGACGTTGATGAAGGTGTTAAAAGAGATATAGGAAATCTAAAATTTGCATTCCACGACATGTCTTTTCAACTAAACAGAAATCCTTAACGAATTGGTTTCTTGTACCCGTACAGAGTAGATCCGAATAAAATAAAAAAGACAGCAAATATTTGATTTCACGCAAACAGCGCCTATGTATCTGTTGATACGTATTTAGACCTAATAGGTCTCGTCAGAACAGTTATTTATAGGTGTTCTCAATGTGAAAGATCAATATTTTCTGTCTTTTAAGAAGCAACACAAAAATGGCTTCGATATGGACGCAATAGCGACATCTGATAATAAATCCGTAAAATAGTTTCGAAACACAATTCAGATTTCTGCTTTAATATGTGCTTTCTAAAAAATATATAAATCTAATTAGTGATGTTTTAAACTTTCTAATTTTGTCTGTTTATCAGCTTTTACCTATTGTTCCTATGCAGATAGCCCTCAACTATTTATCTGTTGGAAATTTGCTGTCATTTCATCAAGATATGTACTTACATTATTCATTTTTAACGTTGGTAATTTGTGGTATTTTGTCAAAGTCAAAAATCGTTTGCATTTGGTACTCACCACTACTTGCTTTTAAAACCTCGATGACGTAATTCCAGAGAGTCCTCAGAAAACTTTTAAATGTAAAAAGTATGCGATCGAACAGTAGATCGTATTGATTTTAGTTCACCTCTATATAATCTCTTATTTTGCGCAAATATAATTGACTTATACATTGCCATTTCTTGATAAATTGTCAATTTTTTGTAGGACAGTGTTACTATCAGAACAAAATTTGTATTCTATTATTGTGGAAGTTCCTTAGAATTTCTTCCAAGAATTAGAGATATGAATCTAAAATATTATAATAAAATGAAAAAAACAAAATGAACTAATTTATAAAGAGACAAAATATGAATGTTTATTTAAATTTGCACCCAAATAGGTAAAACAGCTTAAATATTTAAGCTTAAAAGAAGCAATTTTTCTTGATACAATCAATCAACAAGATTTTTTCTTGAAACCATCGATGAATGTGCGTTTCATAAGCGTACAAGTATTAATAGACTTTGTGTTCTCGCTCATACCTCGAAGTGTTGACTATACACTAGGGATGGCGGTTTTTGACTAAAACACCGGTTTTCGGTTATACCGTTTTTTTTGCTTACGGTTTAACCTGGCGGTTATAACCGGCCAAAAAAAAACCGGTTTTTTCAAAAACTGGTTTTCGGTTTTTTAATCCAATATGTTGCAAAGTTATACTTACAATGCACTTTAGTTTGCGATACTTCATTTCATTTGAAAAAGACCTTTGAATCCGTGTGTCCTGAGAACTTGAACTGGAACCACTGTTCACCAACTCCAGATAGTGTGAAGAACAAAGAGGGTTTGATTTTAAACTCACTTTGGCTTCTTTATTTTAGAAGGAGCAGAAAGGAGAAAGTTTTCCGATTTCAGTAAGGTACGTCCTTACTTCCGAGCCTAAATTGGATGTGACTGTCTCCGCTATAGACGGATTCAGATAGTGTTTTTTGAACCTAGGGTCCGTGATTGTAGCATGGTAAAGCAGAGGTTTCGTAAAAGCTTAGTGCCCCTCTCTTGAAGGTAAATTATAAGCTTTTGGCATAACTTTTGGGATGTATTAAGATTTGGCTTGAGGTTTTTTAAAGATCTTTCGATAATAAACACAAGGGGATAACAAGACTAGTAATGTACTGGAAATACGAGATCTTCTTTGTGGCCTCATCGAAAGGTGATAAAATTTGTTACAATTTCAGTGATTAGTTTTATATCTGAACCAGAAATCATCCTTGGTGCTTTTTTAATCGAGGGATCTGCCAGTATTGCAGCTATATATGGGGACATTAGTGTGAATCTTTAAAGCATGTGGTAGACAGAATTTCATCTGGTTGGTACGGATTGTACCAAAAGCTTCACTTCACCCTCTGACTTGCCCTCCCGTTTCTGCTCCATCCGTAACTTTTCCATGAAGAGATTGCTGTGCCTAGCGAAAGTGACTATGGCTTTTATTTCGTTTATTACATTTTTTTAAGCTACATTGTTTATATCTTCTAAGCAATCTGTGACAACTAAATTTCATATGTGTAAAATGAAGCAGAGCTCACACTCGCCTCAGAAGCAGATGAAGATGCTTCCTGATCGCCTCTATGCAAAAAAGTTATGATGTCCGCCAGTTCTTTATCCTAAGCAAAAACAAAAATTCCCCTATTAATTCCTTTACTTAAATTTTTCTATGAAATGAGCTTACCTTTGGCTTATTTTCCAGATATTTTGGATGTTTATTTTTTAGCTGCTGCTTCAAATTCGTCGTGTCTCCTCCTAGTTTTAATATTTTCAAACAAATAGAGCACTGCGCCTAATGTTGCTACGCTTGGAAAACAAATTCCACACAAACGATTTCGACATGGTAAAAATGAAAAATTCGAAACTTCAAGATGAAAAGAAAACGGCGTTGTTTTTTACTAGATTTATTTAGTGACTCCGAATGTATAACTAGTTTTCAATGTCGTCGTGGGAATTACTTGATTACTTGGATCGAAATTACATTTGATTTGTGTGAATCCCAAAGATTTGTGAATTTCAGTAGTCAGATGTAGAGAACAGTAAACCAAAACCAAAATTATTATAATACTGCTCAACAGAGAGCGCTGAAATAATTCAGGTTCTATTGTCATTGAATATATTATGAGAGTAGAATATAATATGCAATTACTGTATTCAATTAAATGATGCAAATTTAATTTGCCCTTTGAACATATAATCTTTTAAAAAATTTCCCAGACTCTTCAAATAAGATTTAAAAAAAATAATATTAAGATAAATATTTTACTTAAAAATAAATTGGATAATGCAATTCATCTTATATTTTTACTACCTTAAAAAAAAAATTATCATGTATAACTTTTAACACGTTTGTATATTTGTTTAATAGGTACATTAACTCATTTAATACTTCCTGTATTGTTTTGAAAACGTAGCGAATTCCTTGGAGATTCGTATTCGTATTTGGTAATTCGATATTCATAGTCAGAATATTATTAGTTTTGGTAGTCAGAAAAAGCCATTCACCAACTTTCAATGTCAAGAGTCAAGTTTGAAAAATATGTAATGTACCATGTACCAGATCACTTTTTATGTAAATATTATGATTAGAAATACCTTTTCAACGAAATATTATACCAAGACTTAATTGTTTCTGGCGGATATGAGTTTGCACTTTCAGTTTTGTATTTATAAAATAAAATAAAATTTGAATTATGGTTTTGTTTGGAATAATTACTTGAGAATAATAATTATGATTGGAATCCAAAATAATACCTAAATACTAAAATAGAACCTAAATAATACTAATAAAACTAAAAAAATAATATACGGTTTTTACTTTAAAAATAAAAAACCGGTTATAACCGGGACAAATAAACAACCGGTAAAACCGGTTATTGCGAAGTAAAAAAACCGGTTTTCGGTTAAAACCGATAGGTTTTTCCCATCCCTACTATACACTGTTTGTCTCGTCTAGCATGCCATAGCATAGAGGGCCGGGTGCACGTCATGTTTTTCTTTATAATGTAGAAACCCCAACTCTATGGCCTGACCCCAACAGAAGTATACATAAAATAAAAAACAGCAAAATGTTATCTCATGAATAAGATTTTCTTTGACAAAAAGCTTTAAAATCTTATAAAAATATGCATCGATCACCCTGTTTGTGAATCTCGGAATTGACAATAAAATACAAGTGGAACGACTGAAAACTTTTGGGTTGTTATATTTACTGGCGATCAAACGTTTGAGATATTCTTTACATTTTTACCTATGCTAATTCGAAAAGTTTAGGTTTGTCGTATACATATTGACGTGTTTTCTATTGTGTGGAAACTTTAACGTCGATTTTGGGATAAGGGTCATGAAAAATAAGATCGAGTTCCGCATCCGACTTTTTAACTTTCTGATGCGTATCTCTGAATTGGCAAAAAATTTGTAGCTTTTTAGAATAGTAGGGTTCTAACAAAGGAAGCTTATAATAAAAAAAATTGATTTTTACGTCCATAGTATTACGCAAAAATATTTATTTAAAGTTTTGCTTTAAAAGTTTTTAGGATTTTAAAATCTAAATAAAAGACGAAAACATGAAAATAGTCTCTAGTCCAGCGCACACATTTTAAATAGAGAGTACCACAAATACCTACCTCATTCAACTTAAAGAATCAATACATTAAAGATAAAATGCAGAAATATAATTACACAGTACGCATTGCAAAAAAATAGCTCAGATGAACAGAGAAAAGATCTTTCTTTGCTCAGCACCAGTATATATAATTATATTTTCTCACTTAGAACACTTTTTTAAAAAAAGCTTTATTTTTAAAAGTATACAAATTACAAAGTATGCTTAAATAATGTTAACAATGATAGTTGAACGTAAGCTAGCAAGTGACTCTAATAGAATGATCTACTTTTTTATTTTAAGCTGTATTTATAATGTTTTAGGTAATAACTTATAATCTAATGGTGTAGTTCGCTTCCTTCGGTGTGGTCTTGGCGGAGGTCTAGTGGCGTTGGTATTGCGTTGCGTTTGTCTAGGTGTTATGGTTACGTTTCTCCTCCTTCCTTGGGATTGAATTCCGTCCTCGGAATTTCGAGTTCTTGAAGGGCTGCTACTTGGTGTTGTGGCATTTTGGGTCCAAATAACAGTCTGTAGATTCTCCTTCTCTTGCGAATTGCTATGTATAAAATTAATGCCAAAACAGACATGATTATTAATGTGAGGATGAGGCTGATGCTGGTTGTCATCAATGGCTGTAGATTTGTCGTTTCGATGGGCTAGAGTCGGTGATGGGTTCTTGGAATTTCCAATTTTTCCAATATAAGTGAATGTTTTGGGTGAAGTTTCATTTGTATGATATTTGGCATTTGCAGTTCTTGGATGGTCTGCGGGTTTATCTTTTGTCCCATGATGTATAATGTTTCATCTGTGGAAATCACGCTGGAGTAGTTGACAGTGATTTCGCCAATTTTAAGGGGTTTTGCTAATCCTAGTAGAACGACGTGGTCAGTCTCTATGATAAAGTTTTCTGTAACGTGTGCAGTGAGGCATCCTTGTACGTCTGGGATTTGACATTTTGAGTAAACTCTATCTTGGCAAATGATGATGTTAGATTTTGGCGTGCAATTTTCGTACCATGTGTTGTTTGCGTAGTACTTTGCAGGTGGGATTATCATTGCTTGTTCATTGTTAGGTATCGAATATATTTTGGAAGTTGGGTAAGAGTGGACGTGGAGAATAGGAATTTTTAGGATAATAAGCATACTTGTTTGAGTTATACATATTACTGAAGGTGTCATCTAAGGAGTTTTGCGGATTTTGTGCTTTTAATGTTCGAATTTTTTCTAACAAGGTTGAGTGGAATCTTTCAACTGGGGAGTTTGATGAAGAATTGTTAACAGTGGTTGTATGAGTTTCGATCTTGTGTAGATTCAAGAATTCTTTGATAACTGAGGAATTGAATTCTTTTCCGTTGTCGAATACAATTTTCTTGGGATGGTTATAGTGTGAGAAATAATGTCTAATTTTGCTTAAAATTGATACGGAGGCTTTGTCTGGAAGTTTGTAGCATTGGACGTATTTTGAAAATGAGTCGACTAATGTTAGGTAATAAGATTTATTACATTGTAGTATGTCTACATGTAAAATATCAAATGGTTTCTGTCCTAATAGCGGACACAACTGAGGTAGTTTGTATGGTTGGCGTTCATATTTGTTTTGTAAACAAATATCACATTTGTTAATAAAATTTGCTATCGTGGTTTGCATTGAGGGCCAGTAAAACTTTTGTTTTAAATGTTTATATGTTTCAATTATGCCGTTGTGATTCATAACATGGTAAGTTTTTGTACATTCTATTTGTTTTTCTTCGCTTTCTATATCTTGTAAAAGTTTTTCGCAGAAATTTGCTTTGACAGTATTGTCTATGTGTGTTCTAAAGAAATTACATATGAAAGGTTGGAAACAATGTGGGGTTTTTATGCCGAATTTTTGGCTTGGTTTTAAAATTGCTTTAAATGCGTCGACAAGACAATCTTGCCAATTTTCAGTAACGTGAACGGAGTATCTATCTTTTTTAAATACTCTTTTGTAAGTGACGTCGTATTTTTCGCTGTTAGGAATAATTATTATTATTATTAGGAATTGATTAGTTGATAAATTTAAGGGTTCTTCTGATATAGGTATGCCATTAATAGGGTCTTCTAATGAAGTGTGTTGTGTTTGAGTTTCATCGAGATTATTTTGAATATTATCGAATGTATCTAAGAATTCGTCTGGGTCAAAGTCGTTAGTATTTGGTGGTTCGGCTATGATTGAAGATTTTGTAAGGGCATTGATTTGTATTCTAGATAGGGCGTCGCTAACTTGATTATCGCGACCTCGGCGATATCTAACTTCGAAGTCGTATTCTTCTAATTTTAATCGCCATCTGGCTAAACGGGATGTAGGATCTTTTATTTTATAAATCCATACTAAAGGATTATGGTCGGTTTCGACTATAAAACGAGTTTCATAAAGGTAAGGTCGGACATTTTTACAAGAATCGATGATAGCGAGTCACGTTCTGTTGTGCTATAATAATTTTGCTCGGCTGTATTTAGAGTGAGAGAATGATAAGCGACGGGATGACCGTGTTGGGTTAACACAGCGCCTAATGCGATGTTGGAAGCGTCGGTTATTAATGTGAATTATTTTGAAAAATCAGGATATTGTAAAACTGGAGAGTTTGAAAGTAACTCTTTGCATTTTTTCTTGTACAACGTGTTAGGGGAGAAGTAATTTTTGCAAAATTTGGGATGAAGCGTCTGTAATATCCGATTAATCCTAAGAAAGATTTTATTTCTTTTATTGTTTTGGGAAGTGGATATTCTCTAATCGCTTTGAGTTTTGCGGGATTTGGTTTGACTCCTTCTGGGGTAACAACGTGGCCTAGGAAGGTGACTTCTTTTGTTAAGAATTCGGATTTGTTAAGTTCGACTTTTAAATTGGTTTCTTGGAATCTTTGGAAAATTTGAGATATGCGGATAAGATGTTCTTGTAATTACTTGAAAAATATGATTACGGCATCCATGTAGACGAAACAAAATTTGTGTAGAAAGGGGCGTAGAATATTGTCCATTAATTTTTGGAAAGTTGCTGGACTGCACTTTAGACCGAAAGGCATTCTAAGAAATTCAAAATGGCCATGGGGTACAGTGAAAGCGGTTCTTTCTATAGAGTCGGGATGGACTTCTATTTGATGGAATATACAAACGCACAATCTCCCAAATCTTTCCACCAGCTACAAGATCTTCAAAGGAATCCAATTTTATTGCACAAAAAAATAAAGAGAAGAAATTAAAATCAGATCAAAATGTCAAACCACACTAAACACTTAAAAAAATGCTAAGATACTGTAAAACTTTATTTGAGAATCCAAACTACCAATACCCTGGAAATATTCAATCATTAAAACACTCCAGCAACTGGTTAATAAGGGGTAACATATTAAAATACATTTCAAATTTTCTTAAAAACAGACAATTTCAAGTTCAATATTCTCAAACAAAAATTCAACAACATGGTATACCACAATTATCAAACTTAAGCACAACTTTGTTCTTAGTAGCAATAAATTCGATATTAACATCAATTGAGAACCCCGTCAAAGCTAGACTGTACGCTGACGACCTAAAGTCGGTCCGCCAGATCTTTGCACATGCATGACATTATTCACGATATATTTTTTATGCTACGTCTCTTTCCTACTCATAGAAACTAAAACTATTAACTTAAACCGCCTGTCCATACACAACACCATGCATTGAACAAAGACAGCCATAGAACAATGATCTCTGATTGATTCGTCTACTGACAATTGACATGACAATTGCAAAAGTTTGTTTTGGCAGAGTTAGTAATATTTTTATAAATTATTTTCTTTTGATTTAAATAATCAATCCTTTTTCATACTTTAAATATACATATTTTTGAACAAACAGTTGTTATAACGACTAACCCTTACCTTCGTGTTTTAATTTATTAAGGTAAGAATTCATGTATTAGCTAATAACGAATATAGTACACTGTTTACCGGGTAGGAAAAGCTTAACATTCCTGGACGACTGTGAAGATTGCTAAGTCGAGGCGCAAGCCGAGACTTAGCAACACAGAGTCCAGGAATGTGGCTTTTCCTACGAGGTAAGCATACTATTTTTCCGCAAATCGTTTAAAATTCGACAGATATTGATTGATTTAAAAAAAACGCAATAATTTTATTCCCAAATAAATGGTGCTTTGAAATTCCCAATAAAATTACTTGGGTTACTATGGAAACGGATTGAGGTTGAATTGTCAAACTTGACGCTTATGTATGTAGAACACTAATAACTGTACGGAAATATCATTTCCTTACAGTAAGGAAATGACATTTCCTTACAGTAATGTATGTCAACATACAACCGGTCAATGAGGACACCAGTTGATAAAAACCGAGCTAAGAAGGCCAAGCAGTTAGTAATAGCGAGTCAGTCAGTAATAGCGGGCCACCGTGACTGGCCGCTCAGGCAGTATTGCCGGCATCGGGTGTCGTGGTTGAAAGTCTAAATACACATAAGGTAACAGATTTCTATATACTAACCTGAGTAATTATAATAGTACAACTGTCAACTCTTCACTATCTTGCTTCTCGTCTCCCGACGCGCCGAATGACTTATTAACAATTGTATCGATTGTATTTGTAACTTCAGGGTAAATTCAATCTAAACTTTGAAAATAAGGCTATTATCGAGCACAAGTTAATTAAATCTAGCCCAAGTACTTTCGCTTAAAATAGCATCTTCAGGGGCATTTCGTCAAAATAAGAACTATCCGGCAAGCGTAGAATGCGGAAACATTAAAAATAACATAAATTATACATAAACACTACACTAAAACGAGGACAAACAGTTTAAAATTACTTCTACGCTACATTCTCTGTCAGTATCTGGATGGATAATGACAGAGAAATGACGAAATGCCCCTGAAGATGCTATTTTAAGCGAAAGTACTTGGGCTAGATTTAATTAACTTGTGCTCGATACTAGCCTTATTTTCAAAGTTCATTTATTCGAGCATTCAACCTCATTTCATTTAAATTCAATATATTGTAGATTCTAAATTGGGTTTTAATGTTCCTTTCGTCCGACTCAGGTAGAGACTAGGAGAGTACAAGATTCTGCTTATGCATATCTCCGGCTTCAAAAGTAAGCCCATGACCTCTGCTCTTTACAGGACCTGAGACCTAGGAGTCCTTACCCCTATCCCGAAAATCCCTTATCTTCTCGTAAATCCACGAAGACGAACCAGTCAGTTCGGACCAGTGGGGCCAGTAAGCCTTGCAGCCGCTCGCAAGGTTAGCATCCTTTGAGGGTCTATAAAGTCTTACAGTGGTGACAGCGGAGGCGACTCTTGTACCACATCTGGTGACAGCCAGAAAGCGTGTGTATTACAAAACCTATGATACCTCTTCGGTTCACAACCCTGCACCATGGATAATATCCATTTCTGCTATCGACATCAGTCTAACAAACTTAAAAAAAAAAACAGAGATATCATCAACCGTGATTAAACAAAAGTTTCATACACTATTAAACAGATACGGCAATACTTACAACGTATACATCGATGCGTCAAAAAATGAGGACAGAGTTTTAGCAGCAATTTATTCGGAAGACTCCTTAGTTAGTTTCAAATTGTCGTCAATTACAACCATCTTTTCAGCTGAATTATTCGCAATTCTAAAAGCACTATCGTTAATACAAAACAAAAACAAAGAAAGATGTATAATAATAACAGATTCTCTAAGTTCATTATCCTCACTAACTCAATTTTACTCTGATAACCCCCTTCTACTTCTTATTAAAAAAGAACTTGAAAACCTTTCAAATAAGAACTTCCAAGTTTACTTTTTATGGGTGCTTTCTCATGTCAGAATTGAAGGTAACGAAGTTGTAGATAAAAGTAACTTATACAAAACGATTTAAAACCATACTTAAAACTAAAAACAATTCAGAAATGGCAACAAACTTAGAACAACACTCCATCAAGGCTATACGAAATCAACAAATATTAACATCTTGTTATGTTATGTGAACCTACCTTAATATTTGTAAACCTACCTTAACATGGGTGACAGGTGAAGGACATTGACAGCGGACAAGAGAAGATAGATGGCTCGTTAGATATAATCATGTGTTAAGTTTAGTTGGTCTTTAATAAAAGATATTAAAAAGAAACTGGTCGTCAATCTTATTAAAAGCCCACAGAGACAACGTAACATGGTGTCAGAAGTAAAAATTCAGGTCAGATTATAGTAACGAGTATTATAATAGTCATACAAAAGTCGAAACATGGTCTAACAGCACGTGGTGATCTGGTTGGTTTTAAAAGAAATTAAATAAAAACGGTCAAAAGGTAAAGTTCAACCATGTCGGAACAAGATTCTATAGAGCAGAATCAACCTGTCGTTGTAAAAATAAAAAGTAACGTAATAGGGAATGAAATCCAACCGTTGTCAATGCAAGGAAATTTGGCACATAACTGGGGAGAATGGAGCATAAATTTCAAAATATTTTTGAGCGCCAGAGGTTTAGAGGAAGAAAACGATGCGAGAAAAGTAGCTTTATTATTGCACTATATTGGTACAGATGCAAGAAATATTTACAAGTCATTTGAGTTTAACATGGATACTGTAACATTTCGAGAAGTTGTAGGGAAATTTGAAAAATACTGTAACCCGAAGAAAAATTTAACAGTAGAAAGACATTATTTTCTTACTAGAGTACAGAAAGATGGTGAAACCATTGAAGATTTCATGACTAGTCTAAAGAATTTGAGTTTAACATGTGAATTAAGAATTTTAAAAGAGAGTTTGGTGTGTGACATGTTCATTATTGGTTTAAATCCTAAATACCATTCAATTAAGCAAAAACTATTGCAAGAAGTAGATCTGAAGACAGAAAAGGTATTACAAATTGCTCAAAATATAATTACAACTTGAATGCAAGCACAACAGTTAAATAAAAATTCAGAAGCAGTGGTATACAAAGTAGAGAAGAATAAAGATGGTCCAGGTCCGAATTTTTCAAATCATTCAAGGTATAGAAATGAAGTCCCAGGTCCAAGTTGGAGAAATGATAGTCAAAGGTACAACATAGATGGTACGAACACAAACAGTCAAAGTCAGGTAACAAGTCAGAATTTTAAATCAAGATATAATGTATATGAAAATCAGAGTAAGAATAGTGAAAATAATCAAGTGGTTACCAGCTACTGTGATAGAAATAGGTCCTTTTCCAAGATCATATGTCGTCAGAACACCTGAAGGTGTACATTATCGTAGGAACAGACAACACATATTAAAGCCTGCCAGTACAATTAGTAGACAAAATAGTGAGGTGATAGTTAAGCATGAAAATAGTACAGCAGCTAGTTCCAATTTGTATGAGGCTCCAAATATGAACAACGATACATCAATTTCAAATCAAAGTTATGCCAATTTAAATGTTAACTTAAATAGGTCACATAGACTAAATGTAAGTAATCAATTTTGTACCAGGAGTGGTCGAATTGTAAATAGACCAAAAAGGTTTTCATTTTCAGAAGAGTAATGCGGCAGTGTAATGTTGCGGGTAGATTTAGGTTGTTGGGATAGTTTAGTTTTTTTGCAAAAAAAGGGGCATGTTATGTTATGTGAACCTACCTTAATATTTGTAAACCTACCTTAACGTGGGTGACAGGTGAAGGACATTGACAGCGGACAAGAGAAGATAGATGGCTCGTTAGATATAATCATGTATTAAGTTTAGTTGGTCTTTAATAAAAGATATTAAAAAGAAACTGGTCGTCAATCTTATTAAAAGCCCACAGAGACAACGTAACACATCTTTGGTAACCAAAAATAAAAGACAGAAGGGAGTAAGTGATAATTACCAGACTCCGTATCGGCCATACATGACTTACTCATGACTATTTATTACATCGCAATAGATCCCAAAAAATATTTTATTATCTTAAAGACTGTCAACTTCTTCAAAAGATCTAAAACATATATTGAAATACACATACATATTATTATTCTTATTATTGTAAACTAATGTAAATACGCTAATTGTATCACCTGTCACATTAATCTAAATACGCTAATAACCCTGCGTGGTTGATGCGCTGTTAAAATAAAAAAAAATCAATAAGAAATATTTTAATTTTGTTTTGCTAAATAAAAATGTATTAATGTGTTAAAGTTCAACTTTTACTGATTTTAACACAACTCCACAAGTTCTTCTAGAATCACATTTCAAGAAACTACGTTTACAATCGAATATTTTACGATCCTACGTTTTATACATTGATCTTAAATTTCTCCGTTATCTTCAATGAGCGGTTTCTATCAAGGTTTTTGTTTAACCTCGTATAGTCGTACACACTAGTATTACATCGTAAAAATACAAATGGATGCTCCAGGTAATGATTAAATTTTGCAGAGTCTCAAGCCAATCCGAAACGTGATCTGAAAATGTAAGAAGTGCCGTATTGATGGGTTATTCTTGTGACACTTGCAGAGACGTGACTTTTTACGGGAGCCACTATACAACAATATCAAAAAGAAACAGAAAAAAACGGATGTCTTTACAGATCGAGACTCGTGACTGCCTTTTGCATGAACGAATTTTGATGGAAGTTCCTTGGCATGTTTAGTAAGGTCACGGTACGATTTTAAAATTGGAGCCTAAAGATTGAACATGACAGCTCCTGTTTACCTGTGTTTACAGTGTACGTTAAACTGCTTAGCTTGGGAGTTTTTTAAAAAAGAAATACAAAACGTACAAAACTAAAAAAGGATTAAGAGAATAAAGTTAAGAGGCAGATATAGGGGCTATTATTTAAAAAATAAACTATATAATATTACTACATCAGTGTTGTAGTCACTTGACAATATGTGTTCAAAATGTTTAATATTAGATAAACTACATAATCTAAATCTTTTGTAAAAGTTGTGTCTTATTTTAAATATTGAGTTTCTTTGGGCCCCAATTACATTAATTTCCTCTACAATATTTTGCCATAGTTCTTGACGGTTATTTATTTTTTTTTATAAACAAGTGACTTTGGGTAGCCCCACAGGTAAAATTCTAGGGAATTTAGTTCGGGACTGCGTGCTGGCCATGAGTATACATTACCTCTACCAATCCACCTTTGAGGATAAATTTAATCTAGATAATTTATAATGTGGTGATGCACCATAATGCATGTACCAAAAGTTACGTCTTAAATTTAGAGGTCTAAAAGAGTTCGAATGGTCCTACAATACAATCCCCAAATATGGCACATCAGATATGTATCGAAATCATGTTATGTTATGTTATGTTTTTGAAATGCATGAGGATTTTCTGTCGCATAGGTATGGCTATTACGCCAGTTAAACATACCCCTTGTAGTAAATGTCATCGGTAAATAAAATTTTATTATAAAACATTGGATCCTCTAAATGCCGCCCTATCATAAACTGACTAAATCGGAGCCTTGCTGGAAAATCCTGTGGTAAAACCTATACAGTTCCTAATATGCACTTAAATCATATTGCGTTTTAAAAGTTACTGGCACAAAAACTTGTATATATGAGTGTTGTAGTTATATATTCGAATGGATTTTTTATAAACATCTTAAAATCTTTTAATGGCAGAACTTTAGTTCCCGTGGTAGAGAATATTCACTCAATTGTTTATTTACATCTAAAATTGAAATTTTCCATTGTCCAATCTAAGAAATTAAGTAATTAGCGGTAGACCAAACATTGGAATTTAAATGAAACATCTTTATTCAGTATCAGAATTTTTGCGATTAAAATTGAGAGGATGTGTGGGAATTGAGATTCAGTACCGACAAAGCTTCCAAATGGAATAGTAGTACTGGTATTCTTCTACCTTCTAAGGGCATTGAGTCCTTTGAATTGCATACTGCTATAAGCATTAAATTTATTGATGCCAATCGGCCCATTCTTAATATCTTACGAATATTTCTGAACTTGCCCTATTTTATTTAGGTCTAACATATATAAGACTGATACACAATAATTAAAATGAGGTATTATTAAATTATATGTAGTAAGCCTAGTTTTAATGTAATTTAATTAATTTTTTTACTACTTTTGTAATAAAGTATAATTTCTTGCTGATTTTTTTGTGTATAGAAACAAAATGATCTTCAAATGAAAGTGCTATCAAGTTGAAATCCTAAGTATTTCATACGTGTTGTTTTTTCAATCTGTTTACCATTTACGGATAAATTAATGTTATTTATATTAATTTTGCTATACTTATATTTACTGGATATATTTAAGGTTATATATACTGGTCATTTTTTACATTGCATTTTCTAGGTAGGCATTACTATAAGATATTTATTTATTTAGCGTATGGCTACATCACAGGTTCATATAAATATAAATATATAAATGATATAAATTACAAACAACAGTAAATATAAAAATATTATTCTACAAACAAACATCTAGATTATAAATATACTCGATTGACTCTTTTGTAGCAGCCAGGAAATCTGAAGGGTTGCCATTATAGGATCTAATCGGGCATTCCTCTACCATGTGTTTTACTGTTTGCCTTTCGGCGCCGCAGTCGCAATTTGGTGATTGTATTTTTCTCCATCTAAAAAGTGAGTCGGAACATCTGCCACAGTTCGTCCTTATTCTATTGAGTGTGGTCCAAATTCGTCTCGGTTGGTTGAAGCCCTCAGGTTTGCTTGTAATACATGGCATGTTCCAGTTAGCTGGTGCAGCGTTATTCTCCCATTGTTCTCTCCACCGTTCAGTTACATTAAAGTTTTGATCTACTAGCCTTTTTGCTGTTTTTAGAGGCGGGTGTCTTGTACGGAGCCTATTTATGTCTCTGGCGGAAGTTCCGACATGGGAGCGGAGCTCAGGATCAGTATTGATTTTTGTAAATTTTCTGACAAGGGCATGTTCCCGGCGGATGGGTGGTGGAGCTATATGACTCAATGGGGTGTAAAGCTAGTTCGCGTCCGTAGTAGAACACTACACGTGCACCCTGGGTAACGCTAAATGAACTAGCACAAAAGGCGCCAGACAATCTTGAATCTCCTGGCAATTCAATCATCACAGAAAATCTTTCCAGAAATGACACTATAAGATATTAACGTATCGTCAGCAAAAAGATAAACAAACTTACAATCAACAAATAGATCAATGTCATCTAAGTAGGGTATAAAAAGTAATGGTCCAAGAACACTTCCCTGAGGTATACGTGATTCAATGTTCAGCTGACATTAAATTGTTGATTTTAACTTTCTGCTTGCGTTTTGATAAACAATTATTAAGTCAGTCAAACACTCCACCCTTAATGCCGTACTTCCACAATGTTGTCAAAAGGATATTTCGGTCTATGGTCTCAAAAGCTCTCTTGAGATCTAAGAAAACTTCTTCTTCTTCTTTTTATTCATCAGTGATTTTTGTTGACTGCTCTGCGAAACAGCTCGTCGGGGGTCATCCCAAACCATTGTCGGAGGTTTTTTAACCACGAGATACGACGGCGTCCCGGTCATCTCCTTCAACGAGTTAAATAATTCGATATTTCTTCGTTCCGATCACGTGCCCGAGGTACCTAAGCTTACGTTGTTTCACTAAATTAAGCATTTTTTTTCTCATGTGCTGTAGGACCTCAACTTTGGTGACATGGTCAATATACGATATTTTTACTATCCTTTTGTAGATCGACATCTCGAAGGCTTCAGTCCGCTTTTCTGTGACTTACGTCAATATCCACGCCTTAAATCCATATAGTAACATCTAAGAATATAGATAGGTACTTCATATTTGTTTTGATCGAATTCAGTTCTAAATTTACTAATTGTCAACTGAAGCGCCGAATCACAAGAGTGTTGCTTTCTAAAATCAGATTGATATATATTTTTTAACATGTTCAATAATTTGATCACATACAACAATTTCATTCATTTTCAATTGGTGGCATGATACTATGAACTAAAGATAAACCCACGCGCACGCGAACAGTCTATTTTTTTTGCACGTGAGACGTCACTTGGCGACAAATATCACCAGAAATGTTCTGTTTTACATGGAGTTGTGTCAGATTTAGTATTGTTTTATCCTTTATCTAGTACGTTGACAAATAAATGTGTAAATTTTTGATAATATATATTTCAGAATAGTATAAAAAACAGCTGAAAATAGACGAAGGTAAACAAATCAAAGAAACAGACAAGTGTAAGTATTTAGGTTTCATAATATCAAACAAAGGAACAACGGAAGAAGATATAAAAAATAGACTAGGACAAACAAGAGACTGCATACGAAAATTGAACCCGGTACTATGGGATAATAACATCAGCATGAAAACAAAGAAAAAAATATATAATACCATGACAAGAAGTATCCTCACTTATGGGTGTGAAAATTGGACAATAAATAAGAAAACCAAAAACAAAATAAGAGAAACAGAGATAAAATTCCTAAGGAGAAGCTGCAAAGTAACAAGAAGAGATAGAATAAATAACATGGAGATTAAGAGGAGAATGGGAATGAACTCCGACATAATAGACTACATCGAACAGAAGAGGTTAAGGTACGGACATGTCAGACATTTCAGAGATGAAGTGGACGAAGCAATGAGAAGAAGAAACCTACTGGAAGAGGGCTGGCTTAACAGGAAAAATTGGAGAAAACGGTTGAGTGAGGGAATACAGGAAAACTGTGGAAATCCTTGTATATATAAATTAAAGATAAACTTTTATCACCAATTGACGACATGCGCATCGACGTACAAAATTCGATTGCGAAGTGGTTTTTTCTTGGAAGTCGTAGTATTATGAATTGGTGGTAATGTATTAATGGGTCTAAATTTTTTAGCTTTCACTGTATTATTGATTTGTTTAAATCGGTACGATTGTGCTAACTTTAAGTTGATTTAGAATTTTACCATTAGACAGGGCAGTGTTGATTAGATTTAATATAACCTCTCCAATTGTTTCAAAAATTTCTTTGAGCATTTTAGCTTTAAATATATAATGGAGTGTTCACTTGTATATCGTAGAGTAAGGACGTATTTCGCCGAGTGCGATAGCAAAAAGTGACCACCGATAAGAACAATTAAAATCTAATTATTAAAAATTCTAGTTATTAAAATAAACAGTAAAGTGGCAGTGGCGTACCAAATTCTGTTTTCTACAATGAACAATTCACATACACGGAACACAAACAATCAGTGTCTATTGTAGTATCAGCAGAAATTGCAGGTAAGCAGCAGGTCCACTATTAACAAACATTTAAGAACATGTACCCAACTCCTCAACAATATTCTCCACTAGAATACACATCCGAACATGCACCAAACCACATATACTGGCAACCCGCAAATACTCCTATATCAAACATTCCACAAAATCAATTCGCTCTTCCACCACAACCACAACAATTTCCCCCACAACCCCAACCAATTTACTACAACCCAAGCAACCCATCTACTGTAGGGCAGACCTCAAACACAAAGCTAAAACTTGCAATTAGTCATTCAGAAAACACGGATATGGAGTCTAGTGAAGACGACGATCAAGAAACCCAAAATAAAAACTCATGGCAAGTAGTCAAAAAACGTAAATTTTCAAAACAAAATAATGATCCCAATTCTCCAAGCTCACCACCAACAAAAATACAAAATCGATACAGTGCTTTATCTAACGCTGAGAGCTCTGAACAGATTGAAACAGAAAAAGCTGACGTTTTTGCTGAACATCTTACAAACGTATTTCAAACAGAGCCGGCAGACCCTGATGAAGAAGTGGAAGAACTAATTAGCGCAGCATGTCAAATGTCCCTCCCAATTAAAAGTTTTACTCCTATAGAAGTTAGGAAAGAAATAAACAAACTCAATTCACGAAAGGCCCCAGGTTATGATTTAATCTCGGCACAAGTACTAAAACAACTTCCTCGTAAGGCCATAACTTTGCTAACAGTTATATTTAACCGCATGCTAAGCTTATCATACTTTCCAAAAATATGGAAATTTGCTGAAGTCATTATGATCCTCAAGCCAGGAAAAGAGCCCAATGAAGTAACATCTTATCGACCTATCAGCCTGCTCCCAACCGTAAGCAAAGTTTTTGAAAGATTGCTACTTCAAAGAATATACGCAGATCATGAATTCCTTACATTACTTCCAAAACATCAGTTTGGTTTTCGGGAAAATCACTCCACTACCCAACAAGTTCATCGAATGATAAATGAAATATCAAAAAGTCTTGAAGAAAAGAAATACTGCAACGCTGTATTTCTAGACATCTCACAAGCGTTTGACAAAGTTTGGCACAGAGGTCTGCTTTACAAAGTAAAAATAGCACTATCCAGTAACTATTTCCTCCTACTTAAATCCTACATATCAAATAGATATTTCTCTGTAAAATTCAAAGACCAACAATCCAACCTCTGTCCTATCAACTCCGGAGTCCCGCAGGGTAGTGTTCTAGGGCCGCTGCTTTTTTCACTCTACACAGCCGATATACCAGAGACCAATAATACTACAATCGCTTCTTTTGCTGACGACGTAGCAATACTAGCCGTAAATGAAGATCCCATACAAGCCTCACAAAACCTGCAACATCATCTGAACATACTCAGTGATTGGTATACAAAATGGAGAACAAAAGTAAATAAAACAAAATCAACTCAAATAACATTTACCAACCGTCACAATATATGCCCACCTGTAAGGATGGAAAATATAAGAATACCAACAGTAACAGACGCTAAATACCTTGGCCTCCATCTTGACCAACGACTCACTTGGAAGAAACATATCCAGACCAAAAGAAAGCAGCTCGACTTAAAATTCCGACAAATGTATTGGCTTCTTGGACGTAAATCAAAACTTAACATCCAAAACAAAATTCTTCTATACAAAGCCATACTCAAACCTATCTGGTTCTACGGACTACACCTATGGGGCTGTGCAAAACCAACGTCGCTGAATATTATCCAAAGATTCCAGTCTAAAGTACTAAGATCGATAGTGGATGCGCCATGGTATGTAAGTAACCAAACACTCCATAATGACTTAAAGGTTCCTTTCATCAGAGAAGAAATTCATCGAGCCACGGAGTCACAAAATGAACGTACCATTCACCACGAAAATGAGCTAGTAAGGGAACTATACAACAATGGACCAGCCACAAGAAGATTACATAGAACCTGGCCTCAAGACCTTCTTTAGAACTAAACCAAAGTAGAATAAGGTGAGACATCATTGGATGTCTCCCCTTCACGCGCAAAACCTGTAATCACATTTACTTAATACTCTTTTTTTGATGTAGATTGTAAATAAACATAATTATAAAAAAAAAAAAAAAAAAATATAATGAACAGAGCATTTATTTTCTAATTTATTAACGTACATACGTAATTCTAGTAAAATTTCAACTAAGATTGCAACAAATTTATTTTATAATCTTAACTAGTTATAATCAAATACATAAATGCATACATTTAAAAATATCGAAACTCAGGTGACTAGCCTTGGTCTGCGGCGACTCTTTACTTTTTTACTTTCTTTCTGACCTCAGTGTCCCCTCTTCTCCTAGAGATCTCTAAACCCACTTCTCAAAGCTTACCGTTGTGTCCTTCAAAACATTTAAGATCCCGGTTTGCATAGTGAACTTTCCTAAATCTGAAATTCTTCATCTAATTTAAATTCCAAGATGAAACTTCCCCTTGGGTTAATTTTTATGTTTTTTTAAACTAGTACCCATTTTCTGGGCCCAATTTCTTTTTATTCAGATTTAATTCTTTACACCTCGTCGAAGTAAAGAGAATGTAATTTTGTTTCCATCGTCCAACTAATTCGAATCATTTTAGTAAGGAAATAATTTAGGTTTCAAATGCGAGTATTTGGTATAATATGTAGAGACATCCTGTATACAGCTTAAAAGTTTCCAGTTGACTCACTCCTATTTTTATTGTCACAATTGCTGGATATATTGATAGTGGATATTTTAGATAGGGCATTTTTGTTTGTGTAAAACTTTGAACGATTTGTTTTGAACTGTGTCGAGCTATCCGGGAGTTTTTCTTAGCGAACTTCGGAAGTTGCCTGTCGAAGTTAGGAGTTATACGGGCAGACGAATCTCTGTTGGTGGAATCTACTGATGGCAAATATTTGCTTACAACTTGGAATTGCGTCCCTTGAGTGAAACAGGGAATAGGATGCTATTTGAATATCTAACGGCTGATCAAATATTAATTTTATAACAAAATAAATGATACATTGCACCGCTATATCCTAAATATGCATGTGGTTTTATGAAAATATTGCGTCTTTGATGTCTTTATTGGCATTCCTGATCCAACATTATCAATATTTTTTTATATCGACATTTATATTAAAAAAAATCACTTTAAAAAGAAAATAAGGAACCGCAGGTATACTTTTTGTAAAGGATTTATTTATCAAACAATTTTACCCAAAAAAAAGTTAGTTATATCGATTTATTTTATTTATTTTTTATTTTTTATTAAAACACCACCTCTATTTCTAGACCAGGGAACTAACGGTTTCCCATATATCATTCGTTGATACAGATCTCTAACAACTAATTTTGATAAATTTGTTGATAACAATATACAGGGTGATTGATTAGTGTGAGGAAGCTCAGTAGACCTGTTATAGTAAAAATTACTAAAAAAAGTTATTAACAAAAATTGTAGGCAGCTTTAAACTCCACATTTTAAAATTAGTTACAATCTTACAGGGTGTTCCATAAGATGGTGGCAGACCAAACTTATGTTTTTTTAAATGGAACACCCTGTATAATTAAAAAGGATTGTAGGAACATTGATCTATTGCAACCATAGTTTTTTAATAATTGTTAAAAACTATAAAACATATTCATTTTCATAATATTCGTTAAATCAAATACAGGGTAAGTCAAAATGCAAGTACATTATTTTCTTGGTAATTTTAAATAGAACACCCTGTATTTTATATCACTCTCGAAAAGAACTAATATTTTATATCATATTTTATAAAGTACTCCCTATACCTAAAGTTATTAGTTTTAAAGATATTTTTATTTTTCCATCAAAGTATTAATTTGGTAGATATTTTAACGTTTACCAATAATTATTGTGAGTTGGCCATGATTGATTTGTCAGAAACTGACAGTTTGACATTAATATTTAATAACTCAGTATTGGGGTACACCGTAAATTAGCAACAATTATTATTTAGTAATTCAGTAATTGATTCAATTTAAATTAGCAATAATGAATTTTACTACTGATGAAATGGTAGATATGATCTGGATATTGGTGGAATGCAATAAAAATTCATTACTATCAGCTAGAATTTATCAAGAACGGTTTCCAGATAGGCGACAATCTAGACAAGATACATCTGAAAAATTGAAAGATCGATTTAACCGCACTGGTTCAGTGAATTATGAAAGACATGAACGAACAAAAACTAGTGTAACAGAGGAAAACGAAATGAGTGTGTTGATGGCGGTTACAGAAAACCCACACACAAGCATAAGGACTATTTCCAATGAACAAGAACTTAGTTACTACTCTGTTCAAAACATTCTATCTAAAAACAAGATGCACCCTTATCATATTCAAAAGCACCAAGAATTAATTAATGATGATTTTCAGAAACGAATAGTATTTTGTGAATGGGCCTTAGAAAAAATTAATGGGCAGAGAGATTTTTTTGATTATGTCCTATTTGGTGATGAAGCTACATTCCATCGAAACGGTTCTTTTAATAGGCATAACTTTCACTACTACTCAACAAGTAATCCATACCACATAGTAACACATAGCCAAACAAGATGGTCTCTAAATGTGTGGGGAGGTATCGTCGGTAACCATGTAGTAGGATCATATTTTTTTGAAGATAATTTAAAAGGTGAGATTTATTTAGATTTTATCGTAAATCAGTTACCGATATTATTAGAAGAGGTTCCGCTTAATATACGTGAAAAAATGTGGTTTCTACATGACGATGCTCATGCGCACCACAACGAATTAGTACGTGGTGAGCTTAATAATCAGTTTGGGGAAAGATGGATCGGAAGGGATGGACCGGTAAGGTGGCCCCCAAAGTTACCAGAATTCAATAAAACGGACTCATTTTTTTGGGGTTACGTTAAGAACGAAGTATATAAAATACGCCCAACAACAAGGGATGGTATGAAAAATAGAATCCGAATTGAATTTCAAAATATTTCTTTACAAATGCTTAGTAATGTAACTAACTCTTTCAATCACCGTTTTGAGGCATGCATAGATGTTTTGGTAGGTTATTTTGAACACCTTACTTAAGTAAGATAAGTTAAACTTACTGTTGTTTTTAATTTTTCTATGTGTTGTTATATTTTTTTTTATTTTCCGTCGGTTATTTTTTATAAATTTTATTTTAAATAAATTGTTTACTTTTCTGTGTCCTTATTTCGTTACTAAATTATTAAACAATAATGTCAAAATGGAAGTGTTCAAACAAATTGATCCTGAATCAAGAAAAAGAGGTCTCAAAATAAACGAAGCAAAAACGAAGTATATGACAGTCAAAAGAATAACTAACAATGAAAATAATATCACAAGAGACAACTATACTATCGAACGAGTGGATGCCTTTACATATCTCGGCACAGAAATCAATCAGAAGAACTCCGTAAGTAGCGAAATTAATGCACATATTTGCAGCGGGAATAGTACAGACTATGCTAATAAAAGATTGATGACATTAGACAAAAAAAAACCAAAATGACTATCTACAGAACACTGATTAGACCCGTAGTAACCTATGGATGTGAAACTTGGGTAATGACGAAAAAAGATGAAGTCCAACTCAGGACATTCGAGAGAAAAATACTGAGGAAAGTATATGGCCCGGTACAAGAGGAAGATGGCACATGGAGAATCAGGAGAAACGACGAGGTTAATGAGTTAAGTGGAGGTTATAACTAGACTTTGGCTAACATATTGTGCATATTTTATGCAAATATTTCATATTTTGGCATATTTGTATAAAAGTTTGCATAAAGTGCATAAAAGTTCAGATTTTTATACTGTATTTGAAAATTTTTAAACATACCAATTTATTTTAATTCTTCTATAAAATTTTGTAGTCATTTTAATCAAGAAATGATCTAAGTACGTAATCTCTACAGGTACAAAACATTTACAATTTCAAAGAAGATCAATTTAAGTAGCCCTCAACATTCTTAGAAAGTCTCGGTCACTGAAGCACTCAGTTATTGGATAATCGCTAAGGGGTCGCTCATTTGCATTTTATGATCTAATCCCCAAATCTATCTACAATTTATTGTATCTTAACAGCAGGTGAACGGCTAATAGTTTTGTTCCTAATTTAGGGATTTTCCAAAATCTCCCAGTTTATTGAATTAGGCACCTAAACATTTCTAATTTGATACTCAGATTTGTAAATCATTTTTGTTTTGATATTCAAAGCGTAAACACTCGTTGTGCGTAAAAAAAAGGAAGATTGTGATTTTATAATGCCTAACGCAACCAGTGCTTCAACTTGGAATAAACCTTATAAAGAGCTGTCTATGGATCTGGGAAAAATCTACTGTTCAGTCTGTGGCAAAATTGTAAGTATCTAATATTTTCTATTAAATATCTAATATTTCATACATACAGGGTGTTTCCAAATGACACAACGTTTGACAGTACATACTTCTCGAAAATTTGAACAAAACGATATAGTTAATTAGGGGTCAAAATTATTTACTTTTCGAGATACAGGGTGTTAAAATTAAAAAAAAATTAAATTCTTTTAGTTAATAACAACAATAACTTTAAAACCAATAAACGTATTTACTTGAAATTTAGTACTCGTAGGTTGTTTTTAAATGAAAAATAGCTTCCTTTAGTGAGAAAAAATTGTCCATGGTACAATACAATGGTGTGTATTTAGAAAAAATTTTCACCTTTACTTTTTTTTATGAAGTCAGCTATTCTAAAACACAATTATTTTTACTGTAATTGAATTAACAAAAAAAAACTTTTGTTGACTTTTAAAATAAGTTATATGATGTACTAATGGTTAGTAACAAAAACTAATTTGTGGATTAATACTGCATTTAAAACACTTAGCGAGTGTTTTTTTTTCCAAACCAGTTATTTGATTAACCAAAAACACCTTGTATATTTTTATATTTTGAAGGCTGGGTTAAAATAAAGGTTTTTATTTTTATTTATAGAAAGCATGTCAAAAAAATATTGCAAACTTAATGTTCCAAGTGATCGGTATCTAAGAAGAAATAATGTGAACGGGCTATACTCGTCAGTGTTAATTAATATTAAGGAAGAAATTGCAGATAATTATTTTTACATATCTGTAGACGAAACCACTGATTCCTCAGGAAAGTATATTGCTCATTTATTGATTGGTGTTCTTGAATAAGATACCTTACCAAAATCTCATCTTATTTCATGCCAGCAACTTCAGAAAACAAATGCTTTAACAATTTCGCGTTTTATACAAGAAACATTAGCAACTTTTTTTCTTCCGACAACTATTCCTTCTAATAAATTACTGCTTATTTTATCGGATGCTGCTCCTTATATGGTGAAAGCAGGACAAAATTTAAGAATATTTTTCCTAGATTTAATACATGTTACTTGTGTAGCGCATGGATTAAACAGAGTTGCAGAGGAAATACGAAAAAAGTTTCCTCTTGTAAATACCATGATATCCAGTGTCAAAAAAGTATTTCTTAAATCTCCTATAAGAATTCAACTTTATAAAGAAATGCTACCTAACATTCCTCTTCCACCACAACCTATTTTAACGCGATGGGGAACATGGTTAGAAGCAGCTAATTTTTATGCAGATCATTTTGTTAAAATAAAGAACATAATTGATACGTTAACAGATGAAAGTTCCCAATCTCTTTTGGATTCTAAACAAACTTTTCAGAGTAACTTGCTTCAACAAGAACTTTCATTTATAAAATCAAATTTTAGTTTTGTTCAAAAAACAATTACTCAGTTAGAATCACCAAAACTGTCATTGTTCGAAAGTACAGCATTAATAAAAGAATTTGCGTCATGTTGTCGGAACGTTAGAGGTAATATTGGAAAAGATATTTTAAAAAAATTTGAAGCTACTATGGAAAAAAATAAAGGTTACCATATTCTTTCTGAAGTAGTCAGTGTTCTAGCTGGAAATATTTCGGAAACAATTAATTTAGAACCAAATGTTTTGGTTAGTTTGAAAAATGCTCCCGTTACATCAGTTGATGTTGAACGAAGTTTTTCCATATATAAATATATGTACTCAGACAAAAGCCACAAGTTTTTGTTAGAAAATTTTGAACACCACTTGGTTATTTATTGTTACCATAATTCTAAATAAGTTTATTCATACTTAAAAATGATGTAGTTACTTAAAATAAATGTAAATCTTAATAAATAGTAGGAAATATTTAGTTATGTACACTTTTTTTTTTAAATAAAATTGTTACTATTTTACGATTTTTTTATTTATTTGTATGCATATTTTGTAAAATATTTGCATATTTTCGGGTAAACACGTGCGACGTGCATATTTATGCGCATATTTTCTACATTTTTATTTGCATATTTGCCGAAGTCTAGTTATGACGTTGTAAGATTTGTGAAAAGTCAAAGACTGTCATGGCTGGGACATATGCAGAGACAAAACGATGCAAAAACAACAAAGAAAATGTTACAATGGAAGCCCATAGAAAGGCGAAAAAAAGGAAGGCCCAGAACGAGATGGTTGGATGACGTGGAAGACGACCTAAAAACAATGAACATAAGACAATGGATTTAAAAACATTGTAAAATGTTTTTAAAACTCGATACTAAAATTAAATAGAGAGCTATGTAAATTTCAAAAAGTCCTTTAGACATTTTAATCTGAAAACGAAAAGTACCAGCACTACATTTAATTCGATTAAATACAAACATCGACCACTGTTTAGTTTTTATGCACAATTTTATTTCATCTACAAAATACTTAGCTGGAAGTTTGGAACGCCTCAACTTTTACCATTCATCTAAATTTGTAAAAGTAAAGCAAAAATGCATTTTAATGCACTTGCATAGCGGCAACCGCGGTCTAACGACACGCAAATATAAGATCCTAATGGCTTCGCTGCCGTATTATTAAAAGGTTTTATAGGTAAATAGTCGCTGTTTATTTTAGTTTTATTCCCTTTTCACAAAAATTCTATAAAAAATAACAAAGTCGCTTAAACAATAAGCGAATAGTTTGTGTATGTTTTATTGCTGTGAAGTGAAAAAGTATCTTACCAACATTACCAACCTAGTTACAAATGTGTAATGTAATAATCAGTAAATGTTCAAATCAAAGTGATCTTAATTTTATTGAATACATATTCGGCGCTATGAAAAATAAAAACAGAATATTTTGAAGAATCATTGGTTTCTGACGAAGTAGATTTGCAGGTTCTATGCCTGAAATCTAAGTATACCTAAAAAAGGTCTTTTTATGTCACAGTAGTCAGTAAAACTCTGGTAGATTTTCTAATCCTGCTCAGCATAAATACAGTTTAGTGCTAATTCCTTAACTAGGTTCTTTCCTTATACAAAGATATTTCGATTACTTTACATTTTAAATAATAGGTTACAGTAACGTTGAGAGACTTTTTGTGTTTCAATAGTCTTAAGATTATTAGGATCTTCAAGTTCTTTCTCTCTTTCGTTATTCGGTGAAGCTCATTTGCAAAATCCTGAGCTCACTGCTAAACCCTGATAATATTTTAAAATCTATAAGTTAGATGGGCAAGATATTTTTAATACATCGTCAGTTTTTTCCGCTCTTCTGATGACACTATCAAGGTTAAAATCCAAGACACAAATTCAACTATGATTAAGATGGGGATGGATGGATGGATGAATCTTGAAACATCAGTGAAATATCTAATCGAATAGGTACTCTTACCAACAAATTGTCTAGTACAAACGAAAAAGTATGTATTGAAGAAAAATATATTTTACGCCACCTAAGGTACCCAAACCACGTCCCACAACATTTCGAATTAACAGAGAAAAATCCAAAAATTACAAAAGATAAATGCCAATATGTAGTTATTACCAACTTAACCCCAATTTACACCCCTATACCAATTGTTCACTTTATTAAAGAGAAGCTGGGTCTTCTTCTTCTTACGGTGCCTTTCCGTTCCGGATGTGGGCGATCAACATGGCTATTATAACTTTGCTTGCTGCTATTCTGAATAGTCCGGTTGTCGATGTATTAAACCACTTTCTCAGGTTTTGAAGCCAAGATATTCTTCTTCTCCCTAGTCCTCTATTTCCCTGAAGAATGAGTTGCAACAAGCCGTATCTCTGTTTATTCCTCAAAACATGGCCAAGATATTCTAGTTTGCGCTCTTTGATGGTGTTAATAATCTCGCATTGCTTGCCTATTCTACGTAGGACCTCAACATTAGTCACACGATCCACCCATGCAATTCGTAAGATACGTTTGTAACACCACATCTCGAATGCCTCGAGTTTTCTTAAGGAAGCTTCGGAAAGTGTCTAGGCCTCTACTCCGTATAATAAGGTAGAAAATACATAGTATCTAATTAGAGAGATTTTGGTAACAACTGGTAAATCATGACTTCTGAAAAGAGACTTTATCCAAACTGCGTCCATAATACTTGTTCTTCGCATTTTTTATATATTCTGCCGTGTATCACTCTCAAGAACGTTTTAAGTAAGTGGCTCATTAGGCTAATTGTTCTGTAGTCTTCGCATGTCTTGGCATTTACTTTTTTTGATATGGTCACGAAGGTCGACTTTAACCAGCTTTGGGGTATTTTTCCAGTTACGTATATGTTGTTGAATATAGTTGTTATCCATTTTATTCCCTGTTTATCCATAAGTTTAGGGATTTTGCACAAAACTCGTCAGGCCCTACCGCTTTACCAACTTTAGTTCTTTTAATAGCTAACGTGACTTCTTTAATGGTAATAGGGGGTCCTGTTTGGCATTCAGTGTCTTCAATGATAGTCTGCCTTTCATCTGCAAAAGTTACTTCTACATAATTCTTCCAAGTGTCCAGTTTTTCTTCCACGGTTAACAGTTGTTTGCCTTGGTTATCTGGCAAACACCCAACTCTTCTAGGTTTATATAAGCCTGCAGCTTCTTTAACTTTTTTGTGCATATTAAATGTATCGTGTTTATGTTGCAATTGCTGTATTTCCGAACACTGTTTTCTTATATGTGTATGCTTAGCTATTCTAATAGCTTTTTTGATCTTTTTATCGATTTTTTTTGTATAATGACATGTATTGATCTTTGAACTTTCGCCTCTCTTCCATCATATCTAGAATCTCATTTGTCATCCACGATTTCTTCTTAATTTTTGGTGGTTTGAGAAATTTCTCTCGTGTGTCTTTTAAAACTGTATGTAACTTTTCTAGCTCCTGGTCCATTACATCCGATTGAATAACGGTATTTAAATTGTTCTGTATATACCGTTTTACACTATGTTCTGTGTGTTGGTCCTTTAATAGCTTGATGTCGAATTTTGGATTGATACTACGTCTAACCTTCTTTAGCCTGAGCCTAATTTTGCCAATCAGTGGGTTATGGTCTGATTTGATATCAGCTCCTGGGTATGTCGTGACTGACATTATGCTGTTCCGGAAACTTTTATTAATCAGAATGTAATCTATTTGATTTCTCACTATGCGGCCTGGAGTATCTTGAGGTGATTTCCATGTGGATAATCTTCTGTGTGGGAGTTTGAAGTAAGTGTTAGTAATCACAAACTCTTCTTCTGCTACAAATTCACCCAGTCGGTCTCCTCTCTCATTTCTTTCTCCAAGTCCAAATTGTCATATGAATTCTCCCGATTGTCCCCTACCAATTTTGGCATTTAGATCACCCATAATCAAAGTTAAATCCTTTCTGGGGAGGCGTTTTAAGATGTTCGTTAGTTCGTTATAAAATGCTTCAATTATCTCGTCCGGTTTGTCAGCTGTAGGGGCATATACCTGGATAATGGTAGATGTAATTGGGTAGGTATTAAGTTGAAGGAGGAGTATTCTTTCCGATATAGGTACAAAGTTTTTAACATGTCAGGCAGTTTCTTGATTTAAGATTATACTTACCCCATTTTCGTGTCTTCCATTAGGGTTACCTGAGTAATAAATATGATGATCAATAATTTTACATTGCCCAGAGTTCGGCCATCTCATCTCACTTATTCCCATTATGTCTTTTGATAGTCTATCCATCTCCTTGATTGAATTATGAGTCTTGCCTGCCTTATATAATGTTTTAACATTCCATGTGCAGATCGTGAGGTTTATCTTTCCATTATAATGGCAAGGATTTCTTCTGCTGGCGACCGAGAAAGCCTTGCCGTCTTGTGATTGTCCTTCTCTGCCGGATCTTGGTATCCGAATTCTATTATGAGTAATATAGTTTCTATGATTTGTCGTAGTCATGTTAATTGTACTAGGGGTACTCTCCGGGTTTTTAATGCAATGGTTCCTAGTTGCCTTCTGCATCTTTATGCCGTTCACCGTTACTTTGTTAATAGGTTCATTCGCCTTCGAGACCGATTTACCAATCTCAGGACAAAAAGGTGCCCTTCCACTTATCAGCTTATCCGCCCGAAGCCGTTGGCCAATAAGTGGGGGGGATTGCTTATGCCGGCAATCTCTCGGACGTCAGAGCCTCGTTTGTTATCTGACAGGATGCACCGAATGGCCAGGATCAGACCATTACACGGGCAGGTGAGGTTGACATTTGGATAGGAGAGGCTATATGTTGCGCATCTCTACCCCTTACATCCCAAGCTGGGTATCAAGCAATATATTTAATGGTAGGCCCTCCTTTATGATACTAACACAGCGAGTGGTTCCTCATTCAAATTGAGCATAAGATCTAAAACCTCTATCGATCTATTGTTTAATTTAAGAAAATTTGGCCACCTAGTGATCAGTGAATCAAGATGTCACCGCCAACTATCATTGGGGGTGACATCTTGATTTTATTGTCTGTTATTTTTCGGAATACAGGTTTTGGTGGTGTAAGAGACGTATCCATTTTTGGTTTTTTGTAATTTTTTTCTTTTACATCAATCTATTCCGTCTCCTTGGATAATTTCTCGTCGTCTATAGAGCATTCTGCTTCGTTTATTGGTTCTTCTTCTCTTTATTTGGTCTGGTTGACTTTTGTTGCCAAGTCTGTAAATTGTGTCTGCTACTGTACTATTTTTCTTTGTATAACAGCACGTGGGCGTTCCTAAAAAATCCATTAACTAACAAAAGTAAAGTTTTGAGAAAAACGCATTTAAAGATTTCTATACTTTTAAAAATCAGGAACACTGGTTGGTCAAGTTCTGGTACCTGGATATGATTTGAAAGTATGATAAACACACGTAGTGTGCATATTCATGTAAAAATAATATGAAAACCAATATTTTATTGATGAAAAGTCTGAAAAAAAAAATGGTTGATTGTCTCTGTCATTGAATGCACCTATTTAATATAACGGTTGAAACATTTATATGTATAAATTAATATTTATGGGGTAAAACCTTTTATAATAAAAGACAAAAAAGTCTTTGTGTCACTTCAGAATTTTTTTTGTAATAATTATTATTCTATTTAAGGTAAACAGATCGATACGTTAAACAAATTAAATGTATGCTTCTCAAATTTCACGTTTACCAAAGCTTCCACTCTCGCTTTAATCAACCAGATAATGCTCGCAGTATAAAGAATTAGAAATTCAGTAAATGGATCATAGAGTTCCATTTAAGGATTAATAATTTATCAACATCTTGTTATCAATACCGTGAATAAAGCATAAGACAAAGTGCTGAGAAATGAATCGCAAATGACCGTGAGAACGGCTGCTTGGTTTCAAGCACTCTTTTTTTATCCCCAGATAGGCTTTAATTAGAAGGTAAAAGCACTTTACGTTAAATGTGCAGAAAGGATTTTGATTATTTCCACCGCTTTAAATATAAAATTGTTCTGGTAAGTGGTAGAAAAATAAAAAAATATTAGATTAAATGCAATACAGTTATTTAGGTAATATTTATTACAAATATTTATTACATTTATTTTAAATCAATATGATATCCACTATACGCTAAAAAAACATAGATAAAGAATATACTAAGTGGGCTTTATAAATAAATAAATTAATTATTAGTTATCAATTAACTAGGAGGCACTCAAACTAAAAATAATAACAGTTATAAATATAGCGGTGTAAGAATTACAAGGTAGAGTTCCCTTTTGGTAGTCGTTATGTTTATACATACTAACTCAACATATTCGCTGCATTCCCCGTTGTCGTTTAATATTAGGGTTTGGCTATTTGTTTATTTTGTACTTCGTTAGAGGCATGCTTTAGGTCAATATAGAAAATTTACCCTATGGTATGTCGATTATCATCCATAGTGCACTATAATATCTTTTATGTCGTTATACGTTCATAAATAATAAAGTTAATGTGTAGTGCCCCTTTGACAATCGCCATGTTTGCTTTTTCTGTATTAATAGTAGTCCTTATATCGGTATATTAGTGTATATTTTATTTGTTATTTCACATCTTAGGATTTGGCTAGTTGTTTATTTTGTACTCAGTCAATAAATCAGTCTTCAGCCTTCTTGAAGTCAATAAATTAATATTTATTTAGCGTATGGCTACATCACAGGTTTATATATATATATATATATATATATATATATATATAATATATATATATATATACATGTATAAATTATATAAATTACAAACAACAGTAAATACAAAAATATTATTCTACAAAAAAAACATCTAGATTATAAATATATTCGATTGACTCTTTTGTAGCAGCCAGAAAATCCGAAGGGTTGCCGTTATAGGATCTAATCGGGCATTCCTCTACCATGTGTTTTACTGTTTGCCCATGACTGCAGCGCCGCAGTCGCAATTTGGTGATTGTATTTTTCCCCATATTAAAAGTGAGTCGGAACATCTGATACAGTTCGTCCTTATTCTATTGAGTGTGGTCCAAATTCGTCTCGGTTGGTTGAAGCCCTCAGGTTTGCTTGTAATACATGGCATGTTTCAGGTAGCTGGTGCAGCGTTATTCTCCCATTGTTCTCTCCACCGTTCAGTTACATTAAAGTTTTGATCTACTAGCTTTTTGCTGTTTTTAGAGGCGGGTGTCTTGAACGGAGCCTATATATGTCTCTGGCGGAAGTTCCGACATGGGAGCGGAGCTCAGGATCAGTATTTATTTTTGTAAATTCTCTGACAAGTGCATGTTCCCGGCGGATGGGCGGTGGAGCTATATGACTCAAAGCTGGTAACCAGTAAGTGGGCGTGGCCTTGATTGTGCCCGATATAGTTCGCATGACTTGGTTGAATTAAACATCAACACGGTTAGTATGTGTACTGTTTATCTATACTGGTGCACAGTATTTCGGTACGGGGTATACCAGTCTTAATGCTGTCGATCTAAGTGTGGGTGCTGAGGAGCCCCATGCAGTGCCGCAGAGCTTTTGCAGGATGTTGTTACGAGTTCGGAGTTTTGCAGCAGTCTTAGTAAGATGCTCTTTAAAGTTTAGCGTTCTGTCGAGTGTAACACCTAAGTATTTTAGTAATACCTTATTATAGTTAAGGAGTCTATCCCCAAAATTAATTTGAGGTTGATGGATGGCCATCTTTATGTATAAATGGAAGCAGGACACTTCTGTCTTAGTTGGATTGGGTTGCAATCTTCATTTGCGGAAATAATTCCCTAGGGCATTTAAATGGTTTGTTAGAATGCGTTCAGTGACCTCGAATTCTTTATAACTTGCGGCAAGCGTCCAGTCGTCTAATAAATTAGTAAATCTATTTTCTGTAACAATAAAACACTGAAAACTTTGTTTTCAAACTTACACAAAATTTATTTTAACTATTATCACTACAGCTGTTTCGGCTGATAGCTTTGCTCAAGTGATCTATTTTTGGCTTGGGTTTACAAGTTGGTCATTCAGAATTATATCTGTGTTTTTTAATTTGTTGATTTCCATAGATTCTAACAAAGATAGCTTAAGGCCTTTATTTTGAATGTGAAGAATTTTAAATTTGTCATTAAAAGAATGATTATGATCTAGAAGGTGAAGTGCGTATGTCGAATCTGTTTTTCTATTCTTGAAAGCCCTTTTATGTTCTGCTATTCGTTTCTCAAAGTTTCTACCAGTTTGACCGATGTAAGTTTTTGGGCAGTCGCCACATTGAAGTTTATACACACCACTATTTAAGTGTTTTTTATTTGGCTCTTGTTATTTTTAATATATTTACCTAGGTTGTTATTTGTTCGAAAAGCTGGTGTTATTCCTTTCTTCTTTATGTGTTTGGCAATTTTTGTTGTTATTTTTCCTGTATATGTAATCGAGCAGAAGGTACTGGGTTTTTTCTCTGGTGGTGGAAATACTATTGTCAGGGCTTTCTTGTGTAGTTTTTGATTTAACATTTTATTAATTGTTTGTTCGTTAATAAAATTGTTTGTTAATAAAATGTTAAATCAAAAACTACACAAGAAAGCCCTGAAAATAGTATTTCCACCACCAGAGAAAAAACCCAGTACCTTCTGCTCGATTACATATACAGGCAAAATAACAACAAAAATTGCCAAACATAAAAAAGAAAGGAATAACACCAGCTTTCCGAACAAATAACAACCTAGGTAAATATATTAAAAATAACAAGAGCCAAAATAAAAAACACTTAAATAGTGGTGTGTATAAACTTCAATGTGGCGACTGCCCAAAAACTTACATCGGTCAAACTGGTAGAAACTTTGAGAAACGAATAGCAGAACATAAAAAGGCTTTCAAGAATAGAAAAACAGATTCGACATACGCACTTCACCTTCTAGATCCTAATTATTCTTTTAATGACAAATTAAAAATTCTTCACATTCAAAATAAAGGCCTTAAGCTATCTTTGTTAGAATCTATGGAAATCAACAAATTAAAAAAAACAGATATAATTCTGAATGACCAACTTGAGACAAACAGTTCTCCCCTCCTCAACCTATTTCATTAGAGACTATAAATTTGTAAACCCAAGCCTAAAATAGATCACTTGAGAAAGGCTATCAGCCGAAACCGCTGTAGTGATAATAGTTAAAATAAATTTTGTGGAAGTTTGAAAACAAAGTTTTCAGTGTTTTATTGTTACATAAAATGAATTTCCATCAAGTAACGGTCGAATCCATCAATTAAATCTATTTTCATTCATAATGCTTTATGATCGATATGTCGTATGTCTCGTATGTCTCTATACGTTCATTAATAATGAAGATACTGTGTAAGGACTTTTTACTAGAAACCATGTTTGTTTTTGAATGAAACGATAGAGGAGATCGCCAAATAGAATTTTGCAAAAAGTATAATGTTATAGCCGCAAATACATTTATTAAATTACCTAAGCGACGCCTTTATACATGGAAATTGCGAGCTGACAAAGACAACAAAATTGTCAAAAATCAAATTGACTACATTATAATAAAACACAGATATCGAAACTCAATTCAGGCAGTAAAGACATATCCAGGAGCAGACGAATCCTCTGATCACAGTCTTCTAATTGCTAGGTTTCAACTTTAACTAAAAAAGACGCAGAAAACCACAACAACAATAAACTTAAGATACAGAAACTAAAGTTAAAAAAACAAAAGAAAATCCAAAACACGAAATCAACACAAATCTAGATAGAAACCCAAGAAAT
This sequence comes from Diabrotica balteata, assembly GCA_918026665.1. Taxonomy (NCBI): domain Eukaryota; kingdom Metazoa; phylum Arthropoda; class Insecta; order Coleoptera; family Chrysomelidae; genus Diabrotica; species Diabrotica balteata. The sequence continues at coordinate 154,290,758 of OU898277.1, forward strand.
AATTGCAACGTAGAGCAGCAGTGGCAATTCTTCAAAACCTCTAAATTGGAGCCAAGTTAGAAAGTACTAACAACAACCAAATGTAAGAAAAAAGAGTGGACGGCCGAGGAAATTCTAGAGATGATCAATGAAAGAAGAAAAAACAAAACAATCAATACGATCCGCTATAAACAGGTTCAAAACCAAATAAGAAGAAAAATTAGGGAGGCTAAAGAAACCTACTTCTCTAAAAAAAAGAGCAGCTGTCAACAAAGTTGTATGGACCAACGTGATTGCCAACATGTACAGAGGATAGGCACCAAAAGAAGAAAATACGTTACTCCACTATTAACTCTGCGTTGAGTTTGATTACCTTCCCTTCCCCTTCCCTACCCATTGAAAAAAAAAACGTTTTTTTTTAAATCTGTGATTTGTAGAAAGTAAATAATTATGTCTAACCGTTGAATTATAATATTTTGTTTATTTTTATCTATGATAATAAATAACCATCTAAAGTAAGGAAGGCTTATTTCATGGCATATCTTAATAACATTTTTTTTGATGGCGCTTTGTATTTATGCTTATCACTAGAAAGGAAAATAAAAAATTAATTAGTCATTTCCGATCAAAAGTTGGTATCAGATTACAAATCTTGTACTTGATAAACCGCTTTCAATTGAGCGTCTCGCTGATCAGCATTCAATAAAACAACCATCGCATCAAAGGACGATCGCAGCGTTCGCATCCATCTAATACAGTGACAAGCACTCGTAAAATATTTTAATTTAAAGTTGAATGTTTAAAACAGTTGCCAGTTTGCTTTTACTTCGTCAGAGGAGGCTTTCACGAACAAGCAACTTTGATCGCGCAAATTCAAAGTGAAATTTCAATTTAAAATTGAGAGTGAACGCCAAAGACGCCATTGAGCGGTTTCATTTTGTCTATAACATCAGTGAAGTTCCGGTGCATGGGAACCGAGGGAAAACTCTATTTAATTTCCTTATGCCTCAGAAATACTCATAATTGCAAATTCATCAAAGAAACTCGTTGCTATAAAAACTATAATGAGTTGGAAAAATTTATTAATTATACAAATATAAGAGGTTTGTTTAACTGAAATGAATTTTTAATTAAACTGTTTTTATTAGAATACACTCTGTGCATATGTACCCATGTTTGTTTATTTAACAGTGCTGCATCAACTATCGGTATTTTTAATTAGAAGATACTTCTATAAAGCAATAATTAAATAATTTAAAAATTTTAAATAAATTTTTCTAATGTAAAACATTACCAAAAGCTAATTTTTTGTTTGTTTACATAGCGTGTAGGAGCCTGTTCCAGTAGAGAGTTCCTTTTCTTTATTTAGCAACTGTAAATATTACTAATTTATTGTGAGTAGTTTAATTATAAAATAGGTTAAAAGCAATAAAATAATCTATAATATAAAAATGAATCGTAAAATGCGTTGGTAAGCGCATAACTCAACAAGGCATGGAAGGATCTTAATAATTATTTTTTTAAAATGTTCCTTAAAGTCTAAGGTTGGTTTTACCAAAATAACTGACATCACAACCATGACACCAATACGATGGAAGATCAACCATTGTCAAATTAACTCAACAAGATATTGAAAAAGATAATCGCTGGATTGCTTCGTATTTTATCAAAGACCTTGAAAGCGCACATCAACGTTGAATCTTGCCATTCACTGAAATATATTAAATACATTTGCAAATATGTAACCAATGGGAGTGATTTGGCTGTAATTGGTATTAATGCAGAGAATTCCAATGATGAAGTTATCCAATACCAAATGGGTCGCTATGTTAGTAGTAATGAAGCAGTTTGGCGAATATTTTCTTTTCCTATGCGTGGGAGACACCCTGCTGTTGTTCATTTAGCTGTGTATTTAGAAAATGGACAAAGAGAGTATTTGACAGTACAGAACGTAGTACAAAGAGCTGCTCAGCCATCATCTACCACATTAACTAGTTTTTTTGAGATATACCAAAACGATGCTTTTACTCAAACACTGTTATATTCTGAAATGCCAGAATACTATACTTGGAATCAATCCTCAAGGAGATTTATACGACAGAAACAAGGAAAACCAGATCCAGGATACCCAGATGTATATTCTACCGATGCGATTGGTCGAATTTATTGAGTACATCCAAGCAATGATGAATGTTTTTATTTACAACTGCTATTAGTCAATGTACGTGGCCCAATATCATTCTAACATTTACGAACTGCTAATGGTGATTTGTGTGGATCGTACTGGAAAACCTGCCAACGTTTGCAATTGCTAGAAATTGACGCTCATTGGGATCAAACTCTCAATGATGCTGTAATATTATCTCAAGCCCTTCAAATACGAACATTGTTTTCTATAATCATATCTACATGCTTTTTATTAAACCCAAATGATTTGTGGATCAAGCACAAAGATAATATGTGTGATGATATTTTGTATCAAATCCGGATTAGACGGGGAAATACAAATATACAAATAAGCAAAGAAATTTAGAGTAAAGCATTGATTTCAATTAAAAATGTGCTTGATGATGTCAAATAAACTATTATTTCAATTAGACCTGGCAGCGCCCAATCGTCCAATGCATGATGCTTTTAACCAAGAATTGCATCGAGAAAAACTGTATGATCTCAACATTTTGAACGAATTAATTTAAACAAATCTTCCATTAATAAACAAAAAACCGAAGTATGTATTTAATACACTTATAAAAGTAACAAATAATAAAACAGGAGAGATTTACTTCTTAGTAAATAGTAGTAGTCTTACCTGGTAGTACAAAGACTTTTTTGATTTCATTAATATTAGCAAAAATTCGCTTACAAAATAAAATTGGACCTGCTCTCCCTTCGTCTGGAATCGTAGCAACTGTGTATGAAGGTGGTTGAACAGCCCATTCAGCACTAAAATTGCCATTAAACATGTGAAGCATCGAAATTCCAACTTGCAACATTTCGAAGAACTCTGCAATGGCAAGGGTTTTGCAGCAATGTGAATTGATTGTTTGAAATAAATGCACGATGGCACATAAAAAATCTTTGGATGCTTTAGATAGAGCCTTACAAGATCTACGGAGCAATTATAACCTACTGGTTATCAAAGTAGAATAATAGCCATTTCTAGGTAAACATCAGCATAGAAAAAAAAATAATTACACTCATATAATTATTTTAAGCATTTTAAGCAAAGTTGTTCTGGGTTTTCCATTAAATTTAGCTTTTTAGCAATACTTTTTTCTAACAAAGTAATGAAAGACCCTTCATCTAGAAAAGCAAATGTAGTGACCTCCCTACTTCCATTTCTTAAAATAACAGGAAGTATTTGAAAGCGTGTTCCTTGATATGCATTACTTTATTTATCTGCAGAAAAGAGGTGTGATTCTTCTTCTTGAATACCGCTTTTCTTTTTGATAAGCTTTGTGCCTTTATTAGATACTTTTTCTGAAAATTCGTGAAAATGAGGATGATGCTTTCTATGGCATTCTTCTTTGTTACATTTTACAGGATACTTACAATGAAATCTATGTTTCTTTAAGCAAAGCCTACATAAATGTAGGGCTTTACAGCCTCCCATCTTTGAGATAATATCTCTGAAATTTTGCACAACCTGCAATCTTTTACAATCTTTCTGATTACACAATTTACAATTATGTGTTTCACTGTAGGTATTTGGTTCATGTATTTTAGCATGCACATTATTATTAAATTGGCTTTTTTATTACTTTAGTCATTAAGGGTTAGTGTAGGTAGAGCAGAACAAACATTTGTTGCTAAATTATACAACCTATCAGCAAGTTCACTTAATCCCTGAAATTTGTGAACAGCACTGCGATATATCGATCAATTAACTTTAATTTGTGAAGGTATTTTTTCTAATAGTTCATGTATGAGGTAGGGTTATTAAAGTAGTCTTTTAAATTAGATGCCTCCAATAAAACACATAAATTTTTAACTGCTAAAGCAAATTCTACCAGAGGTTCAAGTTTTTCCGGTTTAGCAGGTGGTAATATACGAATAGAATTTATATGAGCTTTAATAATTTGCTCAGGTGTTCCAAAAATAATTTTTAATATAGCTATAATTTAAGGCACACATTGAGGTACCATTAAAGAGCTTGTAACACTAACTCTTGCTGGACCTTTTAAACATTTTTGCAATCCTAATAAATTCTGATGATTATCTACTTGACATAACTCAGTAGATATTCCAAAACTACTAATAAAAACAGGACAGTCGTGTGGATTGCAATCATAAATAGGGAGATCTCTAGGATCCCTTCTTTTATATAATATATCTGAACTTTTATCGTTACAAGTTGGCAGAGGCTTACCGAGTGTTGGAGTTAAAGGGGCAACATTATCGATAAAGGGCTTATCTATATTTAAAGAAAGGAATTTATTGACCAAAGGGTTAGTTTCAATTATTTCCTTTTCATCGATGTTCTGACTATCATTCGAGCACTCATCTTCTTCTATGATTCTCCTAGACTCCTTGGTTAACTCTCTTTCTTGACGTAGTAGATCTCGTTCTTTTTGCAGAAATTGAAGCTTCATTTTTGTTTTGCTGCTTTTTAATAAGGAACTTTTTAAGGAGTTTGCGAAACAAGATTTCTTGATTTTGGAACCTTGTGAATAAGACCTCTTAGTGACCTCTTAGTCTACACAAAGAAGGTACTTCCAGTTGTCATCACCAATTACTTCGGAATCATCCTGTACATTTACGAATTCAAAACAACACCATTTTTTACATTCTGTACATTCTACCATCCGTTCCTCACGATATGATTTGCCGCACACAGGACAGAGATCAATCCACCAACTGATGGACCTATATTTGTAAACCTTGTAAGATTGTGTGACTGAGCAATCGTGTGGGATGAATAGAATTTGAGCTTGTTGGGAATTTATCTTTATTGCACAGCCAGCAATTGACGGATTTGTAGTTTACTAGTTTTATTTGCGAAGAAACAACTCAAATTCCTACAAAATATAAAATTAACGACATAAAAAATTAATTAATTCCCATTACTTACTGTTCTCCTGTTGTCTGCTAAATTATTTAAATTTTTCCCTAATCGGTGATAGTTTGTTTTCTGACGTTTTGATATTATATTTGACATAGTCTATAGAACAGTAGCAACGGAAAATTTTGGGTAACATGATAGAACTAAAAATTAACTAAATACATTGAATATAAATAATAAATATTCGTAACAAAAATAATAACCAACAATACTATGATATGTTTATATAAAAATATCCAGCTTAAAATATTGATCCTAACTTATTTTTAAAAGTGTATTTCAACTTAGTACCCCATTACGCCGCGCATCCCCCTATAAATGAAAATTAACCTCAATCAATCTGTCAAACTTTTATTGATTCTATTAATTAACCTAGTAGAGTGAAAAAGTGGTGTATATCAAAATTTAAAATTTTTTATTTAGTCTGGCTCTCAGTAGGTCAATTTAGAGAACTTGTTATTATTTATTATTACTACTAAATAAGAAGCAAAATATTGCGTAATTTAAGTTTTCCGGTGTAAAATCATTATTTATCTTTTTATCACGATTAAACTATTGTTATGCCCTAATTTCAAAGTTGTGTACTAATTAATGTTAACATCTTGAATCCATCGGCTAACAGCATGTATATTAATAATATATTCCTAGGCGTCACATCCCGCCCCGAAAAAGTGTTTCCATTTGTATCTCGCTGGCACGATGTAGAAACATTTCAAAGCCTTCACTTTTTGTCATTGTTATGAACATGTTCTGTAGACGGCTGTTGTAATTCGGCCAGCGCGCGGCCAGTTCCCTCTTTTTTATGTTGAGCATTTGAAACTAATGAGGCTTTGTAATTTGCTATTCTCCGCCGGAAATCCTCTCCATCCAACTACACCGTAGACTTTGAAAGAGGATTTTCATTAACTTCGCTTAGTCTCCGAGAAAATGATTAAGCGCCGGCTCAAGCTTATATAAAAAACCGTGACGGTCGTTTTTGTATTCACGGAAACCATCGCATATCAATATACTTCCAGTTCTTTTCAAACGGTGCCTAAATAAATGAAAGTTTACTCAAAGAACTGTGACGTTACGGATATTGAACTTTTCTCAATTTAGTTTCAATTGAGTATAAAATAAAAAAGACCAACTTAAAAACAATGAAGTATAGTCCAAAATGTAACTGATGAGTTAACGAGTAACAATTTAAAAATGTACGTCCAAAATTCCACTTTTTTTTTAAATCATAACTTATCTTTCGCCATTTTTATATACCGTTGGCATTTGTAATAGAATAGCAATAAAAGACAATTTTTTTTGTGTAAATTTAATTATTATAATGCAAACTTTATTTCTATTTTAAGGAACAACGTGATGAAGGAGAAAAAGCTCTCTAAGCATCTTTGAAAAATACAAATGAAGAAAGCACATCTGACTCCATCAAAGAAAAAACCCAAAAAAGTCATCCGGTAAAAAAGAAAGCGAAGATAGACGATAAGGAGGATATACTTGCGAAAGCACGAAGCGCGCTTTCAAATTATGAGTATGATATCTTTGGTTCGGTTATTGCTGGTGAACTTAGGGCACTGCGTCACGATTTTTTGAAAAGAAAATTAAGGAGAGGGATATGGAAACTCGCTTTGGAAATTGCAGAGTGGAATGAAGAAGTGAGTTCCTTAGTACAATTTTCAAATACCCCATCGACTTCCATTACCAAAATCAAATTTTGACTACAATCCTTCATCCAATTTAAGTCAGAGCTCTGTTTGCACTTTTCCAAATAAGTATACTGATATCTAGTTTATTACATTAATAATAATTGATTCTCGTAAGCAATTAATGTAGAATCCATTTAGTTTAATAAATGTTTCTTCAATTTAAAATTACTTACCTTTAAATAAACCTTTAAGCCAATGTCAACGGCTTGACACACTTCATAAATTATACCCGATATTGCAGAGTTTGATATGCGAAATAGATAGCTTAATTTAGTGTGGCTGTCACCTAAAATTTATTGTTTTTTAAATCTGCTTTCACAGAAACAAAAAACTTTCATACCTGTGGCTAAATATCACAGGAAAGGGTGACAAGCACCCTTTCATTAACTGAAATTACTTCTCTCATTTTGATGTCTTTTTTTTGGGTCAATGGCTCCACCAGATTTATCAAATTATCGGTATCTGTTGACGACATTCTCGCGAAATTTTGTAATTTCATTGGCTCTTTAACTTTTAGCTCACTAATTAAGTAAGTGTAAGCACCTTTAGTACTTCTTATCACTAACCAGTTCTTCAACCACACTTTCTTTTTCATTCTTTTTTATCGTCCAATAATAAAATTATTATTGCAGCAGCCTGACGTTTACTACAAGTCATATTAAAATTTTAACTGAAACTAGACGCTAGATGGACAGAAAAGTGCCGATAGATCTTATTTCTCTTATGTGTCTAACCAGAACAGCAATTTATATTAGAATTTTCTCTTAACTAGGGGTATAAAGGGAAAGTGCTAAATTTGGACTCATGGTTAACTACAACAAAACCAAAATCATGGTTATTGATCGCCAACAACAGTTTCCTAAAACCCAAACTATTGCGGGATGCGAGGTAGTCTCATCTATGATATATCTTGGAGCTCTAGTTAACAACACAGGCAGTTGTGAATCCGAAATTAGAAGACGCATTCAACTAGCAAGAGCAGCCATGAGTGAACTAAACGGGATCTGGCGTGATCGTCACATTACTATGACAAACAAAAAGAGACTCGTTTCAACTCTGGTCTTTTCCATATTTTACTATGCATGCGAGACATGGACAGTCAAAGAATCAGATCGACGACGCATAGACGCCTTTGAAATGTGGACATGGAGACGCCTGCTTTGAATTCCATGGACGGCTCGCCGTACAAATATCTCGGTTCTGGATGAAATTAAACCGGATCAGCGTCTCTCCAGTACCGTTTACTCTAGAATTTTAAAGTTTTTTGGCCATATCCATCGAAGTGATCACAAAATGGAGCGGTTGGTGGTCCAAGGAAGGCCTCAGACTCAACGCCAACGCGGAAGATCTCCACAGCGATGGGCGGACATTACTAAAACGCTTCTCAATAAACAGTATACTGAGGCAATACATATAACTGATGACCGCGACCAGTGGAGAAATATTATCAATCAAACTGTCCGAGCTGCTGAAGCCCAATTATGAACCACAACACATCTACTAAGATGTTAATGACTGTGATGATGAGGGGTATAAGGTATTTTATTTTGTGACACTTATGTCGTAATGAAAACTTGCAGCAAATTTATGTTCAGATACCTGAAATATCTATAATGATATAAATCTCTAGTATAAACATACCTTTAGAGTCACATAGAGACAGAGCTTTTACATAGTTGTTCTGAGGAGTCCGGATAGGTAGAAATACTTGTAAGCAAGTAGTAGAAGCGCCATATTGAAATCAAATATGAACGGTCTTCTCTTTCTATATATTTACTCACGTTTTTAGTACTAGAAATCAGTTCGCGAAAGCTTATTATAGGCTAAAATAAACTGATATGTTCTGGAATGCAAAATATACATACCCCATGTCAGTCATTTTATGATCTGTTTTGCTATGATCGTTGAAGAAGGTGCAGATTTGGTCAATTATTCAAATTTTGGTTTCGAAACCTAAGAAATCTTGGGATTTCGAATAATTGTTTTATATAAAAACCTTCATAATGTCGTTTTTTAAATGTTTTTATCCATTTTGGTTAGAAAGTTGGAAAAAAGGTCAGAAATTTCATTTTTTTATAAATGTTAATAACCTTTTTTAAAATGAAATTACAAATTTATATTATATATAATTTTGGGTCTAACTTACAATATGATTAAAATTTAAAAGCGATGGGTCAAAGAGTTTAAGAGATATTTTATTTGTTTATCCAAATAAATTGTTTTTTCAATGTCAAAAAATCATGAAGTAGCAGCAATTAGATGAAAGGAAAAGGATTATCCTGTAAACGTTATCAACAAAAAAATTAAGAACAATGATATTTCAAAAATTTCAAAAGCATTTTGCAAAAATACACCTTTCTGCTTACAAACAATTACAATAACTTTTTAAATGTTGTTAAATTAAATTTAAATAAAGCAAAAGCTGTCCTAGGATAATTTGGGATTAAGTTCACTCTTTATTTAAATCGATAGTAACTTTCTTTATAACAATTAAGAGATCTAATAAGCGACATTTAAAAGAATATAGCTTATTGTTTTAATGTGCCAAATTCTAAAAGATTTTCTTTCAACGGAATAGTCCACAAACCTTCAAAATCTGGTTTGCAAACTCCGATGGCATTAAAACTCGCGAGAAGAGAAGAAGCTGTTAACTGCATTTCTGGTTCTTGGTTATGGATTTCGAGGCGTCTTTTTTTAGTTGATATGTACTTTAGGCGTTCATCACGAATATGTATTATTTGCATAAATAGTTAAATAAACTATCTAATTTGTTTAAATTTTTTTTTCTAATTCTTTATTTTATTAGTAATCTTTGAGGTAATTTTTATTTTCGAACAAATGTCAAACATCGGTTTTAACCTTATGCTGTGTGGGCGTACCCTGTCGGTAGTTAAGGAATATAAATATTTGGGTATCATACTTGACACAAAATTACTATGGTTCAGTCATATACTTTACCTAATAAACAAAAGCGATAAAGGTTTTAATTTACTTAAGTGCTTAACACATCGAGGAGTAAAACTCTTATACTCACAGATGGATCACAAAGATTGATCGATTGAAGACAAAGAAAGGTATTGGTTGTAGTGTATTTATCCAAAATACAAACCAATTATTGATATATAAATTACCACATGTTTGTAGCATTTATACTGCTGGGCTTTTTGTAATTATAAAAGGTGTTACCTGGATAACATCCAATAACATACTCGAAGGAGTAATATTAACAGATTCTAAATCTGTATTAGACTCTATAAAAATACAAAATCTGAAGGATGAAGTGTGCTATGTTATGTTATTTGAAAAACATGATTGCAAATTTAAATATAACATTTATTTGAGTTAGAGACTAGGTAGGTATACCAAGGAACGAAAAAACTGATACTCTTGCTAAGGAAGCAGTACATAATGTAATCTTTTGCAATCTTTATACAATAAGGGATATATTTAACTCAATAAAAAATAAAATAAGGCTGAAATGGGAACAGAAATATGAGAATATTGTTGAAAACTCGCAAAATACGTATTTTCAGTTTTACACCCCACTTTACCAATTTCACCCCAATACATATACAATTACTCGACTACCAAATTTTTCTCGGCAAATGTATTTCGCCTAAAAGGGAAATCATGGTCGATTTCCTTTGCATTTATTTAAGCTTGGCATATTATTGGCACCATCCTGCAGTTGTGATATAACCATTACGGAGATCTTAAGCATTTTATATAATGTAAATTTTATATAATGTATAATAATGTAAAAGTAGAAATATAAATTAGTATAACTTCAGTGATTTATAGGAGGAGATATCCAGAGAAAAGGCCATAATTAGAGCGGAAATAGGACAGGAAATTGGGAGCAGATTTGTAGAGTTGGGAACATCCATTCAACAGAATTTACCAAGGAAATAAACAAAGAAGTTAATAAGCAGAATAAAGAGATTGTTAGGGAGGTAGAAAGTGTTAAAAGGTAAACTCAGGATCATCAGGAAAAACTTACCATTATCAAAAACAATATAAAGATGGGATTGCAGAATTTGGAACTGGAAATGGATAGGCATGCAAATCAGGCGGAAAAGGGAGAAAGAGTATTACAGGGACAAGTTGAGGAATTGAGAGAGAAATTTAAAAATGCAAGTGAGGAGATTCAGCGTTTGGAATCAAATCTAGGACAAACAAGGGGAGTGAGTACTGTGATGCCGAGTTATAATGACGGGGGAATTAAGTTTGACGGAAACCTGAATCACTTACATCCTAGAATATTTGTAGATATCATCAAAAATAAGGTAAAGAATGTAAGGGATCCGATAGAAATGAAATTGAATATTCGAAACATGTTAGTGGGCATGCCATTATTATGGTTTTGCAATAATAAAAATTCCATAAATAATGTGCAGGAATATAACCATAACATGGCGGAAACACTAGCTCTCCACATTATAAAGACGATGGAAAGTTTGACAGGATATCTTCAGAGGATTGAGAGGAGTGTAGGGACGCAGAATCGAAATGGACAAGAGCAAGGGACATATAGGAATAACACAGCAAATAGACAGGGATATGTGAATCGAGGGAATAATTATGGGGAAAGAGAATTTGAGAGACAAAATAGAAGCAGAGATTTTACAAATAGGGGAGAGAATATGAACAATGTCAGGAAAGATATCGAAAGATATAACTGGGAACGTAGACAAGGGAATCCAAACAATGATAGAGGGAATAACTGGAGACAAGGAAATGACAGAGGCAATAATTGGAGACAGAACCAGGGAAATTATCCACAGGAGACGAAAAATAGGGAAGTTTACAGAGAAGGGAATCCAAGATATAATAGGGGGGAAAATGAGGAAAGAAGACAGGTGAATGTAGTTAGAACAGAGGAGAATAGGGGGAAGCAAGTATTGATGCAGAAGGGAGAAATTTTGTTTAGACCGCTCCTATGTGCATGATATTGTCTACTTATCAAAGTATGAACATCCAAGGGAGTTTATTAGAGATACTGAGGAATTAATTAAAAATAATAACACTAATACTTTAAATTTTATTGAAGGGTACATACAAGATTCAGTATACAAATTATTATTAGATACAGGTTCAGAAGGAACTCTAATCAACAAAAACATTGTAAATAATTTAAATAAGGGCAATATTATGACACGAATTTGGTATTATAAGATATAAGTTTTGTAAATAGAAGGATAAATAATAAATAAGCATATCTTGCGATAAATTTAATAATTAAATAATTTATTAGGAACAGATGTACAGAATAATGATAAATTTATATAAACAAAAAAGGTTGATTTATTTTCAAGTAGATTTATAGGAGTTACAAGTATAAATATATGAACAAAGTACCTACTAAGGACAAATCGATATTTTGTAGAAATTGGGAAATAGGAAATATTATAATGATAAATAGTATATGCGGAAATAAGATGAAAAATAGAGTTATATGAAATATTGAAATATGAAATATAGAGTTATATGTAGAAATGATGAAATGAATATTATATGCGGATATAAAAAGAATAAATAATAATGCGGCAATGAATAAAGATACTGAAATAGTATATGCGGAAATAAATAAATAAAGAAAGATATAAAATAAAGAGGGGAACAATTATAAGAATTTCTACGAAAATAGTACAAGAAATAAATAGTACAGGAAAAGATGTAAAGAAATTGGGAAAATACTTGGAAATTTGATTCTGAAGTTGATATAATTAGTGAAAGATTTGTAGATTTTGTTTGGAAAATTCTATATTTGGCATAGAGTAAATTATAAAAAAAAATATATTCAAGAGATATGCTTATTAATAAAAGTCAGTTTATTGTTATGTTAATATTAATAAAATATTTAAGTTTACCGGTAAGAATTTAGATTTAGTAAGTGCTGATAGTTAGCACTGAACAAAATCCAAATTGGGGGGAAGTTTAAATGATTTAAATATTTTAAAAAGGATATAACTTAAATGGATTTTTATATGAGTTTGTTGTTCATGAATTTCATGAAGCCATCACAATGTGGGTTCGACTCTAAAATAAAAGAGAGAAAAAGATTAGTAAATTGTTAAATAAATTAATTTTGACTTACCTGGTATAGTGTTAATAATTTCTAAATAGTATAGTTGCTTAGTGTATAGGTAAATCGTCTAAACCTTAAAAACAATAAAAAAGAAGAATTTTAAAAAAATATTTAAACATAGAAATTTTAAAAACGTCAGAAATAAACTGTCAAGCAAGTCTGTGGGAGCTAAATTAATAGGGGTTTTGTTAAATAAGAAATTACAATGATGTGGAGATGAAAAGAATAAATTATATTAATAGACTAAGTTTTATATCTGAACATTTTTTTTTAATTCCCAAATTAGATGTGATTAAAGTGATTATGAGAAAGTAATGTGGCTTGACAAATATGTCAAACAGGACAGTTTTATGGTTTAAAAATATTTAAATAGAAGACAGAAAAAAAAGAACGTTGGTTGCGGTTAGCAACGGATAATAATTGTTTTTTTTTTTTGGAAGACGCCGAGGAGAATTTTTCGACGAAGGGAGCCCCGAAAACTGTGGATAGTCCGAGAGTGTTTTCAAATCGTTTAATCAAAATTTAGTTTTTCCACAGCAAAGATCCAGAATTTGTTCCAGAGAGTAAGAGAAACCATTTGACTTATAAATTATTATTGAAGTACAGAAATGTCATTTAAATTGAGAAAATTAAAATTCATGAATTAACATAATTGCGATAGGCCTTAAAAATTGAAAATATTAATGATCATTAAATTAAACATAGAATAGTACGTACCTTAACTTCCGAAGAGAGAATTGATATTCCAGTTTCACCGATTATTTTGCGAGTAGTTAGTTATCTTTAAAGAAATCAGAACTGTTTTAAAGTGAGGTTGGATAATAATTTTGGGGATTATTTGAAATTTTGATTATATTTGAATGCAAGTTTAAAGTCAGCGGAGTAAAGTGTTCAGTTTCTTTTTCTTTATAGTTCATTTAAACACTTTATAAAGTTGCAATATTTATTTAGTTTTTAGGTACTTGTAGAGAGTCTCCACATTTTGTAATAAATTTTTATTGTTACGACGAATAACTTGCTTCATTTGGGTTAATTTATCAAAATTCTAAAGTACATTTTGGTTTAATTTCTTTTTGAACTCTACCAGGAGACTAAAGAGTCGACGTCACATAGTGACAGATTGCTTAGAACACATAATTGAGCTAGCTGAGGTATATATTAAATTAAACAACGAACCACATATTTTAAAAATTACAACATTTATTATAAAAAAAAATAAAATTAATAAAATACAACTTTTTCAATATCTAATAAAAGTAACAACGAAGAATATCTTTTACACACTCACACACATAGTCTCTATATGATCAATTTTCTCAAGCAATTTAGAAATAAGCTTTATCTCATTCCGACAATTCTCACAACAAAATTTAATTAATCTTTGAGCTGAAAAAAAAAAAGTACCTGATACAACCTTAAACGTTTGTTTCTAAAGCCAAGTTATTGCTATAAAATGTGTTTGAGCTCTTTAATTATTAGTTTTATTTATATTAAAAGGAGATCAAAATTTTTATGTATGTTATTTTTTTTATAAAAAACTCATTTTGAATTTATTCTAGAGCAACTTTAGATGTAAAGTGGAGGAGTTGGGGCATATAGCATTTTTCATATAAAAATAGTTGCACGTCATTCAAGATTTACGTCGTCAAAACCCCACAGCTTTGCCAAAACATCAGAATAGTTAGTAAGTGAGGAATTTTTAAAATGTCAACTATTTGTCAAGTTATTATATTAACAGTAAATACAATTAGTTTTAAGACTACTGCAACACATTAAAATACATAGGAAAACATTTTAATACAAAATTATATATTCTAAATATTAAACGTACATCTTTTAGGGCTTTAATAGTAAAAACGTCCCGCCATTATTTCTTGTTCATGATAATCTATCTTATATGAAAGCTTATCAGCTTTCTACAAACTATTTATTTGTTTTGGGATATCACAATCACAATACACAACAATAATTAGTTAAAGCTATTAATATTAATTTAATATGTATTAAGAATAGTACATTGTTTACCGGGTAGGAAAAGCTTAACATTCCTGGACGACTGTGAAGATTGCTAAGTCGAGGCGCAAGCCGAGACTTAGCAACACAGAGTCCAGGAATGTGGCTTTTCCTACGAGGTAAACATACTATTTTTTCCGCAAATCGTTTAAAATTCGACAGATATTGATTGATTTAAAAAAAACGCGATAATTTTATTCCCAAATAAATGGCGCTTTGAAATTCCTAAAAAAATTACTTGGGTTACTATGGAAACGTATTGAGGTTGAATTGTCAAACTTTATGTAGAACACTAACAACTGTACGGAAATATCATTTCCTTACAGTAAGGAAATGACATTTCCTTACAGTAAGGAAGTCCTGACTTTTTCTTCAAGAAATTTTGACAGGAATGTCAAAATTTCCTGGCGATTGCAGATTTACGGGAAATTGTATTTTCCGCAAATGTATAAATGATAGAAAACACATTGCTTATACGGAATTAATTTATATGTTGAAAACATCAAATCATTGTTGAATACATTTTTAAGATCAATTTGTTATATTTACAGTAATTTGACAGTTAGTACAATTATTGAACATTGGAGGAACACTCTTAGAACTATGAGAAACATTTTGGACAACATGCAGGGTGGAAGTGTCATTTTGTTGAATATTTTGTACTGTGAAAATTTTATTTGCCACCTCAACCTTATTGTTAAGCGATTCTTCGATATATCCTTCAGCAACGTTTGATGACTTTCATCCGCCATGCCTCTTTAAACTAGTTGTGTCGGCACCAGAGTCAACCAATATTGTTGCAGAAGACCGACGAAAGCAGTGACAGTATATTCTGTCGGATTTACCAAGATCAAATAAGTAGCAATTATTTTGGGCATTTTTCTAAATTGATGAATTCCTACCACTTGTCTACAACTCTTTCCGCTTTGATATTTAAAGAAAAATCGGTCACTGTTCATATTTTCTGGTCTTAACGAAACAAACTTTCGATAAACATTCAAGTAGATCTGTTTAATTACAAATGATCTTGGTTTGTTGGTTTTCGAATCAGGTATGCTGATTAAAAGCTTAGATTCTAAGTCTTCTATATCGTGTACAGTCATTCGGACTAACTCATACATTTTACAGGCCCCAGAAATACCAAATATTACAGCCACCTAAAAAATAAATAAAGCTATAATCTAAATAGAAATTAAAACCTTGTAAATTACCTTAATCATTAAATTTTCT
Source organism: Diabrotica balteata (assembly GCA_918026665.1). Classification (NCBI taxonomy): domain Eukaryota; kingdom Metazoa; phylum Arthropoda; class Insecta; order Coleoptera; family Chrysomelidae; genus Diabrotica; species Diabrotica balteata. The sequence continues at coordinate 154,306,827 of OU898277.1, forward strand.
TTATCTGGAGCTTCCTGGATAAATTTTTCAATTTCTTCCTTCGTTAAAATCTTAGATTTCTTTGCCCTATAACCTTGAGCTTGCCGTTTCAATAAAGAACGAAGTTTTGAGTATGTAGATATATCTACATTGTGTTTAAGTGCAACGGTTGACTTCAGCATTGAATAATTGGCCCATAATGTTAAAGATTTCATCTTTAAACAAAGGTCTAGGAAGTGTGCCATTACAACATTTTCTGAGAAAGAACTCGTATTTTTACTCATGCGATAATCCATAAAACGTCTGTATGCATTTTCGTACTTTTCTCTTGATTTCTTTGGCAATAATTCTAATGAAGCAGTATTCACTGCCTCAACTAGCTCTGGAGGAGTCCCAGGAATGGAAATTTCATCATCACTTATCATTTTACTTTCGAGAACACCAGCAATTAAATTTATAAGCGTCAAGTTTGACAATTCAACCTCAATACGTTTCCATAGTAACCCAAGTAAATTTATTAGGAATTTTAAAGCACCATTTATTTGGGAATAAAATTATCGCGTTTTTTTAAAATCAATCAATATCTGTCGAATTTTAAACGATTTGCGGAAAAATAGTATGTTTACCTCGTAGGAAAAGCCACATTCCTGGACTCTGTGTTGCTAAGTCTCGGCTTGCGCCTCGACTTAGCAATCTTCACAGTCGTCCAGGACTGTTAAGCTTTTCCTACCCGGTAAACAATGTACAATTATTAATATATATTATATTATGATCAAATTGTGTAAGATCAAAACATAAACAAAGTTCCTACTCTAAAAAAGCGGCAACACTTAATACACTTTTACCACCCGCTGAACTGTCAAAAAAATTTGAAGTATTTCTGTATCAGTTGCGTACAATTGTCTAATATATTTAATTAAAATTATTAATTTGTGGAGTATTAGACTTAAAGAGTTACTTCATAAAATTTATATTATTAATAATAACAAATGTTTCTGGTTATTTAATCAATATAATTCTAAAATTTCCCATACAATGATGATTACATTTTTCTGATTATTCCACAATGTTGACGCCTATGAAAGATCGAGCAGTTCCGTATGGGTTTTGTATTATTAGTTGTGTTGATGTTCTGATGTTCAACTCTAAGGTTGATGTTCTGGAAATTTTAAATACAAGTGACGTCAATTTGTAGAAATCGTGACGTGCAAGTGTTTTACTTTGAAAAATGGTATAGAATAAAATCTAATATAAACATTGTGTGCAAATATACTTTTCTTAAAATTTGTAAATTACGTAAACAAGAATACATAAACCAAAATGTGAATTTAACAAAAATAACTTGAACAGCGAATTTTATCAAGTATAACGGCGGTGCAAATGGTGAAAAACGTGCTTCTTTCAGTTCCGCCATCAGGGGTTAATTAGAGGGAACGAAAGGAGAATGGATAGAAGCCAGTGCGAATATTAAAGTGAATATTTTATGAAGCTTTTTTGATTTATTGTTGTAATAGTTCAAAAAGATAAATAAAGCTTTTCATCACCTAATCAATATAGATTATAGTAATTCAGCCTTATTTTATACCAGCATATTTAAAAAAAATTAAACCAGCAGTTTTTAAAATATATTAAGTAAATAATATATTTTATTTATTTATTTTTTTTTTATTTAGAATTTCCGCATCAACCATTAAAGGTTATTAGCGGGTTTTACAGATTTTACAGTTGTTATTACAAATTGTTATTACAAATTACACATAATAAATTACAAATTACAAAGAGATACATATAACTTAAATTTTGTGTAGTAAACGTATGTCCTTAAGGAATTTGATTGTATTAGATACATTACTGTTTAAAATATCTTTAAGTTTCTTTGCTTCTTCTGGTACGTTGTTGATGGCTCTTTCGTAGGAATAAAGAGGACATTCAATCAATACATGCTGAACAGTTATTGGACATTTACAATAGGAACATTCAGGTGGTAGTTCTTTTGTTATGAGATGCTGGTGAGTTAACGCTGTGTGTCCAATTCTTAGTCGGTTTATAATCACTTGTTGCCTTCTGTTTTCTGGAAATTGTAGTTTAGTGCCAATCCTAGTTTTCACGTTTTTAAGGTTAGCCTTAGTAGAATTCCACATTTGTTGCCAATTTTTTACACAGTGCTGTTTAATATTGAGCTGGATATCACTGAATGGAATTGTAGTCATAATTTCAGTTTGCTCGTCAGTAGCAGCTTTCTTTGCTAATTCATCTACTTTTTCATTTCCTGCGATACCTGTATGTGATGGTACCCAGAGAAATGTAACGTTAACGTGTCTGTTTTGTAGGTGATAAAGTGCTAATTGTATTTGTTGCAGGATAGCATGTACTGGATATATTTGCCTTAAGCTCTGAAGAACAGATAAAGAGTCAGTAATGATAAGAAAATCTGAGCTTGCATGACTCTTACACATGTCTAAAGCCTTTAAAATGGCGATTGCTTCTCCCGTGAAAATGCTGCAGAATTGAGGGATGCGAACTGCATATTCAGACTTTCCTAGAATATAGGCCGCTGCGTGTCCGTTTTCAGTTCTTGACGCATCGGTAAAAATCTTGTTATGGCCAGTGTATTCTAATATCCGTTCTTGATATAATTTGTTAATTATTATGGGATTTGTGGTACTCTTTGGATAGGCCGTGAGGGATAGATCAATAGTGGGGAAATTAATAGTCCAGGGAGGTATAGTTCGTTGTGTAGGGTAAGAATGTGTAAGCTGCTCCATGTCAAAACCGTATCTCGTTAGACGTTCTTTAAGGGGTTTAATTTGTTGATGGCAATGAGTAGGTGGATATATTTTATAAAGAAGTGGATAATTTGTGTTATTAGGGTTGGAAGACAATCTCGCGGCATAATTTAAAGAAATGTGTTGTCTTCGTATTGATAGGGGAGATTCATTTAGGATAACCTGAAAACTTGAAACAGGACTAGTTCGGTAAGCACCCAGAATTAGTCTTAAACGTGTGTTTTGTATAATGTCTAGTTTTTTAAGTATATAATTACTTGCAGTTGAATAGCATATTGCACCATAATCCAGTTTACTTCGGATTAATGATTGGTATATATGCAGCAATTTTATGGTGTCCGCTCCCCAAGATCGGTTTGATAGCATTTTGAGGAGATTTATTTTAGATTGGCAGGATACGACTAGCTTTTTAATATGTTCTGCCCATGTTAACTGACTGTCCAGTCTTAGACCAAGAAAGTCAATGCTCTCTACTTGTTCTAGGTTGATACCATTTAGAGTAAGTGTTGTTTTGCAATCAGTTTTTCTTTTATTGAATACGATGAAACGAGATTTATCACCTGAGAACGTAAAACCAGTCTTTTGGGACCAGTCTTCTAGTTTATGCAGAAATGATTGCAAAATGTTTGAGGCTAGTGTAATATTACAGCTACTAGTATATACAACTAAGTCATCTGCATACAGACCTGCTTTCAAAGGTAGCTTTATCTCTTGAGCGATATTATTAATTGCTATTAAGAATAAAGTGGGGCTTAAGGTTGAGCCCTGTGGAATACCGTTTTCAAGACATTCTGTTTTTGAGGTAATTCCATTTACACGTACTTGAAATATCCTATTTTTCATGAAATGTTTTACAAAGGCAAGAAAATTTCCCTGGATACCCCAATTGGACATGGTTTGTAAAATGTTGTATCTCCATGCAGTATCAAATGCTTTATTTATATCAAAAAATATGGCAATTACTTTCTGGTTATTTCTAAAGGACTCACATATAATATTGTCAATAGCTACTAAGGCATCATGGGTTGATCTGCCTTTTCTGAAACCGCTTTGGATATGGCTTAATAATTGGTTTTTTTCAAGAAACCACATTAATCTGTTATTTAAAATTTTTTCTAGTAGTTTGCATGTATTATTTGTAAGAGAAATTGGTCTATAGGAATGGGGGTCAGTTTTTGATTTGAAAGGTTTTAATATGGGAATAATTGTTGATTCAGACCAGATTGAAGGAAATTTTTTATTAAGGTAAATGTGATTGAAAATGTCTAAGAGAATTAACTTTCCTATGTACGGCAAGTTTTTGATAAATATGATTGGTATATTATCAGGACCCGATGAAGTGTTTTTTGATTTATCTAGAGCTTCTTCAAATTCTTGATATGTGATGGGGAAATTTAGCGGATTATCACTATCTATTATAGATAAATCTGTCATTTCACGTTTATTTTTGAAATCTAAAAATGCGGGATTGAAGTTTGCATTGCTTGAATTATTCTTATATACATCTGACATAATATTACTAATTTCTTGTTTGGAAGATATTAATTTGTTTTTATAATAAAGAGTGTTAATATGAATTGAGTTTGTTCACCTTTTAATGTACGAACTTTATTCCAGATTGTAGTCATAGGTGTTGATGAATTTATGGTAGAGACATAATTTGACCATGTTTCTTTTTTACTTTTCTTAATAAGATATTTAGTTTTTGCTCTAAGTTTTTTAAAATTGATAATATTTTCTGTTGTTTTATGTCTTTTTAAAACATTGAAAGCATGTTTGCTAGATTTCATACCTAAGGCTATTTCTTCACTCCACCATGGTACTGGTTTTCGTTTACAAGGTTTTGTTTTTCCCACTGCAATATTAGCGCATTTTACTATAGTATCATTGAAATGATAAAGAGATGAATCTATGCTATCTTCTAGAATAAAGTTCGTAAGATAATTATTTAATAGATCTCTATATAAGTCCCAGTTTGCTGAGTTTAATTTCCATTTTTGGTAAACAGGAATATTTGGTTGATCATGCAAAATGGTTTCAATTGTTACAGGAAAATGATCGCTATTATATAGATAATCAAGACTATTCCAAGAAAAACTTGTAGCTAATGTGTGATCACACAATGAAATATCGATGGCAGAAAAAGTACTATTGTGGGAGCTGAAATGAGTAGATTTACCAGTATTCATTAAAATTAGATTTTGATTGTCTATTAATTTCTGAAGAAGTCTACCACATTTGTCTGTTTTTATACTACCCCATGTGATATTATGACAATTCAAGTCACCAAGTATTAGTTTGGTAGAAGGAATATCATCGATTAAGCGATGTAATTCTTCAAGTACATTTTCATTTGGATGAGGGAGGTAAATGTTACATATGTTAATAGGTCTGCAGTTGATATTGCATGACACTGATACAGCTACAGCTTCTAGATTAGTGTGTAGCTTAATTTCTTTGGTCTGAATGTGATTTTTTACAAAAATACCAACACCTCCACTAGCATATGTTGCGTCTCGATTTTTAAGGAAATGGGAATAATTTTTTATATTAAAGTTATTACTTTTAAGGTGGGTTTCCTGTAAACATATTATAAGAGGAGAAAGATCGTTTATAAGTAGATTAAGGGATTCTAAATTATTAAAATAACCATTAAGATTCCACTGTAATATAAATGTATTATCCATTTTATTTTACAACGTGGGAAAGGGAGTTATCGCTTTTAATATCCGAGGATGAATCGGTAAGTAAGGATTGTATCTTTTTTCGAAGTCTTGTTAGTTTATTTTTTATTTTGCGATCAGGAATATGCTCGTGGGCGAATAGAAGTATCTCTTTAAAAGAACTTATATCGGTTGTGTAATTTTCTACTATGGGGGTAGGATAATTTGAGTTTAATGCGTTACATATCGCGTCACAAAGAACTGTAAATTTAAGAGGAAATGTCGGGTATTTAGATTCGATTTTACCTTTAATAGATTCAAGTGACTCGAGGATATCAGATTGTGATGATTTTGGCCGCTTAATTGTATTTTTGGGTTTGGTAAAAATTGTTGGATCGGTGGCGTTTCATGTATCTCAGGAGAGTCAGTAGATATTTGTCTCTTTGTTTTTTGATGGGAGGCATCAGTGTTCAAAGTAATAGGATTGTTATTTTTTGTCGTTTCGTTGTGAATATCTTCTGTTGTTATTTGAAAGTTAGTGGTATTATTAGTAGGATTTTCTGCTTCTGTTGTAAGATTTTGAGGTTTAGACGGAAGTGATATTGTAGATTGAGATTCAATGGGCGTTTCAGTTGATGTCAATTGTGATAGAACAGGGCAGTCTGTTTCGCGATGACCTTTTGACATACACTTAGGGCAATTTAAGTCAGTGGATAGATAAATTCGATAGTTGGTGTTGTCGAAGGATATTGTAATGAAATCTGGGATAGTGATATTTTCAATAGGAGTTATAAAAATTTGTCTTCGAAAGCTTAAAACATGGTTATAGGCAGTGTCCGGCATTCCAACTCGCAGAAAAGTCATCTGGGATACAGTATTAAGTCCTAATTTTTTCAGCTCAGGAGTAATTAGACGTCTTACTTTAACTTCTGAATCATTAATGGATATTGATGTATGTGTCTTCAGCAATGTATTGACGACTTCGGTATTGGAGAGATAAATACAAATTCTGTTATTTGAGATGCGGGATGCAAATAATATATTTTCTGGTTTTACTATATTTCCTATTGCTATCACGTATTCATTTATTTTTATTCCATTGAGAGCAGATAGGACAATGGCTTGGTTTTTGGTTGGATATTTAAATGAAGTAACAGCGTTGGAATATGAACATGGTTGATTATTTTTAGGAGAAGAAACAGAACCAACAGAATCTTCATCCATTTTTAAAAATATTATTCATATTTTGGTACCTCTATTCTTCAGACGGTCCTGTTTGTCACAACAGAATCGGTAATGAGGTACCAAAAGTTGTGTAGTTGATAAATCCGGTAGCAGGAACTTGTTTTGATATAAGTATCTTTAATTATATTATAATAAATACTACTTACAGTTTTTTCCAAGTAGTTCAAATTTATTTTTATATTAACACTACACTTTATTGCAATTTTATCAACTGAATATAAATAATATCGCAAAAAACTAGGTGTAATTAGGCTAGCTATTAAACACGTCTGTTAACGACAAAGGTTCGACGTGAAGTCTCAATATATTTTATTTACTCAATATGATATTTATGAAAAATAAACTCACAAAATATTCTTTGTTATGGATATAGCACTATCTCACCTGAATATTAATAAAATGTTTTATTTAAATAAAAACAGGTATAAAATGGTACGTTAAATAGTACTATATTGGTGTACCCACTAAGTAGATTATTTATAGTAAGTTTGGAGTGTCGATGCTTTAGCGGGAATCTCAAAATTAAATTTATAATTGCAAATACGTTAACCAGTAAAACTTTATGTATATCTGTTAATAAGTCTCCAGGAAAATGAAAATTAATCTGAATCAAATGAACATCTTGATTAACAATAAAATACTGAAAACTTCTGTTTTCAACACTTCCACAAAATTTATTTTAAATTATTATCACTACAGCTGGTTCGGCTAAAGTGCCTTTCTCAAGTGATCTATTTTTGATATGTGTTTACACTTTATAGCCCTTAACTGAATAAGTTGAGGAGGAAGAACTGTTTGTCTCAAGTTGGTCATTCAGAATTATGTGTATATTTTTTAATTTGTTGATTGAAATCCGTCATTAAACGAATGGTTATAATCTAGAAGGTGAAGTGCGTAGGTAGAGTCTATTTTTCCATTAATAAAAGCTTATGTTCTGCTATCTATCTATCCATCTATACAGCCCTAAACTTGATATAGGCTTCCTCCTCCTTCTTCCATGCCTCTCTATCTTGGGCAATTTGCATCCATTTTGACCCAGCGTGTTTCTTCAGGTCATTTGACCATCGCATTTGAGGCCTTTTCCTTTTTTGTTTGTAATTCCATGGTCTCCAATGTATAATTGTCTTAGTCCATCTTTTATCTTTCTGCCTTAGGGTATGCCCGGCGAACTTCCATTTAAGCTTTGCTACTTGGGTTGAGACATCTTTCACTTTTGTTTTATTCGGATCCATTCGTTTCTATTTCTGTCTGATAGTTTAATGTTCAGCATTTGTCTTTCCATGGATCTTTCTGTCTTTGCTATTTTTTCCATATTTTCCTTTGTAAACGTCCATATCTGAGAGCCATATGTGAGGACAGGGAGTATACATTGATTGAAGACTCTCGTTTTTGGGTATTGGGGGTATTTTGAATTTTTTAGAATATAAGACAGTTTTCTGAATGATGCCCAGGCCAATCTTATTCTTCTCCTTATTTCTTTGATCTGATTTTTTTTTATTTAATTTAGTGATTTAGCCTAGATATATATACTCTTTTACTTGTCTATTCTTGTTTGTGCCACTGTAATTATTAGTTCTCCTGGTTGATTAGTCATGGTTTTTGTTTTACTGTAATTCATCTTGAGTTCAATTTTTGTCGATTCTCTATCTAGTTCTTCCATCATTGTTTGTAATTCTTCACTTTTTTCTGTTAATAATACAATATCATCAGCACATCGTAAATGATTCATATTTTGCCCGTTTATGTTAATTCCCAAGCCATCCCAGTGTAGTCGTTTGAAAACATCTTCTAGCGCTTGGTTGAATAGCTTGGGCGAGATAATATCTCCTTGTCTTACTCCTCGGTTTATTTTAATAGGCTCCGTTTGTTTCATTAGCTTAATAGTTGTTGCCTTGTTGTATATATTTGTAATTAAGTCGGTATATCGGTAGTCTATTCTGCTGTTTTGTAGGGACTTCTGTACTGCTCAGTGTTCCACACTATTAAATGCCTTCTCGAAGTCAATAACTTGACGACTCAACAAGTGGTCACTTGTACTGAAGCTCTTTCTAAATCCGGCGTGTTCTCTTGCCTGGTATCCGTCTAATTTAGTTGTTAATCTATTTGTTAATATTTTGGTTAATAGTTTGTACATCACATTTAGTAAAGTTATGGGTCTGTAATTCCTCAGATCATTTTTATCTCCTTTCTTAAATAGTAACAGTGTTATTGCTTTGTTCCAATGTTGGGTATTTGTTTTGTCATTAGTATTTTATTCATAAGTATGTACAAAACTTCTCTAGTTGTTTTCCCACCATGTTTTAACATTTCTACAGTCAGCTCGTCTTTTCCTGGCAATTTATTATTCTTCATCTTTTTGAGTGCTCTTCTTATCTTGTTCTTACTGATTTCTGGTTGTAAGTCGGAATTAACATTTTTATTTTTATTTGTAGTTGCTTAAGGATTTCTTGGGTTGGTTTCTGTTTTGTATTGTAGAGGTTTTTATAATATTCTTGTGTTATCTGTATAATTTCTTCTATATTATTGGTCTCTGTACCTTCTTTGTTCTTTATATCATTAATTTGTATGGTTCCAAACTGTGGTTTTAAACACTTCATGTTTTTGTTTTGTTCAATTGCTTTTTTTATTTTTTCTTCCTGTACGCTCCTTTTATATTCCTTGATATACCTTCTGATAGCTTTGTTTACCTCTTTGTAATCTACTGTGTTTCTCTTATCCTATTCCAGTAACGTTTTTCTTTTACTCATGAGATTTTTTGTTTCCTGGGTACATAGTTTTCCTTTTTAATTCTTGTTTGTGCTACCTCTTTTCCCGCCTTTGCTAATGTATCTGTTAATAGCTGATTTATTTTATCGATATTTTTATTTTCCAAATCTCTAGTGACCGGTATACTTTCCCTTATTTTTTGTTTATATTCGTCTTTTGATTGCTTAAGTTTTTCCATATCTAGTTTCGATACATTTTCCATTTTCTTTTTTGTTTCGAATTGGCTATTAATTCTGAGTTTGACTCTGACAAGTCTATGATGACTACCGGTTGAGAAGCGGTTCAGTACTGTAACATCTTTGATGATGGTTTTTTGTGTTGTAAGGATGTAATCTATTTCGTTTTTTGTATTACCGTTGAGACTTATCCATGTCCATTTTCTTTGTGGTTTTTTGTTAAAAAACGAGTTCATAGCAAAAAGTTGTCTCTCCTCCAAGTAGTTCATTAATGTGTGTCCTCTATTATTTCTTTCGCCATATCCATACTCTCCAATTCTGTGTTCTTCTCCATCTATTCTTCCCCCTAATTTGGCATTGAAGTCTCCAATTATTAGCGTCAATTTAGTTTTATTTTCTTTCGTAGCGAGTGTTAGTTCTTCGTAGAAGTTTTCAATGTCTTCATCTGTATACGAACTTGTTGGCGCGTATACCTGTATAATTTTTAAAGACGTTCTTTTTAATTGAGGCATAATGTAGGCTACTCTGTATGATATCCCTTGGTGGATTGTATGTATCTGACGACTTTCTTGTTTATTATAAAACCAACTCCGTTGTTAGATTTATTTTCATTGCCTTTGTAGTACAGCATGTTTCCTGAGTTTAATATTATTTTTTGGTCATCTTTTATTCTTATCTCTGACAGACCAATGACATCTCATTGTATATTATTTAGTTCTTCTTCTAATTCGTAAAGTTTAGTATCATCATTTATGGATCTGATGTTATATATTCCTATGTTTAGTTTAGTCGAATGTTTGCCTCCCCCAGAATCCTTGAGGACTTTGAAGATCGTGATATGCAATGTAGGGGTAAGTGGGACTCTTCTTAGTTTTTTATTCCTTTTTCTTTAGAAAAATTGTGTGATATTAGAGTACTGTTGTTTGTAGATGAGAATGAATTGGTGGAAGGCGATATATGTAAGGAACCAAAAGAAGCTGCGCTGATTGAAATTGTGTCCGAATCACATGATATTCAAGACACGCCAATGCATGAAATACACACATGTCAGACAGCACACGAATTTGCAAGCGAATACCTGAAGTCACAAAATTTAATTGAAAAAGAACAGATCAGTTGGACAAAGGGGATCTATGAAATGTCAAAAAATATTCAGTTTTATAAAAGTAAGAAACAAGAAGTGATAAGTTTACCCAGTCCAGTAGAAATTTTTTACCAGTATTTCACGGATGAGCTCCTCAATATCTGCGTAGAAAAAACAAACTTAAACGCTGTTGTTAGCTCTGTGCCAAACTTTCCCGCTACAAACATTGCAGAAGTCAAGACATTTTTTGGAATTCTGTTAATAATGGGTAATTTGAATTATCCGAGAGTCCGAATGTACTGGGAACAAAATTTGCAGTTCCTCTAATATCTGAAAATATGCAAGTAAACAGATTTTTCAAACTACGAAATACGATGCATTTTACTTCCAACGAAGATCAACAGCCGAAAGACCGACTGTGGAAAATACGCCCCCTTTTCAATACCATAAGAAAAATATACAGGCAGTTGGAACCGGAGGAGGTATATAGTATCGATGAACAAATGGTTCCTTTTAAGGGTGTTGTGAATATTAAACAATACATTAAAAATAAGCCGATGAGATGGGGTATAAAATTATTCCTATTATGTGGGATAAGTGGAACAATATATGATTTCATCGTCTACCAAGGTGCAAATACAGAACTGAAGGCAGAGTATATGTTGTTTGGCTAGTCTCCGGCTGTAGTAATGCACCTATCCGAGCAAATACCTCCAGGAGCACAACTTTATTTTGACAATCATTTCAGTTCTTATTGGTTATTTCAATGGTTATCAAAGAAACCAATATATGCCGCTGGTACAATTCGGTTGGACCGCTTTTCTAAACCACCTTTTACCAAGAGAATTCTTTTTTCCAAGAGAATAAAAAGAAACTTACCAGGGGTTTCGTCGAGAACGTTATCTGCAGAAGATCTGGTGTTGTACTAACCAAGTGGATTGATAGCGGAGCTGTTACTCTGGGTTTCAATTTCGTTGGAGTAAGTTCTTCTAATGTATGTCGAAGATGGGATAAGAAGATAAAAGAGTATATTGAAGTGACACGCCCCAAAGTAGTTTTTCTTTATAACAATGGGATGGGAGGTGTTGACAAGTGCGATTTTCTTATTTCTTTGTACAGATCGTTTATCAAACAAAGAAATGGACTGACTGTTCGATTAATGTCACATACTGTTGACATGGCTGTCACCAACAGCTGGTTGGAATACAGAAAACAATCGGAGTAGCTGAAAATACCGCAAAAAAATGTCATGGACCTTATACATTTTCGACAACACGTTGATGAGGCACTTATTTTGGCAGGAAAAATACCCAGCAAAAAACGGGGGAGACCAGTTTCAAATAATCCTCTACATCCTCAAGGTAGTTCTACTGTGGGTAACGCAGCAGGTAAACAAGTGCGTCCGATTGAAGATATTCGTTATGATAATTTTGGCCATTTACAGACTTTCTGTGACAAAATCGCTCGTTGTAAAGGAAGCAACTGTGGATCAAGAACGTATATTCGTTGCACAAAATGTCAAGTATCATTATGTATTGCTCGAAATTAAAACTGTTTTACAGATTTTCATACCAAATAAATAGTTTTTGTCAATTACAGTCTTATAAATAAAAATCATTTTATATTGATATGTGTCTGTTAATCATTGTGTACACTGCAGTGTACATGACGTAACTTCAGAATGTCAAATTTGACAAATTTCCTGAGGAGCTTAAAAATTGTAGAAAAATATTTCTAGTAATCGCTAAAACTTAAAAAAAATTATATATCGTTTTAAAAAATTCGTGTCGGAAAGGGTTAAAACATTAAATACTTCAATTGTTATGAGTATTTATTAGATGCGTAATACGTTCATCCTGTCTTAAGCTTTCTGTCCCACTCTAATCCTAAATAAATCGGCGTCTTTAAACGATATAGATTTGTATAATAATATCTTGTTTACAAGTAGATTTATGTCGCTGGTTGTTTTTGACTTACGAGCCAGTATACTTTTATGTTTTTTTTTTACCCTAATTCTTCTCTTTTCTTTTCAGTATATTCTTTTTACTTTAATTTGATATCTTATGTCATCTCAAGATATATAATACTTGCTCCATACCCAAAGGTACGTGTTAATATGTGAAACTTCGTAAAAGTATATTGGAGCCATAAATTCCTAATTACACTTGGCAAATTTGGAGCGATTGACAGTCTCGTATTGAGTTTCCTATATTAATAGGTTCATTCATCAAAAAAGAAGCTCCTCACGCTGATCCTATTCATCTATTCTAGTTAATTACGGAACCGAACAGGTCGACTGATTGCTCTCCGAAATTTGTGCCGGTCTCAAAGATGTAAGGCATCAGGCAGTCGGCAGGAAGAACACAAAACATAGGCGTGCAAATTTAAAAAAAATATATTTATAATTATTTTGAATTTGCGTATTAGATAATGTGATGATTTAACATTTTGCGAACGGTGATTTTATATACAAATACACCTAAATGTAAACATTTGGCAGTTTCAGGAAAAGTTCTTCGCGTGCACTATCAGAATTATCCGACGTTGGCGATCACCATTGCGTAGGTTTCTAGATCTTTTGCAATATGGAATAATAGTCCTGCATTTGATATCCGAGTCCATTCACGAATATTATTTAACCAAGAAACTTGTTTTCATCCTACACCTCTACGGCCCTCTATTTTGTCTTAAAGGATCAGTTGTAAAATTTTATATCGACTTCCCCTTACTATATATCCATGATAAGACATGTTTATCAGTCTTTAGCAGTTCTCTGTATTTGTTGAGGCTCCTTAGTATTTTGTTTTATTAGTTTTTCTTGCTATTCAAGGTATCTTCAGCATTCGTCAATGAACCCACATTTCCAGTGCTTCAATTTTGTTCATAATCGATACTTTTAGCGTCAATACTTCTGCACTATACAAAAGTACAGACCAAACATAGCACTTAACCATTCTTTGGTTAGTTCTGAACTGAGATGGTTATTGCAAAGAAATGTATGGTTGTCTCTCAAGTGTCTTTTTTATATAACTGGTCCGAGTAAACATTGAACAATGTTGGCGACAAAATGCAACCTTGTCTATTTACAGTACACATTTTTAATGACACGAATATCCTTGTCACCTATTCCGATATTTTTCAGTATTTGCATTAATTTTACATGCTGTACTTTATCCAATGCCTTTTCGTCCACGAAAAGTCCACGAAACATGCAAAAACATCTTTTCGTTGGTCACGGCATTTTTGTAATAGGATGTTAAGCGCAAAAAGTACCTCCTTGGTTCCCATAGCATTTCTAAAACCAAATTGGGTATCTTCAAGATCAAGGCTAATTAATCGATATTCTGAGCATGTTCTCGCATTGCGTTTTTTCGGTATTGCGACCAAGATGGATTTGAGCCAATCTGCGGGAATCACTCCGATGTTATATATTGAATTAAAAAGTCTTAGTAGGTACTACTTTTATGTTATCATTCTCTATTAGTTTCAGAAACTCAGTGGTGTATTATCTAAACCACAAGCTTTTTTAATTTTAGCAATATTTATAGCGTGTTCTACCTCGCATTTCATAATTTCTGGGCCGTCAGTACAGTTTTGGTAGAATTCCTGCTAATATTATTCCTGTCATCTTCAAACATCTATGATATATACAGCTGCAATTCTTTTCTTATTTCGTGTTCATTTACAATAATTTTGTTATCATTGTCAACAAGCACAGAGGGAACTCGTTTTTTTTAATATATTACTCATTTCTTTTAGTTTTTTGTGCACATTAAATAAGCCGTGATTAGATGTTACATCTTCTATTTCGTCGCACCTTTCTCTCATCCATTTTTCTTTGGCTAATTTATTCTCCTTTTTTGTTCTTCTCTGCAGGTGTTTATATTTTGTTACATTAAATTGTATCAGTCGTTTTTCTATTAATTTCAAGATGTTTTCTGTCATCCATTTATTTTTCTTAATTAAGTTTTTTCTATAATCATTGTTTGTGAAGATTTCGTTAACTTGGTTTTTAAATTCACTCCATAGTTCTTCTGGATCTTTTAGCTGTTTTTCGATGTTTTTTATTCTATTGTTAAATTCTTTTTTAACATTATGTTTTATGTTTATACCGTCAAAGTTAAGTACATTGGTTTTGAGTTTTTGTCGCTGAACTCGTTTTAACCTTAGTTTAATATCTGCTACAAGTGGTTCATGATCAGATTCAATATCTGCCAAAGGATATGTAGTGACTTTTTTGACGGCATTTCGGAAACACTTATTTACAAGTATATAGTCTATTTGATTTCTTGAATACTCAGAGTTATCGGCATCATCAAATGGGGCTTACCAAGTGTATACTCGTCGCTTGGGTAGTTTATACCAGGTAGGTAAAGAAATAATAAATAAAAATTACTCACGATCAATTTAATTTAACTATCAGACGACCGGTTTCGCTTTCTACAATATGCAAAGCATCTTCAGGTCTCGATACAAAGTTAAACAAATGCTGAAATGATAAAAACCCATATTAGGGTGTTGTCTAATAAAGATAAACAAATTAGATGTTATAAATTACAATAATTATGCCAATATTACCTGTCTGTGGTTTTATTTAAATGATTAAGTTGAATAAAAGGTATAAATATTTTTTAAGAAAGTTAAAAGGACAAGGTAAGGCCCACAAATTGTCATAAAATCTCTTCTATTGTAATAAATTAATAAATGAGCATATAAATAAATAAAATAAAATTACTTACATGCCGGTACTCTATTAATAGATGGATGGTAGAACATGTTTGAAACTACTGTATATTGTTGAATGGAAACTACTGTATTGTTTGAAACTACTGTATATTGTTCCATTCAACAATATACAGTAGTTTCAAACATGTTCTACCATCCATCTATTAATAGAGTACCGGCATGTAAGTAATTTTATTTTATTTATTTATATGCTTATTTATTAATTTATTACAATAGAAGAGATTTTATGACAATTTGTGGGCCTTACCTTGTCCTTTTAACTTTCTTAAAAGAGATTTATACCTTTTATTCAACTTAATCATTTAAATAAAACCACAGACAGGTAATATTGGCATAATTATTGTAATTTATAACATCTAATTTGTTTATCTTTATTAGACAACACCCTAATATGGGTTTTTATCATTTCAGCATTTGTTTAACTTTGTATCGAGACCTGAAGATGCTTTGCATATTGTAGAAAGCGAAACCGGTCGTCTGATAGTTAAATTAAATTAATTGTGAGTAAGTCTTATTTATTATTTCGTTACCTATTTGAAATGGACTCACACAAGCATCACATTCATGATTTTTATACCAGGTGTTTACAATGATCATATCGTTTTCTTTACAAAATTCATACAATCTCTGTCCTCGATCTATGGTTTAGGTTGTCCTAAACCATAAGGACCATAAGGACCTACAGTCTGACCTCGTTGACCTTCACCAATTTTTGCATTGAAGTCGCCTATAATATTGACTTTTACTGTTTACTAAATAGTTTCCCAGCATTTGTTCTACCTTATCCAGTTCATCCCTCTTTTCATTGTACGTTATAATGTCATCTGTTTTTTTTTTTCAAGAGCATTGGTCAGATAGTGTTAATTAAGAAGAGTATGAGCCATACGATAATATCATAATATAACAAAACTTAACCATAGGAAATGCACTTCTCATCCCTTGTTAACAACGAACTCTAAAAGTAGTTTCGACATGGATTAATTTTGTCTCTCTTTTACTAAAGACTTTTTTTGTTTTGTTTTACTTTACTAGATTCGCTTACTTCTTTGCACTTTGAAAAGATTAATTTAAATGCAAACGGTTTTACAAAGAATGCAATCAAAATTACAGTGTGCCAACTATGGTTATTTTTCCTTTCAAAAGGTCAATTGCCAGAGAATATCTAACTCGTATACCAATTACCGTGTACACCACGTTGTATTTTAAATGATATTACGTCGTATACCGTGTATACCAAATACGTTAAGTTTTTACCTTTCCAAGGTTTAAGCAGGCGAGATGTCATATTCGTTGGCTCTTTCGGTTGTTGACCACATCACCCCTTAAAATTGGAGACATAAATGATCTTCGCGTTACTCAATGCAAACACTTTTAAGCCATACTTTACTGGTTTACTTAGAATATATTGCGCAAAGCTATATCAGACGATACCTTCATTATTGTGGACATTACTGAGGGTTAACAACGACCTTTGGATGTTATAAGTTATAACCAGGGAGGGAGTTAGGTTGGGACTAAATATAAACACAAATAAAATAAAAGTAATGGCTGTTACACGTGCATCAAAGGTCTACATTAATATTCGTATCTATAACAAACATATATAACCAGTACAAAGATTTCAGTATCTTGGTTGCTGGATAACAAACGATCTTGACCACGAGAAATACATGCTCGTATAGAATCTGCTAGGTCCGCATTTCAACGAATGAAACAATTCCTAATAAACTTTACATTATCATTATTGTTCTGAAGCTATTTTCTTGTGGCGTTTTAAATTAATTGCTATTTAACTGGGAATAAGCCACAATTAAAGATAAAAATACGTTTATTGACGTTTCAATTTCCACTTCGGAAATCGTTCTCAAACTACAAACAGTAAATTAAACAAATTTTGTTTTTTGTTACATAGTGAAAAATTCTTCTAATATTTTAATTGTATCTGACTCATTTATATTGACAATTCAGACATACATTATGCATTTTAAAGTAGACGACTTTAAAATGATATTGCCAATATTGTTGAGTTGCGCTCCTGGGACGACTTTACTTATAAGATAGTTCATTCGATTACATGAAATCAACTTTAACTTAAGAATATTCGTCAGAAAAAAATCATAGCATATAATTCGTCTTTAAAAAGACAAACACATGACATAATGACAGTATAATTCTCCTGTTAGTGATTCCATAGTAAATTATGAGGGAAAAACTAGGAAAAAAAAACCTCATAATACTATCCCGACATGGTAAGTATTTGTTCGTGCAATTATTTTACCTTCAATAAACACCAAAATTCAGATTTTATATGTTTCGTTATTTAAAAAACCTATATATAAACCTTCTATATGTTACTGACTTACTAATACTGGTATTTTCTTATTAATAACTTCCTCTTTCAACATTGGTAACCAGATCCTACTACATTCTGCCGAGGAATTTGCGACACAATTGGCCTCATTTAGCATAATTAAAGCCGCTTCTTTGATTTTTTTTTACCAACGGTCTCTTTTAGGACTACATTTGAATTATTCCATTGAACCCTATGTTCATTATCCCATGCGTGTTTACATATTTGAGATCTATCAAATTCTCTATTTTTAATATAAGATTGATGTTCACTTATTCCAACATTTAATGACCTTGATGTTTCACCTAAATAAAACTGATCGCATTCACAAGGTATTTTATAAATGCAATTCTTTTTCATTTCTTGTTCATAAGATACCAATTTGTAAAAACGTTTATTTATTCCATATTGTTATGCGTAGTGGAAACATAGACTCTCGGAATTACAAGCATAAGGTGTATAGAAGCATTTGGGATGTGGGTTTTTCGAAGGATGCTGAAGATCTCTTGTGCAGAGCATGTGACCAACAACGAGGTGCTAAGAAGTATGGGTACTGAGAGAAAACTCCTAAATATTGTAAAAAACCGAAAAACGAGTTACCTAGGACATATTTACAGAGGAGAAAAATACAACTTCCTTCGACTTATAATGAAAAAGAAAATGGAAGGAAGAAGAGATCCAGGAAGAAGAAAATGCATTCGGTATTAAGAACAGCTCAAGATAGAGAGCAACTTGCTGTAGTTATAGCCAACCTTCACTAATGGAAAAGGCACCTTAAGAGGAAGAATCTGCTGCTTTAACTCCAAAAAATTAGTCGGATTCTGACCTCCTTGTCATGAAAACATTTTTTAAAGCGTGTTTTGTGAAGCCCAGTGTATAGTGCTTTGTGTTTTTTCATCATCATCATCAATGGTGCTACAGCCCTATGAAAGAGCCTTGACCTTCCCAAGTCTATTACGCCAGGCTGTCCTATCCATTGCCAACCGTTGCCAGTTTGCTGCGCATATCTTTCTACCATCCTCATCTACACCATCCTTCCATCTGAGTTTTGGCCTACCCCTTTTTCTGCTTCCCACGGGTTGTGACATAAGGATTCTTCTAAGGATGCAACGAAATAAGGACAACGATCTTAAAGTATTTACCTGGAATGTTCGCACACTCAACGAACCTGGAAACATCCGAAAACTGTGTGTTTTTTCATTATTAAAAGAAAAAAACTCAAATAGAAGCATTTTTATACTTACCATATTATGATCTCTCCTAGTAGTATTCTTAAATATTTGACATATGTATATCTTTGTTAAATTAAAATTAGCTATTTACATCATTGCTCTCTTGTAGCATAGCTCCAATGATGGCTTTGTTAGCCGAAAGCGCTCAGCTAGTAATTAAAAAGAGGGTAAAATTGAAGGCAAGAGAGGAATGGGACGCAAGAAAATGTCCTGGCTCCGAAACATAAGGCAATGGACAGGGATTAACGACATACAATCTCTGATACATATTGCAAGAAATAGAAAATTAATGGAAAATGTGATCGCTAACATCCATTAGTGGATTTGCATCTGAAGAAGAAGAAAAAGAAGTAATTAAAATTATTTGCACACTTTAAAAATGCATCCCATTTACACCTTTGATTTGTTATAAGTGTGTACAAAAACATATGAGTCTTTTCTTTTATATAACAATTGACTGGATAACATTGTTTTTACATTTCTTTAGAAATCAGTATTGAAAGAAAGTCAAACATAGTTCCAACAGAGAGTATAATGAATAGATTTTTTTAATGGGAGAGTAGCTTAATAGAAAATTCGATTAAGAAGTCTAGTTATTGTTCAATATTTATCCAGCATCTTAGTAACTTAGATACACATAATAAGTTAGTTTAATGAAAGTAAGTCGTTATTAAAAAAAAACACCCCCTCAGTGACGGATATGTCAGAAGCAAGCAGGAGGGCGTTATAGTGTCGGCATCGCCTAGCGATTCCATTCAAAGAGATCGAAGGATAACAAGGAACGTCGACGGCGGCCCCACAAATTAGTTACCCTTTATATTTGCACGTTACGTCGCCATAATTCTATTGTTTCTCATAGAGACAAGTGAACTATAAGGGGTTGATGATCGGAGTACCGGTTAGATACAAATCGATTAACTAACGAATATAGGTTTCAAATTGGCGGTCGATGGTTGCTTTATTATTTGCAATAAAATAGATACGTTTAATCCGATATTATTGAATTATAAAAAAATTAAATACTTCTTAGATGGCCAAAGACAAAATACTTTTAATGCCTATCGAGAACTGAAAGTGGCACTTGTAATAAAACTAGTGATTTTGGCCGTCACCATGCGATAGGGATCCAATCAATTGCATCTACAATCACTCCACTTAATTTTTTCTCTGTTCTTTCTATTTAAGGCTAAGACGACAACAGATTAATATTTTAATCTGTTGTACAACTTTCATAACAAAAGTCACTTTTGAAAACTCGCTGAACTTTTTCCTTAAAGTCGTCTTATGACATCGACCTACGTATAAAACCAGCATAATTCTAGTTTGGCAATTTATTTGTTGTGAAAGCTCGAGTTTTTGTAATATTTTTTACCTATCAAAAAATTCCCAGCCTTTAATTTTTTAGGATCAACAAAATTTTTACGTGAATTAAAAATTAAATTTTTAAAGACTAAATTTTTTGCATAAAAGGGCCGGTCTTTTTAACAACAGATAACTATTGTCCTATCTGACAGATTGTTATCTGAAGGATAGACATTTATTTATAAAATAAAATGTACCGTATTTTCACGTCAAACTATGTTGCGGTTACTTATCAGTAGTAATATCCCTAGGACATTGATAACCATCGAGCAAAAAGACAAAAGAGGGAATGTAAAGGTAGTGGGGGCAAACATATTGTTAGACAGGAAATGCGATCTTTAGAGGCCACATTAAACAAGGAAAGAGAGTCTCTCTCCTTGTTTGACATCAAATTTAGTTGGGTTATGTTATTGTTTGTCCCAAATGTCACATGAAATCTTATTTATATTGAAGTTTTTTAACAATTGTGTCGCATTTTAGACTCTTATCATTAATCATTAATTAAAACTTTCTTGTCTAAGACACATTCTGAAAAATATTATATAGCTACTGTTGATAAGTGTCGGAAAATTTAAATTTGGCGCATTCGCATTTCCGGATATGTCCGCCATCAGAAGCCACTTTTTTTGTCTCCTTTTCATAAGAATTAGATTCCCACTTTTGTCTTATTGCTCGATATTGATAACAGACGAGATAATTTCATGACAATCGAAAGCTCGTTCCTTGGTAACAACACGAAGCCTTAGGCTGAGTGCTGTTACCAAGCAACGAGCTTGAGAAATTTGTCATGAAATTATGAGGCATTCTTGACAACAAGACATAATCTTGTTGTGGTGTTCTTGATCGAGATTCAAGTATGGTTTTATAGAATTCACAAATATATTTGTGACTGTAGGTTGTATTTCTGGGAATTTTTTCTTTGATTAGCGCATTTATACTTTGAACATTCTCATTGCTGAAACGTGACATTTTGAAATTTATTTGGATGAAGTTGTCAAACTCATGTTGTCATGTTATCATGTTGTCATAGGGATTGAAAATTGCACTGAATGCAATTATCAGTCTAATGTTGACATGATTGGGTGAAATTGTTCCACATGACACAAAATGACGAAATTTGAATGGTTGTTAGAACAGTCGAAAAATTATCTTTAAGATAAATGTAAAATCTATTTCGAAACAAACCAATATTTAATTAATTGTTTTAATATATCTTTTGATTATACAATTTGTGGTGACGGGAATAAATAAACCTAAGGCACGGATTCTGTATATCCCCAACATTATTCAAAATATACCTCGAAGCAGCACTCAACAAATGGAAGAAAAAAATGTACGAGTATGGGCATACCACTAATGGACTTAACTTTGTAGACTCTGTGCTTTGCGGATGACCAGGTCATCATCGCATATGACTCTGGAGACCTTAGTTACATAATGCGAAAACTATTAGGAGAGTTTATAAAGTGGTTTTTGGAAGTGAATATGGAAAAAACTGAGTACATGAGTATCGAAGGAGATCAACATAACCTTCTCGTAGAGGAAAATCAAAATATGTGACGACTACAAACGCCTAGGAGTAGAGATCACTCAGGACGGAAAATTAGATGTAGCCATTAAGAAACAAAATACAGAGAGAAAGAAAGGCATAGTCTTACTGAACAGCGTACTGTGGGATAAAAACATCTCTGTTCTAAGAAAAATAAAAGAAGAATATACAACACGATAATAAAAAGTATCACAACATATGGATTCGAAGTCTGGCACCTAAAAGACAGAACAGAGAAAATGCTTAGAGCAACAGCAACGCGACAGAATAACAAACGAGAGAGTCCGAGAAATCATAGGGGTAACAAATAATATTGTTGATTACATCAAAACAACACAACTCAGATGATACGAACACGTAAGGAGAATACCGGAGAATAGAATACTAAGACAAATTCTTTAATGATAACCAAGAGGTAGGCGGAGACCAGTAAGACCTAGAAGAAGTTGACATCAGGGACAGATAACTGGAGGACGATCTATGGAACGATAGAATGAGATGAAGATTGGAAATCAAAAGACATCGTAGAACGTTGTAAACCGACATTATTAATAGAAATTAATAAAATTATGTAAAAACAACTTTAATAAAGAATTAAAAAATAATACATACTTAATGACTCTTCTTAGGTTTTTCCATAATACTTAAATATTATATAAGGTTAGCCCAAACATCTTTAACTTTAAAAAGTTCAGTAGTGTCTGCATTGAGCACGTTATCTTCAAAATTGTCTTAATTTTGATCTCTTGCTAGGTTATACTCGTAGAATGTTGCTGTAGATTAGAATGGTTGAATCTGTACAGCCACTTCAACTGGATGATATTGTGCCTAAACCTTCTCCTCCATACATAAAAAGTTATGTTGCATTCTTCTTCTTTAAGTGCCGTCTCCCGGGTGAGTTTACCGAAAGTCCAAGCTGATTATAGCCGCAAATGTTAAATATGGAACAAAAAGTTTCGGTATAGCAGTGTTGGCATATTTTTATAAAGTAGATGCTGTATGCTTCAAATATAAAAATATAAAGCTTTAGAAAAGTACATTTTTTTTATATTATGTTATGTATTCTGCAATTTTTGATTTATATAAAACAACAATGAGTAAAAATTTGTTTCTTTGGAGATTAATTGCAGTTAATTATAAGAAATTTTATGGCAATTACCCTTTGGTAGATTAGGGGATAGATTTGGCAGTCGTTAAATCAGAGTTTGCCAGATTACAACAGATGTTTGCAATTAATTTGAAAGAGACAAATATCTACCCGATACTGCTTCAGATAAATTAAAAATTGCAGAATTCATAAAATATTATAATTAAAATGTACTTTGTAAATGCTTTAACTCTTTATATTTGAAGCATACAATATATGCATTATAAAAACATGCCAACACTGCCAATCCGAAATATTTTTGACATTTGCGGCTATATTCAGCTTGTACTTTCGGTAAACTCAACTCCGTCTCCCAATCGGAGGATTGATTTTATCATCACTATCTTTACTTTATCTACTGCTGCTCTGAAGAGTTCTATAAAATTGCATTTAAACCAGTCTCTTTAATTCTTTAACCATAACATTCTCCTTCTTCATATACTCCTTCATCCTCTTATCTTTACCTGTATTATCAGCCTTAGCAGTTCATATCGCTGTCGCTTCATTACGTGACCCAGATATTTTAACTTATTTTTATTGTGTTTATTATTTCGCATTCTTTGCCCATTTATCGCAATACTTCCGTGTTAGTTTTCTTCTGTGTCCATGATATTCTAAGCATCCTCCTGTAACACCACATTTCAAAGGACTGTAATTTATTTATATGTTCTTGCGTTAATGACCAGCTTTCAAGTCTATATTGCAGTATCGAAAACACATAGCATCTCAGTGCTCTTACCCTCAGTTCTAATTTAAAATCTTTGTTGCAGAGAATTGTTTTCATTTTTACAAACGCATTTTTTGCTATTTCTATCCTAGCTCTTATTTTGGTTGTTTGATTATTATTGTCTGAAATCCAGGTTCCTAGGAATTTGTATTTATCAACCCTTTTTATCGGTACATTTCTCAAATGTATGTTTGTTGGTATATTTGTTTTCATTGTTATTATCATGTATTTGGTCCTTTTTATATTTATTTTTAATCTATATTTTTTACAGAAAGTGTTTGTTTTGTTTAGCAGTAATTGGAGTAGTTCAGCAGAGCTTGCCATAATAACGGGGCCATCTGCATATCTTATGTTGTTAACAGATCTTCCGTTAATTATTATTCCTTCCCTTTGAGATAGTAATGCTTCTTCAAAAATGGCTTCACTCTATACATTAAATGTATATAGTGAAACCATTTTTAAAGAAGCATTTTTGCATATCTGGCTCTAATATGAAATTCATTACAGAAATTGGATTGTTTAGTGGACTTCATAAAAATGGTTTTGCTTTATAATTAGACCCTTCTCAAAATTACTTATACAGAATACAAAATTATTTATTCCTATCTGGTAAGTGCCTAGAAAAATATATCCAAGAAGTATCACAAAATTGTCAGAATTTAAAATCAATCTTCTATATATTATATAGACGATTTATTGAAAGTTTTAAAAAATTTTTACTACACTCTGGATATTTTGTATACTGACTCTGAGATTTTTTTTTTGCATAACTTTTTTCCCGTTTCTAGGCGCCAGAAATTCGCCTTTTACCCCTCTCGTCAGCTAAAGGAAGCACACTCATTGTACGCCATGCACCAAGTGGCTACGCGAAAAAAACCTGCGGTGAGGCGAGATTTGTTGTCAGAAGCTAAGTTGTATTTCTAGAACATTTGATTCTATCGTCGGTAATAGTGGACATTACTCGGAACTTTGTTAGAGTATGAGCATCTCAACTCATACTGCTACCCAGATCCTTACAAACCTTAAACCACCACATCCACACATACCTGAACAATATCCTGATGCGTAAGAAAATGTTAAAGAGACACTCCAACGAGACATACTAGACACCTAGTCCTCGATAACACAAAAAGAGTCTTATCCTAGATCAGTCCTTTTGATATAGTAGGTATCTGGGATAATTGAATTTTTCCATAATGGGAGTGTAAGCCGTATGGCTTAAATCTGAACATATTAATTAAATAATGATAATATGCAGACATGTAATAATATAATAAGTAATCAATTTATTTGCTTATTGCTTTTTTCCTTTCCCTTTGGTTAAGTAAACTCATGTTCTTCATTCAAGGATTATTTATTTGCATTATATGTTGTATTTTCCTCGTCCTCCTAAGTGCCTTCTCTGTTGAGGTTGTTGATCAATATGGCAAATTTCTCTCTGTTCTGGGCTTGATGAATTAATTTATTTCCTCTGGTGTGGGTCCAATCTTTGATGTTTCGTAGCCAAGATTTTTTTGTCCTATGCCCCTTTTACCTTCAATCTTGCTTTCTAATCTTACCTGCAGCTGCTCAAATTTCCTATGGCACATTATGTGTACTAGATATGACGTCTTTCTAATTTTGATAGTATTGACCAAATTAGGGCGTGTGTTCATTACTCTCAGTAGTTCTTCATTCGTAGTTCTGCTGGTCCAGCTTATTCTTAACATTTGGCGTTACATCCACATTTAAAATAAATTTAATTTCTTAACTTCATACTGTTTTAATGTCCAGGCCTCACAGCTATATAGTAATAGAGTCACATATAACACTTTAGTGTTATCAATCTTATTGAGACTGATAGCTTGGGGACACAGATCATTTTACGTAAATTCATGAAATCCGATCTTGCTATTTCAATGCGTCTTCTAATTTCTTTTGAGTGTTCTAGTTGACTATTTAGCTCTCTGTCCAGGGTATATAATGCTTTGGAAACACTGAAGGGTGATACCATTTATTTGTATGTTAGGTGTAAGTTGGTGTTCATGGGGGTTTTTGTGAAATACCAGAATTTTGGTTTTGACAAAGTTAATGTTCAAGCCCAGCTTGTGACTTTCTTCTGATAATATGGTTATCAACAGTTTTAGTTGGTCTTCTGTTTCTACCAATACTACGGTGTCATCGGCATATCTTATATTGTTAATGATAATTCCATTGACTTTGACATCTTAAGGTGATCTTCAAAAGAAGCTTTAATTATATGTTCGGCATATACATTAAATAATAGGGGGGACAAACTGCACACTTGACACACTCCTCGTTCTATGTTGATGTACTTGGTGTTTCCGTTTTTTATTCAAACGCATCCTGTGTGGTTCCGCTATGTATTACTTATGATAGTTATGTCGTGTATTTCCAACCCTACTTCTTTTAGCACCTCAATCAATTTTCCGTGTTTGATGCGGTCGAAGGCCTTTCTATAATCAACAAAGCACACACATAGCCGTTTTTAAACCTTAAGTGTCAATCCCATAATTGCTTTTCTAGTGCCTGTACCCTTTCCAAAACCATATTGAGAACGACTCAGGTATTCTTCACACTTATTGTGAATTCGGTTATAAATTATCCGCATAAAAATCTTAGCGGCATGACTCATTAGGGATACAGTACGATAGTGTTCACATTTTCTTGCTTTGTGTTATGCGGTATTATGCCATGTTCATATATATATTGTTGCAGAGTTATGTTAATTTCCTGACAGCATTATCACTTAGGTGTTTAAAATATTCGGCTGTTATAAGGTCTTCGCCGGGTGCCTTGTTGTTCTTTGCGTCTTTTATTGCCTGCAAAACTTCTTTGGTGAGATCGTTTAATTTTTCATCTATATATATTTGTGTGGGCTCTTCTATTGTCTGATTACCAAACAAATCTTTAAGATATTGCTCCCATATTTCTTTCTCTTTTTCAGGGTCTAATTCCATTTGGTTTTTCTTGCTTGTTACAATCGATAAGTGTTTGAGTTTTCATATTCAAGCCCATTCTTTAACCTTTCTGTGTAGTTGTCTATCTTTATGCTTCGTTTGCAAATCTTCTACCTCTTTACATTTTTCTTTCATCCACTCTTCCTTAGCTACATTTATTTTTTTCTCAATTTCCCTGTTGTGTTGCTCTTTGTATTTTGTTAAGCATCCCTTAACGATTGAACGCCTGCCGGGAACTAGGCGCCATGCTTTGATTTTGAGTTGCCATATTACCTCTCTTGGGAATGTAATGTAACGGTTTACCACTTGTCTTTCGTTGACGACGGGATGTCGTTCATCCGCCTTCGGGGACGATTTCTCCTCCCCAGGACTAGAGGGTGCCCTTGCGTCGTTCCTTTGAATACCATTGAGTGCTTATACTGGCAAACACTCGATCCCCATTTGCGTCAGCCACCTAAACTATCTACTTAAGTATTGTTGGTCTTCTACCGCGTGGAGGTACAGATTGAGGGTTTCCTTTCATTGAGATCAAGACCATAATGGTATTTCTTGATATTCTCCAGTACTTTTAAAAGACGTGTTGTATTTTTATTTTAAGTTTATTGCAGCGGTATTAATATTAATAATTTTTTTGGTCAGTCCTGAAAAAAATTGTTTTAACCTCCTGCCTTAAAGGCTGCATTTTCAAATCGAGTATAGTTCTGTTGAGAACTCTAGGATGATATGATTAGGCACCTGTTGGGATTTGCTGATCTACAATAGATTTAGATTTACTTGCGAAATACATAATATCCATACCATAATATCCTACACATATTAATTTATACTAAGAGGCAATCTGGGAAGCAGCATGTAATGTAAATAAAAAAAATATTTTATACTCGTACGCCCTTGAACCACTTTATATCAAACAATTCATAATTAAATTACTTTTTCACAAAATAATAAGTGAAACATATAAAAATGCTTTTCCTCCTGTCAGAATGCGAAAAAGGGACTTAGTCGCAGAAAATTAATCTATATAAAACAGGGCAATATTTCTTAATGATACGTAAGAGAGACAGTGTTACCCATCTCGTCGGATCGTTTCGCTAAATGCACTTTTCTCGTTTTCTTGGCATTAAGTAATTCTTTATAAAACAGTGATAAATGCCGCAGCCACATAAAAACAACTCGACCAGATGGCGGTTTTCTACTTCAGAAAGACATTTTTCACACAGTTTCTTTCAATCTAAATTGCTAAGCGCCTTCTGGATTACAGCTGCTTATGGTAAAGTTACTAAAATGGATTATTGTTTTATCAAGTACACAAAAATAAAACAATGTGTTTTAAACTTATAATAAGAGAAATAGTACAGTAAAGCTGAAAACAAGTACTGATTTTTTTATTAAAAAAAAGATGTCAAATTAAACTTTCGTCATATTGTATTATGAATTACGCTACTTTAAACCTAAGTAAATTTGTAACATTATAAAGGTCACATCTTTATTAATTTATATTTAAATAATTACTTTATTTTAATTTCTTTATTAATTTAATAATTTCTTTACCTTCGGCTTTCTTTTTATTATTTTTCACTCAAAAAGTAGTTGGCGCTCTCTGTTTTTCTTTTCTTTCTCTTCCTTTTCGCTAGAATAAATATTTGCCTTCTTTCTCTGTCCGCTAGACTAAATATTCTGTCATATGTTTACAAAAAGCTAATTCCTTTATAGGTATACATCCTATGACATATGTCCTAACTTCATTTCAATCTCCCACTTACTTTCCTTTAATCACCTTTTCTGACATAATGGGATATGTTTTGTTTGTCTATAATTAAAATATATAAAAAAGGCAAAAATTGAGTCGCTTATTTATGAAAAGTGGCATGACACTTTTTTTAAATTTTCGTTTAACTTAGAAAATGATAACCCATAAGTTCGCACATCGTTTACTTATGAAAAGGCTCATGTCTTGTTATTCCTTAATCAGATATATTAGTTTAAAATTATTGTTTATTTATGAATAGCCTCGTGTCAATGACAAGGGGCTTTTCATAAATAAAAGCATTGTTGGCAACATTGCGCGGTCAGCTGATTGTTGACAGATATTTACCATGCCCTGAAAACTTATATGAATGACCTTGGTTCATTCCCTCATCACTTTAACCCCAGCGAGTTAATAAAGAGAAATGACAGCCTATCTCTCTCACGAAGACTTTAACAACCAATCATTTATTCTAACACAATCTCGGGTTGTCTATAAAATAATCAAACGTAATGTCAATTTTGTCAAAAGTAATGACAGATCTTTCGTTTGTTTACAAGTTTTCAATTTTATTTTATTATATTTAACTTTCGTTTGCATTTATTCTTACGAAAAATTACAAAAATGATGATGATAGTAAGTTGTCAGGAAGAAAACAATAATAGTATTTAATATTTCTTTCTGAAAATATGTGTTTCGCAAGGGGTCCTAATGAACGAAATTTATACATTGAGTTGCCACTTATTTCTAATATTATATCATTTATCTGTGGATATTTACTGTTTGGAGATTCATAATTAACCTCTTGTTGTTTTATTCTATAATCAATTATTAAATAATAAAATGAAATATTTCGCTTCACGTATTGTTAAAGTGATTTAACTTTTTATGTTTTAAAATAATGTGAGAGAGTGAAAGTGTCGTTGAAATAAAAGCAGATAGCAAGAAGCGAAAGAGGGGTGTTCGTTACCTTGAAGAATATAAGGATAATCGAATTAAGAAAGCTAGATATCGTGGTGAATAATATATAAATTACAGAGGAAATGTTGTGGAATGACGTAAAACAGGATTACCATGCTCGTAAGTTACGTTTTATCTTGTAATGTACTATTTAAGACAGGAAATAAGATGATAATTAAAAGTCAGTTTTAAGTACTAGCTTAGTTAGAAAATAGTAACCTTTTTTAAATGTTTCAGATGCAGATTGAGATGTTTCAAAAAGTTATGTGAAGAAAGCCAAGTTGAAATTTTATGCAAAGTCTTCAAACAAAAATGAGCCTTTTTAAACGCAATAGCGACATCTTAAATGTGTCCGTATTGAAGCCATGTTATTGTTGCTTTTTAAAACGCAGAAAATATTGATTTTTTACGTTGAGAAGCCCTATGAATAGCTCTTCTGACGAGACCTATTAGGACGAAATACGTATCAAGAGATAGATAGTATTTGTTTGCGTGAAATGAAATATTTGCTACCTTTTCTCATATTATTCGGATTTACTCTGTGTGAGTACAAGAAGCACAATTCGCTAAGGATTTCTGCTTAGTTGTAAAAGACATGTCGTGGAATGCAAATTTTAGATTTCCCATGTCTCTTTTAACATCTTTTATAAACGTCTGTTTGCCTTGCAATTTTTAGAAGGCTCAGATTATAAAGCAGAAATCTGAATTGTGTTTCGAAACTATTTTACGATTGTTGTTATTAGATGTCGCTATTGCGTCCGTATTGAAGCCATATTATTGTTGCTTCTTAAAAGGCAGAAAATTTTGATTTTTAACGTTGAGAAGCCCTATGAATAGCTCTTCTGACGAGACCTATTAGGTCGAAATACGTATCAAGAGATACATAGGATTTGTTTGCGTGAAATCAAATATTTGCTGCCTTTTCTCATTTTATTCGGATTTACTCTGTGTGAGTACAAGAAGCACAATTCGCTAAGTATTTCTGCTTAGTTGTAAAAGACATGTCGTGGAATGCAAATTTTAGATTCCCCATGTCTCTTTTAACATCTTTTATCAGCGTCTGTTTGTCTTGCAATTTTTAGAAGGCTCAGATTATAAAGCAGAAATCTGAATTGTGTTTCGAAACTATTTTACGATTGTTAAAAGCAATATTTTTATAAATAACGTTAAATGGAGTAGGTATTACAAACGAAGATCAAATACATTAATATAATTTAAAATATTTTTAGTCTCATTCAGGAATTCCATTAACTAAATTTTTCTTGCTGTTCTATCAATATATTACGCTCCTTATCTATTTACTTCTTTTGTTTTCTTCGCTTTTGTTCTGGTTGCTTTTGTTTAGTTCTGGTAAAATTTTCTCGTCTCTACTGGCTTACTTAGATCTTGTAGTTCTTAAAGTCCTTTGTTTATAGTTTCTCTCTTTTTTATGCAGTTGATTTTCTTTATAGTATTCTTTGTAGTTATTTATATTTCTCCTCTGCTTGTCGGGTTGTGTACCCCCTGTTACGAATGTTGGCGATCATCATGGCAATCTTTATCTTATCTCCAGCACAGCGGAAAAGCTACATAGATATTGTATTGAACCAGATTCTGAGGTTCCTTAACCAAGATGTTTTTTTTCCTGGACCTCGCTTTTCAAATATTTTTTCTTGCAGGATGGCTTGAAGGAGAGCATATTTGGATCCCTTTTTCCTTTGCCTTTAGTTCTTGGTAACTTTTTCCTGGAAAGAATGTGGTTTTACAAGTGTTTTTTCCAATTCCTCAAGAAAAATTCGCTGTTTTGTAAGTTTGTTCTTCCATTGAGATTTATTGTCTATAAAACGAACGCGTTTTAGGCAGAAATGTCCAGCATATTATAAAAATTAATCATAGACTAGCGATTTGTCTTCCTCTTACATGTAAATGTACGAACAAGCTGATCTAGAGTGTCCACTGCTTCCTTACTTGAATTGTAATCAAAAATAATTTGAGCCTTTTTTCATTTCTGTCCCTAGGGCCCTTAACATGATGAAAAGTCATCCTAAGAATAACATTTTTATTCTTTTTAGGAATATAGTTACCAACAGTGGTACATTACGTGAAGTAAAAAGACGAATTATGAACTTTTTATGAAACTATTCGCAATTTGTGCTGAAATATCTGGCTTATTTTTTCTTGTAGTACCCAGCATTGTATTTTTTCTTTTTAGAAGAAGTTGTCCTAAATTGTATGATGTAAAAAGTTATTAAAAGTAATGATGTGGCATTTCAAATCACTACACAAGTCGGACACCATACGTATTCCTTGATTCCGTTCCGGCGCGGCACCTGCTTCCTTTCGTGTATAGATTTACAATTTTAGAGAATACGGAAGTGTTACTGTCACATAGAGCCCAAATTTTTATGCCATATTTCTCTGGTTTGCTTGGAATGTACTGTATAAAGGGGCAGCGGCCGCTAAACGCATCTAACTGCTCGTCGACGGTAACATTTTCATCAGGGTTAAAAAGTTTTGTTAGATTTTTTACCCATTTTTCCCAAATTTCACGTATTGCAGCAAGTTTACCAATACGTCTTCTATTCTGTGTAGTAGTCTTGTTCTCAAAACGTATTACTTGAAATTTTTGTATATACTTCCAGGGACATTGTTGCTCGAAATACAGTACGACTCATTTCTTCATTCCACAAACTTTTAGTTAATTCGCCTTAAAAACTCCAGTTAACAATAAAAGATCAATGTATGTTTGAAAACCAATGTTATCAAAGTCTTTCCAGTTTTTCACAAAAACAGGCTGTCCTTCCAAGTTGGTCATATTTATAATTTGGTTTACAACAATGTCAGAAAAGACTGCGTCAAATAAATTTTGATATCCAAAATTCGTGCACATGCGTACTTTGTAACTCCAGGAGCATTATTTATAACATTGGCCGTGGAAAAACGTTAATAAGGAAGATCGAGAGACCACTGGATATTACGGTTCTACAGGATGTTGTACGTAGAATCGAACAACAGGATCGTTACTACTTTCTTTCTCACTCTTACTACTTAATCCGTTTTCTGTTTCTGATATGCGCTCATGACTTTTTGACATGTTTGCGAGCTCGCGAAGTTTATCTTCGGTTAGCGTTCTTCGATGCGATATTATCAACATGCAACATAGACTGAAATTTAAAATGTAGATGAATGCGCTTGGCATATTAGTTTCCTAGCAGCCTACCACTTGTTTACCACCCCTACTTTCTTCTACGTGACATGTTTTTTAAATGACATCGTCCAGCTATACTACCCATTTTTTAGTTCTAGCTTGCAGAAACTTGCTTCTATTTATAGACGTACCTGACTGACAAACTATTAGAAAATATATAAAATACTACCAACTTAACATAAGTACATAGGTAATTTTTAAAGGTTTAAGTACGTGGGTTATATTGATCCGAACGTACTATAGGTAATAATTTAATTTTTATCAAAAAAATCTGAAAGTTGATTTTGTATCTCGTAAGCAATTGAAAGACCTCATATTAGGTAATAAAGTCATGAAACACCAATTCGTTACGCCGCGTAATAATTTGCAAAATAAGAAATAATTTTTTTTTGGTCAAGTAGACATGAACAGGGCAGTAGGGTTAAAATATCTACTTTCCAAAAAAAAAATCATGTTGTGAGATGACCAACTCACAAATAAGAATCAAATGACAAGGTACTTGTTAAAAATACAAGTATTTTCTTATTAATTATTTATTAAAACTTTCTAAGATTATTTAGATCTTGTATTAAACTGAATTATTATTTAAAAGTTTTTTAAAAGTAACGTAAAGCTTGTTTTGGTTAAACATTAGAATGCCGTAAGTTTCTATTCTCTTAAAGGAAAATATTGATCACGAAGCGAAGAAAACTTCGAAATTTCCGCAAACATTGTGTCTGCAATGACCATTAAGGAACTAACAGGAGTCTTGGAGAACGGGAGCAACTTCTAACTGGAGAAGTTCACCAAGTTATTGAATGTCCACTGTAGTTTACAGAGACACTGCCCGAGGACAATATGCTGTTAGCTTTCAACAAAAAAAACTTAACTTTTCGTAAATATCACGAAAACCAATATAACTAAGGTTTAAACTATATAACGACAATTTAGACAATAAAAATAGTAAATTTTAATGTTTTCTATCTCTGTTATAAGCATTATGTAGGTACCCCTCTTTTTATATGTAGAAGGTAAACACTAATAATTATTAATGATATATATATATAATAAATAAGAAACAGTCAATGAATTTATTGAATAAATTTATTATCATCATCATCACCCAGCTTCTTGCGTCCTCTGCTGGACATAAACCCACCTCATTTTTATCCAGTGTGCTCTATATTCACACTACATTTACACAATTATTGGAAAATAAATATCGGATCCAGGGTTCATATTTTCCAGTTAAGTATAAAAGAATTTAGCAGATCATAAGAATAAACAACATTTTACTGTACTATAATATGATCTAATTTAATGTTATATTTACCTACTTTACTTTAAAATATATTGTTTCCTGTTATTCAGTAAAACCTTATTGTTAAACTGGTTTAAACACATTTAGTCTGGTCAGAGAATCTGACTTTCTCTTTTGTTATTTTTGTATCGCAAACACAGAAACGTGGTACATTAATATATTTCTGTGACTATGTAGTTAGAATTGTTACCATTCAAAATCGCAATATAATGGAGTGATTTATCGGTATACCCTCGCCCTACGGACTACCTCGAAGCGTGGCCAGAGGGTTCTTTCTGACATCTCAAGAAACATTTCATCATGAAACAGCCTACTTAAAACATCGAGTGTATCATTTAGGTCCTCTTTTGATCCTCGGCGCCGGGCATCCCTTAACGTCGTGACGTGGTACTCCTGTACTGGCTACGAATATACCAATATTTCAAAGGGTAAGTCTATGTTCTTTGTACAGTTAACAGTACTGAGTCAAGGCTAGTTAATTCTCGTAGTTTATTCACAATTGAATATTTGCTATAGTCGCTACTTATATTTACAGTCAAAATATTGCATTTTTCTCCATTAATATTTAAATACCATTTAACCAACGACCTTTACGATTTAAACAAAACATTTGGTCCTTCGAGTCAAATGATAAATAATTATAACTTTGATTCAATTAATTTATATTTTTCCGCAAATCGCCAGGAAATTTTGACATTCCTGTCAAAATTTCTTGAAGAAAAAGTCAGGACTTCCTTACTGTAAGGAAATGATATTTTTGTACAGTTGTTAGTGTTCTACATAAATGATAGAAAACACATTGCTTATAAGGAATTAATTTATATTTTGAAAACATCAAGCTCTGGAGGAGTCCCAGGAATGGAAATTTCATCATCACTTATCATTTTACTTTCGAGAACACCAGCAATTAAATTTATAAACGTCAAGTTTGACAATTCAACCTCAATACGTTTCCATAGTAACCCAAGTAATTTTATTAGGAATTTCAAAGCACCATTTATTTGGGAATAAAATTATCGCGTTTTTTTTAAATCAATCAATATCTGTCGAATTTTAAACGATTTGCGAAAAAATAGTATGTTTACTTTGTAGGAAAAGCCACATTCCTGGACTCGGCTTGCGCCTGTGTTGCTAAGTCTCGGCTTGCGCCTCGACTTAGCAATCTTCACAGTCGTCCAGGAATGTTAAGCTTTTCCTACTCGGTAAACAATGTACTATTGTTGCACTTAATATATAGTTTCACTTAAAAAATAAGTTTTGTTCTTTTCAATTTAATTTTGACTTGGTCCTTCGGCAATATTTTAAACTTAATATACATAATTAATTATAATCATATTATAGCGCAGTAAAAGAAATTAAAAAAAAATGTAAAATATGAAAATAAATACTATATACTTTCTCAAACAGACGGTATATTGTAAATTTGATTATAGGAAGTTTACACAAAAGTAAGTGTAACACCGGATATTTAGTTTTCATTAAGGAGTTGCAAAAAACAAACAATATAACTATATTTGTAGATGTGTAAATGAATGTCTGTGTAACTTTTTTTACCTTAACCGATACCAACTGAAAAAATCTTGTTAGTGATGCTGCGCCATACATGGTCAAAGCATGGATAGTATTTAAAAATATTTTTTCCAAAATAGAGTAGCAGGAACTGTAAGGAAAGAGTTTCCAATGGTCAATATATTTATATCAAATTAAAAAAAAAACTTTCTAAAAGTATTTATATATACTTTTATTTACTAAAGTATAATACTAAAAAAAAGTCAGTCTGAAAGAACAGGCGTATAGAGATCGTTTACCTAATGTACCTTAACCACCTAAACCGGTGATAACTAGATAGGGAACAGGGTTAAATTCAGTAAATTTCATAAAAAATAATTTTAAGGGAATTAGAGACGTCCTTGTCATCTTTCTCTTCTAGAACTTTCTGCGGCTCTTCTCCAAAAATCCATTTCTGTAGCTTTCAGCGTTGCCAGTCTTCTTTCTTTCGGTGGCCATACTTCATAGATGTATAAAGTGATACTTTTTACTATAGTCTCATATATTCTCTTTTTATTTTTTTTGCTGATGGATTGGTCTCATAAAATGCTGTTAAACATTGTGATGGCTTTTCTCCCTGACGTATTTCTCTCTCTTATGGCTTTGTCTAATGTTCCATCTGGTGATACCTAGATATTTGTAGTCGCAGCATAACTTTATCGTGGTATTATTTTCTAATTTGAGATCTTTTTGTTCTACTCCAATGCACAGGTGTTCGGTTTTCTTTTTATTTACATCTAGACTCCATCTATCTTACTCTTCAATTTATTTTCGTACTATATAGTTTGTGTAATTATATAAGTGAACTGTATAATGATAATAGGCCCGAAGAACCGGAGACTTTAGTTGAAGGTGAAGGACCAGAAATACTAAAATCAGAAATACTGCATGCTATAAAGTTAGCAAATAACAAGAAAGCCGTTGGCCCTGATAACATACCGACAGCGGTGTTAAAGCTTATGAATGAGGAGAACATTGGAATACTGGTCAAACTTTTCAATGATGTTTATTCCACTGGTGATATCCCTGAAGATTGGTTAAAGTCCAAATTCATAACACTACCAAAAAAACAACGTCCGAAAAGCTGTAGCGATTATAGAATGATAAGCCTTATGAGCCACACTTTATTATTGAGCAAAATATTTCTACACATCATCCACAGTAGAATCAGAGATAAATGTGAACAAGATCAGGATGAAACACAATTTGGCTTCAGAAATGGACTGGGAACTCGGGACGCCCTCTTTGCACTAAATGTATTACTGCAGAAATGTCGAGATCAAAGGAAAGACGTCTTTGCTGTATTTATTGACTATGAAAAGGCCTTTGACCGAGTACAGTATCACAAATTAATTACAATATTAAAAGATAAAGGAGTTGAAAAGTTATACTGGCGTCAAACAGCGACAGCTTGCATAAACAGAAAATCAACAGAAATATGTAAAATACAAAGAGGTGTCAGGCAGGGTTGTATACTATCCCCACTGTTATTTAATTTATATTCAGATAGAATATTTAAAGAAGCGCTGCATAATTTGGAATGGGGCGTGAAAGCAAATGGAATTCTGATAAATACAATGAGATATGCAGACGATACAGTTATTTTAAGTGATGACATGCATGGATTACAATGCCTTTTAAATGCCATTGATACAGTGGAAAGAGAGTTTGACCTAAACATAAACTGTTAAAAAACAAAACACATGGTGTTTAGCCGTTTAGCACACCAAGATGCACGATTATATGTTGATGGTCATATAATTCAAAGAGTGTCCAGTTTTAAATATCTTGGTTGCCATATTACTGAACAACTGGATCCAGATCAAGAGATAAAATGTAGAATCGAGATAGCTCGCACGACATTTTTAAAAATGAGGTCATTTTTCTGTAATGATAACTTGAAACTTCAACCTCGAAAGCGTATGGTTAAATGCTACATTTGGTCAGTCCTCTTATACGGTGTCGAAGCATGGACATTAAAAATATCCATCATTAATCGTTTGGAGGCCTTTGAAAGGCCTCCAGACGAGAGGTACAAAAAAGCAGTGTCAAACAGGGAATTGCAACAAAAATAAAACATTTAAAATTTGTCATATATGTAAAAAATTTGTGGGTGAGTCATGTACAAGCAAAATTAAAAAATTTTGCTACTGCATAAATTGTACTTAAATAATTAAATAATTTATTGAAATATATTAAATATGTCTTTTGTTATTAGTTAATAACTCAATATAGGTTTTTATCAAATAAAAAAGAATGCAAAAACGGCTGGAAATAGAAAATTCTGATATTCGTCATTTTGACCGCCGGTGGTGCTTCTAGGTATGCACAAATGCTGGTGCTTCTAGTGTTAAATGCATAAAAAGCATATTTTAGTGCATATTTTTACCGTTTTCTGTGCAGATTTGCATGCATATTTTAGGATTTTTTAAGTGTATATTTCCAGAGTTCTACAATCACAATACCATTCTCCAGAAAAAACAAACTTCTTAACCGAAAATATATCAAGTATCACAGACCACGGTATATAGACTTATATAATATTATTATATTGACCCGCCACCCTAATGTAAACTTACATATTCATCAAATAACATCGACGGATGTGATAGGAACACGTCAAATCTAATTACGTCACAATTGAAGCAATAGATCGGTATTGCAACAATTAACAGAAACAGACACCTAATATAACAACGAACGGCATGTATCTACATCGAGCCAAGCCGTATTTCCTCTATGCGGACAAAGCTCAACTGATTATGGGCCAATATTTGACATAACGAGGTGGTGCCCGGCAGTGATTGTATTGATAAGGGCGTTCATGAACAACGAGATTCTGAAATTGGAAAAGATCGCTTTAACAAATAAAGCATGGCGTGAATTGGCTCATACGTATATTTCCTTTTGAACGCGTATGCAATCAAATCATGAATGTCCAATAAATAATGTATTTTTTATTTGCAGTTTTAACTGGAGAATAAAATTGCCAATTAAAATTTTTAACGTGTAATAGTGAAATATATATTAGAAGAGAAATAGATATGTTGTAACAAAAATATGATTACAGTAATTGAAATTTGGGAATAAATGTTTGAAATTCAATTAATAAAATATTAAAGCATGTTGTAAAAAATTAATTAATATAATAGAGACCAACTTAGACTTTAAACTTTGTTAAAATGACGACCTTATTAATTGTATAATGAAATGTGAAGAAAGTGTCACCATCCTTAGTGTTGGTAACTGTGCAGTGTAAAACGGGAATCTTGAGTTCTTCCAGTTACTTGTTGCTAAATATTATTTGGACTTCCCGTGGTTTTAGTAAAGAACAAAAGACCGTACATGAAACTATTTATTACTTCTATGTGACTGTTATGCCGGGTCCAGACCAAGCAGACAAAACAAAAATATTCATGTTTCGCGACAAAGTGGCGACAAATCGAAAACATTTGTTGAGACATTTCTGAAACAATTTTGTTTTGTTTGCAGATTTGAAAACTTTTTCAGGTCCCGTCTCAGGTCGGTAAAGATCAAAAGGTCTGTGTTTTGTCTGTGTTTTTGACGACAAGTTGTCGACGCAGTGTGGACGCGTGTGCGTGCCAAAACAAGTTAAGCAGTAGGAGAAATAGAATGTACAATTTTTATCAAAACCAAGTGTATTTTTCTGTTGTGTAGTGATTAAATAAATACTAGTGTATTTTTCTAAACATGTCGGGGGACAAAAAGTGGAATACACAAAATACATGCAAGTTAATAGAACTTTACAGGGAGCATCCGATATTATGGGACCCTAAAAATAAAGATTATAAAAATCGCTACAAGAAAGCCGATGCATTAAAGGAAATTTCTTTATCGCTAAATGTGCCACTAAATGATGTTGAAAAGAAAATAAAGAATGTTAACAACCAGTATGCTAGAGAAAGACGACGTTTGGGTTTTCGTTTAGCAACCTGGGATGATGATGAGAGCAAAAAAAACAACTTGCGGCTAGCAATAAATCTTCAGTTTCATTTTTTTCTTGATTAAAACGCCACATGGTTAACCAACACTAATCACAACAACAACGTCACCAACTGAATTTTGTTTTTATATTTTGTTGTTCTGGTGTGGACAGTTTGTCTCAATTTTGTTTTGTCTTTTGACGACAAATTTTGTCGTCGGTTTATCGTGTTTTTGTTTCAGAATTGTGTTTTCGTTTTGTCTGCTTGGTCTGGACCCGGCATTATAATATAGAAAAAAAAGAAAACTTAATTATTTGTAATAATACAACTAAACAATATTACAAATATAAATTAATACTACATGTTGTTACATCGAGGACTGGAAACGGAATAATGCTGAATGAGGGTTGCTAGGTAGCCTCCTAAAGGTGGGTACTTTCCAAAAATATATCGTAACGGTAATTTCTAATCTCCCTTAGCGATAAGTCGTCGCCAAACTAAGCTATGCGCCGTTTCAAAGACGACAGGACCGTCGTCAGATCTTTTAAAGTTTTAACACTTAGACCTATGCACCGTTACGATTACTTACTTTACTTTATTATAAATTTACATATTTACATGTCATTCTTAAAATTTTGGCCCAGTAGATTCCATCTTTGTTGGAGGGCCACCGAGGTTTGTTGGTGATGTTCGAGGGTACATCGATGAGGACAGTTTCTGCATGTAAGAAGATGTTCCATATTCTGTGTTTCTCCACAGTCACAGTTCACATCATCTTGGTCGATTTTTCTACATTTTGCCATGTTTGATTTTACTGGAGCGACCCCTGATCTTAGCCTATTCATAGTTTTCCACGTTTTAAAGTCTAGTTAGAGGCCGATCCATTGAACCTGAGAAAGAGGATGGTAAATATTGATTTATGGATTTTATTTAAAGTTATGTAAGGATTATTGAAATGACGGATTCCTTACACTTTCTGAAAAATTTGCAATTTCAAACTTAGATTCATATTGACATATAAAATTGTTATACATATTCAACATGATCATGTAGGTATTTAGATATTCTTTGTTTGGCCACATTACAGTTGTTTATATAGAAATACAAATATGTCGACAATTTTGTTTAAAGAGATTTTAACGATTAAACGTGCAACATCGAAAACATATGCGTATTGACCGCAATAGCCGTCATAAATTTTCTCAGTAATTAATTGTAAACGCTGTTGCAATGAGTGTTTTATTTTATGTTATTTGGAGATTTACGTGATGCAATATTTTTGCATGTTTGATGTTTTAATTCAAATGAGGAGATATGGATTTTGCGTGCTTGTGTTTAGTAGAGAGAAATTGTATAATTATTGTATACAGGGAATAGCGGCTAGACACTAATAAATTAATCATCATTGCTAGACAATTAGGATAGTCTTACGAAGTATATATATATATATATATATATATATATATATATATATATATATATATATATATTTATGTATATATATATATATATTATATATATATATATATATATATATTATATATATATATATATATATATATATATATATATATATATATAACAAGCGAGTCTTCTACACCTGGCGCCGCTTCTCGCATCCTAATTTCCAGCGTTTTCTGTCGAAGCAATCTTCAGTTGTTAGATCTCTGGCGGTCATTGCATCGTCGACATCATCTCTCCAGGATCGTCTTGGTTTACCTCGTTTTCTTCTAGTTGGCGGAGTCCATTCTTCTATTTTTTTTTAGCCATCTGTTTTCCGGCATTCTCTGAAGTCTTACGAAGTAAATAATGATAAACATGTTTGTCTTAACTCTGCTGTCCTGTTCGGGTCTATTTGACCCAAAAACTTTATTTCTTTAAGTTTTGGTGTTTCATGACTTTATTACGTAATATGAGGTCTTTCAATTGCATATGAGTTAAAATATCAACTTCCTGATTTTTTTGATACAAATTAAATTGTTACCTATAGTACGTTCGGGTCAATGTGACCCACGTATTTAAAACGTTAAAAATGAGCGGTGTACGTAGGTTTAGTTGGCAGTATTTTATATATTTTTTAACAGTTTTTTAGTCAGGTACGTCTATAAATGGAAATAAGTTTCTACAAGCTAGAACTTGTAATAAATGTGTAGTATAGCTGGACGATGTCATTTAGAAGGGATGTCAAGTAGAAGATAGTGGGGATGATAGACAAGTGGTAGGCTGATAGGACACTGATATGCCAAGGGGATTCATTTAAATGTCAAATTTCAGTCTGTTTGCATATTGATAATGTCGCATCAAAGAACGCTAACCAAAAATGGGCTTTGCGAGCTCGCGAACGTATCATAGAGTAATAAGTGCATATCAAAAACAGAAAAGAATACAAGTAGTGAAAGTGAGGAAGAAAGTAGTGATGATTCTGCTGTTCCATTCTACATAAAACGTTCTGTAGAATCATCTGTAACAGTTCCTTTAAAATACTATAGTATCCAGTGGTTCTCAACGTCTTCTCAATCCTCCTTCTCAACGCGATCGTTTACCTACGACCAATGTTATAAATAATGTTCCAGAAGTTCCAAGGTACACATGTGCATGAATTTTTGATATCAAAAATCCATTTGACGCACTCTTTTCTGAC
Source organism: Diabrotica balteata (assembly GCA_918026665.1). NCBI lineage: Eukaryota > Metazoa > Arthropoda > Insecta > Coleoptera > Chrysomelidae > Diabrotica > Diabrotica balteata. Next base: position 154,348,926 of record OU898277.1, read on the forward strand.
ATAGTGGCAAACCAAATTAGAAATATGATCAACATAGAAGAACAGCGTGTTTTTGGTTTTCAAGCATATGGCGAATCAACTAAAAGTTGGTGGAAGAAAGAATACAGTGTATTTGGAGCAATAATGTTCTTGAAAGTATTTACAGAAAATTTGCAAGTAATACGTTTTGATAACAAGACTACTAGACAGAATGAGGAAATCTGCAAGAAAAACTCTAATGTGTATCAATTGTTTCGCCTAATGTTTTCGCCAAAGAGAATTAATTTGGCTTCTTTAGGGCTGAAAGAGAATAAATTATAATTAGCTACCATATATTATCTAATAAAAAACATTTACCTTACCGTAAATTTTAGAAATGTCGAGTTGTGATGTTAAAAAACTTTAGCTAGTAACAACATAGTGGTGTTTTTTTTGTTACTATGTGCAAAAAAGTTATTTTTGTTAACGTTGGGAATGTATGGTAGCTTTGAACTTAAAACGCAAAGGTTTACACAAGGTTAGTCGAAAAACCCAATGTAACTACATTTAAAGGAAGTAATTCTTTGAATTGTCGGCAATAACTAAATTTTTGATTGTTATAAAGTTTGAATGTGAGGTTCTGTTTTCATAGAAAGCAAGCGCTGACAATTACAAGTAGATTTTTTGAAAATTTTATGTCGTTAAGTTTCATTGGTAAAACTTTTTTGTGCAAAAATAACTTTTTTGCGCATAGTAACAAAAAAAACACCACTATGTTGTTACTAGCTAAAGTCTTTTAACATCATAACTCGAAATTTCTAAAATTTATGGTAAGGTAAAAAATGTTTTTTATTAGATAATATATGGTAGCTAATTATAATTTATTCTCTTTCAGCCCTGAAGAAGCCAAATTAATTCTCTTTGGCGAAAACGTTAGGCGAAACAATTGATACACATTAGAGTTTTTCTTGATTTCCCCAATATTTAAGAGTTTACTATATATATATATATATATATATATATATATATTATATATATATATATATATATATATATATATATATATATATATACTGCAAACAACTATTTGGATATGCAGCTGAAGATAGGACAAAAAGTTACTCTTTTTATACCAAGCTTTCGCAAATCTTTATTTGCATATTCAGGGTGCTATTTTTCACTGGAGGGACCGCAGACGTTCGGATACAATTA